>PVJX010000625.1:0-228635 GCA_004027295.1 Dolichotis patagonum | reverse complement strand
GGGTTTATTTCCTAAATGTTTCATATTAAAAACCTAAGCACCAATTTACACTAGGTTCGTTTTGTAAGCTTTATTTGATTGCTGACAGATACCTAGCAATCATACATATTTATGGAGCATAACATAATTTTTTATATTTGTATACATTATGTAATGAATAAATCAATGTAATTAGCATAAACGTCATTTTAAGTATTTAATATTTTTCTATATAATGACCATTGAAAATTCTCTCTTCTAGCTATTTTGAGATTAGTAATATGTATATTAGTCACCTCACTGTACGACAGAACTACAAAACCTAGTTCTCCTAACTATAATGTTATACTTGTTTACCAACCTTTCCTCATTAAACTAAATTCTAATATTTGGATTTAATAGTTTCTATCAAGCTAGGGTGTAGATATATTAATTTCACATTCTGGATGAGAACGTTTTGCTTGAGAAATCTCATGTGCCAGACACTAGAGGTGCTCCATCTTTCCTTGCTGAAATGAATCAAGTTGCTATGTAGCTTAGATCACAAGCAAGTGTAACACAGGCCCTTGCTCTCAGTCCCATAGTCCTCTTTCCAGCCCAGCGGCTGTGATGCTGGGGAGTCTCCTGGGTGCCTAACCGTCAGTAATATTTCTCAGTCCTCACAGAGGTGACTGAAGAGCTTCAATAAATATTCCATCTGCTCTTACCTAAAGCTTGTCCCTCTTGGGACATTCAAAGATCCTATTTTAAATGTTGACTAAATTTTTAAATCCTCATACATTTAATTTACCAACGTTACTAGTAGAGTTAATCTTCCAAAAGTGTGTGTGTATGTTTGTACATGTGTGTAAGGCATACATAGTTCATACATGACTATTCTCACCTGCAGTCTCAAATCCTAGAAAAAAACTTAGGGCATATTTAAGTGAGTATTGTACATGCATAGAGCAGAACACAATACTATTATTTCTTACTTTGAGCAGACATTGCTTTTATTTTTAAAAGGATGAGACCACCTGGACTTTTATATTATAGAAAATAGCCTTCTTTATTTCTATATTCAAAGTCTTTATAAATTT
Organism: Dolichotis patagonum; assembly: GCA_004027295.1. Classification (NCBI taxonomy): domain Eukaryota; kingdom Metazoa; phylum Chordata; class Mammalia; order Rodentia; family Caviidae; genus Dolichotis; species Dolichotis patagonum. The sequence goes on along the minus strand of PVJX010000625.1, from coordinate 227,577 downwards.
TGTTTAAAAAGTATTCTAAGACTTCGCAGTTGTATATAAATATGATGTCAGCACTTTCCTGAATCTAGATTTTTAAAGATGAAAGGGAAGAATCATGGGATTATAATTCCCTTAATAGTCAGTGGAGAAACAGGGGAGCAAAGGAAGGCATTTGGAAGGAAGGGAAAGGGCAGTGCTAAAAGACTTGCTTTTTCCATGCTGCAGACAGGCAAGGTCTACACTGGTTTAGGAAAATCAACTCAGCCATTTTCCACCCCCAGCCCCTGCATATGCCTTTTAACCCCTTCAACCTCAGTGACCTCATTTATAAAATAAAGGAATTCTGTTAGGTGGTTGCTGAGGTGCCTCCAAGCTCAGAATTCCATATAATTCTGTGAAATGTCATCTTTTCTTCCACTTCACAACTGACAGGGCTTAAGGGAAGTGAGGTCTAAACACAACTCATCTTCCTTGTACATTTTTTTCTGTCCTGCAGATGGAAGGAAGTAGTTGATAAGTCTTGTTTTCTCCCCTTCCTTACCCTTATTAGAAGTGAGACTCAATACCTACTGCGGAAGGAACATTTCATATGCTGGGAAAATCTAAGCTGGTCCAGAAATGCCCATTTGATATGACAGTCTCTAGTCAGAGCTGGCAAAGGAAAGAATAATGTATAAAATATTGTACTGGAAAAATAACCAGATTTTTAAATTCTAGGCAAAAATAGAGCAGTTGACATTTGGAATTTTCCAGTAGCAGTACTTTCTGTTGTATCTGACTCAGCCTTCTTGTCTTTCTTAAAATACGTCAACCCATCTACTATTTTCTATTCCAGTGCTACAGAGATGAAGGAAAACACAGATTCCAGCCATTGGAGCTCACTGGCAGGAAGTTTCAATCCTCCAAAGCCCTTGCACTGGGAATATTGACAAGGGCAAAGGTGTCAACCATGTGGCCTAGGAAGGCCAATACAATTTGAGAAATGCTGCCTTAATTTCTACCACACATCAGGGATCACGAAACATTAGATATCCAAAGACCAAGGACCTGCCTTGAAGAAAGTACGGTACTAAAAGCCAGAGAACGCAGAGGTTCATTTCAGCGGTCTGTCTCACTCCAGAACACTGGGTCAGGGATATGGAAAGACATTCAGCCTGAGCAAAAATCATCTCATGGGAGTCTTTAAAGACAAGTAACCATCAAGGTCTTTTTCCAGCATTTTCTGACTTTAGCAAGGAAAATATCTTTGTGCATGTGTGTAGCGGGTAGACAAATTACCTGGAAATTAGAGATGATGAAGGACCCAGGAAGGGCACAGCATGGGAACATGGAAGGGTAAGGCAAGGCAGGGCAAGTCCAGAAAAGAATAGGCCCTGGAAGGCAGCAAGAGGGAAGCAAAAGAGGGGCAGATGCAGGATGAGACACTTAAGCTAGGCTTGGCCTCTGACATTACAGACCTCCTTCCAACAGGGTCATGTTTAGTTTTTCTCATCAGGGCCTGAATTACAGAGGGCAGCCTCTACTCACTGCTGCCCAAAGCACACCTCCTTCCATCTGTGGTCTCCCCTTTCCCACAGCTGCCAGGATCATGGCCCATTTTGTCTTACAGCCTTGGCTAAGTAGCACTGACTTGGCAGCAGCAGTACTGAGCAGGTCCCCTGCTGGGCAAACTCGAATGGAAGAGCAGCTGGGAAATACATCACAAGCAAGTGTGAATAGGTGGAGAACAGAAACAGTTTTTATCATGGAGAGATTTATACTAGGTTTAGACTAAGGCCAACGCCCAGGTGCAAGAATCAGCTGGAAGTCGTAGGTGAAAGTGCAAATACTATATATTTTCTCCCTTCAAGAAATGTGTAAGTTTAAAGCAAATCCACAAACAGTTTTAGGTATATTATTGTTTGCTCAGTATATTTATTTATTTATTTATTTATTTATTTATTTATTTATTTATTTTTCTTACAGTCACAGAAATCCAGTGTCCTTTTGTTAGGGAAGAGAGGCCATGATTTGAATGGTTGACCAGTGACTGTTTACTGTGAAGAAATAAATTAAGTGCTTCTGCAGCTTGCCAAATCTCAAAGAGTCTTCCGCCAGTGTGCATATTTTCTGAGGGGAAGATTCTTTGGTTTGGTTTGGTTTGCTTCATTTTGTTGTTTTCAGATAAGATCTCACTATGTATTTCTAGTTGCTCTTGATCTCACTCTGCAACCCTAGCAGACCTCAAACATTCAGTGATTTCTTGCCTCAGCCTCAGGGCTCCTACTTCTAGTTATATCCTCGGTATTCCCCCTTCTTTTAATTTTTTTTTTTTAATTTTGACATAAGGTCTCACTAAGTCAGTAAGTTGTATAGGTCGGTTTTGAATTTGCAATCCTTCTGCCTTATCTTCCCAGAGTGTTAGGATTATTGGCATGTGCCATTATGATTTATTATATTAGTGGTTCTTAAATGTAATGACAGTGAGTTTTTGTAAATGATCTATTCAAATGTCAGTAACTCAAAGTTACTAACAGGGGTGTCCTGTCTTGAACTTTGTGAAGTCGTTATGTAGAAGGAATGATTGTAGATTGTGTGATTGTTTAAATGTGTTGTGTTTATATGTCTATATGTGATGGTAGATTTGTGCTTTGTGATTATAGAGGAAAAACTGAGGTAGAACAATTTGTAGACAGGGTTCACAAGGAAAAAGATTTAATACAGGACACATAATTTATAGGATTATTTTATAATATTCACCCAAAGAGTCAAATGCAAAATAGTATGAGAGATCTGTCCACACACGGAGACTCAGAGAATCCAGGTGGGCACCTGGATCCTATGGCAATGTGCTACACTAGTCCAGCCGAAGACCTAGAGCCCATGGCAACATTCTCCACAAGTCCAGCTGGAGGCTTAGAACCCATAACAATGCCCTGTGTAATTCTTTATAAAGGATATGCACTGAGAAGGCCCCAAGGTCAGTGGTGGAAGCTAGAAGTCTTCACCAGCGGGTGGAAGGATCTGTACCAGCAGGCTGAGGAATCTGCACTGGAGCCAGGAAGTTACATTCAAGATAAGAAGTAGAGCTCCTCTGAAGAGAACAGCAGCCATTCTCAGAGACAGCAAGGATCTGAGCTTCTCGGAGGATGAGAACAGCAGAGTTCATAGAAGGAAAGCCAGCATGGTAGGCTTTCCTGGGGAATCAACAGCACCGTCTTTCTCTCCAGTGCTTCTGTGCTGTTGACCTTAGGTGGGCCTTCCACACCCAGTATCACACTGATTCAGTTCAGCTAGGTGTCACAAGTGGACCATTAGTTAATCCACCACAAACCTGTTTTAATGTCTAATAGGACATCAAAAAAGGCACTAATGACAGAGATTATTGTTTGTTTTAAATATTGACTTGGGGTCTGAGAATTACTTACAAAGTCATGATTTCCATATTACAGCAGAGTATCTTAACTCTCATAAAATGGGATCTAATATTTTCAATGCTAAAGAAGTAATGATAGTCTTTGTTCTTTCAAGATCTCAACTTACATAGTTATATAGATTAAGCTGCAGAGTTCCTTGACTCTATCTAATTATGAGCCATAGTATCACATAGCTCTAGTTCTATTATTTATATAGAACCAAGAACTGCACATATCTTTTCTGATTTATACTGCAAGTATAAAGTGGCACTTTCAGGCTTTATGCAAGACCTTTCACTGAGTTGTAATGATAATGCTGAAGGAAAAACAAAACAAAACAAAAAAGTCCTGTGCTTCCAGTTCTGTCTAACCCTTTCTATAGATGCTGCTGTTTATGAAATCCCTAAGAAAAGACTTCTGAAGCATCCCTCTTCAGAGAAACTGCAATATGTAGAAAAAGCCAAGATTTCAAGGTATCTGACTGGCAAACCATACTTTTCCCTAGCTGACTCTTAGCCCTGTGAGTGGTCACATTAAAAGCCTGTGTTAGTTCAGACAGAGTGTGTGACTGGCAATGTGGCAGGCAACCCCAGGCCACCTCAGATAACAAGGGAGCATGATCATGGACATATCCCAATAGAAATTCTCAAAATTAAAATACATTAATAAATAAATGAGAACTGTGGGCAACAAAACCTCAACACTATTGCTTTGTGTCTTTGAAGCCAATCTGACATTTAATCAATAGATAATTACTTATTTCAAAAAATATCATGCAAGAAACTGTAGAAGGTAGAGACAAATCATAGAATGACCTCTATGCTCAAGTTGCTTATGATTCTGTCTTCATGAGACATATTTTTGTCTCTGATCCAGTATCATGTAAAAGAGCTATTTTCACCTGACCTCAGAATCCTCAGATAATTTTTCCTGAGAAGGAACATGACTCATGCTGTGGCCAGTATAAAATGTGTATTCATTTTAATACAAATAGTAAAAGATGATTGGTGTGAACTGCCCTTCCTGAAACAAGTCCAGACATATTTACACATGATGACGTTGAGCGGGTGCCAGAGTGTCCCAGTGATACATACGGGACTAACTAGAAGATGCGGGGAAGTTTCAGCAGAGGAATATGGTTAGATTTCTTTAAAAAAAAAAAGGACAATGAAGAGAAGTAGAAATAGAGTCCATCATCAGAGAAATATGACAGTTCTTTTTGTGGGAAAATGTTCCTTTTTTTAAAAGGACGAGTTTGGGGCCATTGATGGCCATGGGAAAGGAAATCAGAGGTCTGAGATCATTTCCAGGGTTATTTGTGGAGGTTATCTCACCAGATGTACCCCTACCTAACTACTCATTTGTCCCGCCAAACACGGTAGATATTCTAAAAGTGAAGATCAAAAGATAAACACCTTTCCATGACTCTTGGCAATTCCCAAGATGTCAGATATGGGTTAGTTCTTGTGTGTTACATTCTTGATTGTAGGGTTGTGGATCATTTATGCTCAGTCACTGTTTTATTACTTCTAAAACTATTGAAAATAAGCCACAGAATTCATGCTTGTGGTGCCCAAAATGAATTAATGCCTTGGCAAGATGTAGACTCTAAGAATGTTAGTCATGCCGTTCTTAGCTTTATAGAACATATTCCTGCAGTTATGAGTAAATGCTTTTTAATATATCAGTGATATAAAAATGCATGGTGAAATTTGACTTGTTTAAAATGGCTTGATTTAATTCAATAACTTTTACTATGAGGCAAATTCACTTCAGGATGGAACTAGGTACTGTGTACTGACAGACAAATATAACTTGACTTCTGGCATCAAAACATTTAGTGCATGTAAGGGAGCAATATAGTGATACAAAATGTCACTATCATATGCTAAGCTCAAAGATATTGTAAGCACAAGGTAAAAAGGAAAGAACAGAGAAGGACCTCACTGGGTAGAGCTTTAGGGTCAGTTTTATGTTGAAAATCCATTTGTTCTTTGGCTGTTCCCTAAATAAATATATTGCAGTCTATGAAGTGCTCTTATTGCAGTGTAACTTGGGGTTGTCTTATAAAACTTATCCACACATTTACATTGGCCTAAAAATATGAGAAATGGGTATTAGTGATGATGATAACAAACCTTATAGAATATGTTTAAACTATTCTGAAAGAAAAGAGAAATAATTTGTTTTCATGCCTTTATTAATAAAAAGATTTTAAAATGGAAAGGGAATGATCTCTTGGGGAGAAATAAACTGCACAAATCCATTATGTCAAATTCTACCTTCCAAGACCATCTGTAAGTATATGTCTATATGTCTGTGTATCAGTTTTCACTCTCAAATGTCTCTCTCATAATTAACATATTAGTGAAGAGAGATCTCACATTGAATACATTTACATTCATTTTCCCATGACTTCTGTCTTTGAGAGAGGAGGCAGTTAATTGGTGATGGGCTCATGTAAACACAAAGATTCTGGTTGAAGTGGCCTTTAGTGCATAAGAGTCATCCCAGTTGTAGAAGAGAACATTATGCTGAGCCTGGAAACAGAACATCATGTATCAGTGCCATCTATATCCTGCGGTCTCCTAAATTCCTCTATTTACTTTCAGTTTCCCCACATGTAAAATGTAATGATCTAGTGAGTCAGGCTTTCCAGATATGTATTTTCATTGGGAAACTGAGTAAAACAGCATGCTACTGGTTAATAATGAATAATCTGCAGAACCAGGAAACCTATCTCGCAAATACATTGAGATTACATTGACTGCACATGTGGAGGAAAAGCATGTGCTAATGACCTGTTTTAGGTGATAGTTACCCTCACCAGCAGCAAACAATAGGCAAGACCCTTCCCCAGAAAGAACAATAAGTAAGGGAGCCTTGATGAGTATCTTGCTATGTACTGAAGCCCAGATAAAGATATGGAATTAGTTAGATTTGAGTTGTTTATACATTTTCTACTTGATTTTTGTCTTTTTCCTTCAATGGTTGTATAGTATTTGAAGAATCCTAATTTACACATGCTAATTTACCTTCAAAAAGACTTTATCTGGAAATAATCTTCAAATATGGAAGCAGCTTTGACTAATGTTATACAGTGTTTCTCATTTTCAAATACAATGTATGAATAAGGACTTTTTTCTCTTTAACCTATCCAAGTTTTACCAGCAACTGGTGACCTTTAGATAGACTTCTTACTAGGGAGGTTTGAGATTATGAACACGTCAGCCACGGAACTTTGACTAACAACAGCTGAGACATCTGGTTCATTTCTAACATAGAGAACGCACCTGATAATTTGGGTGGTAGAAGCAGTTTTTGGTGTATTTGGGAGAGAAATACATGTTTTATCTTCTCTAAAACCATGCACTAGAAATGTCAACTATATGTTTAAAAATCGATAATAATCTCTGAACAAGGACAAGCATTTTTTTGACTTAATGACGAATCTATCAGGTTACTAGATCAGTCTCTGCCCCACAGTGTATACTCAAATCTCAGCAAATAGTCTGGATCAGTCAAGGCGCCAGGGTTTTCCTACCACAAACCAAACTGTCATTCATTTGTGCACAAGTGGCATTTTTATTGTTTGATTTATTCTGCCTGGAGCATTACTCCTTTCCCATACATTGGGATTTAATGTTGAGGGTCTGGTTTACTTATTTTGTGAGATGGTTGTATGCTGAGATAAAAAACAGTGTTCTTTGGAATAAGAGGTGGGTTCAAATTCTATTTTTCTTACTTTGATTTGGGATAACAGTAAAAGTAAGCCTTTCAAAATACAAATATATCATATAACTTATACACATATGTAGACATATACATATATGCATATGTACTCATAAGTGTGACATATAGATAAATATATGTACCTATATAAAAATATACATATATATATAAAGACAACTGTGCTAGTAATATATCTTGAAACAAATGCATATTCATCTCTCTGTGTGCACATTAGTTTAAGACAGATAACATTACAAAAGCAAGTAGTATAAAATATTTTTAATATAAACTCTCTTTTGTCTCCTAATACCTAATAAACTACTCAGTCTTGCTCCTGGTTCTCATTTTGAAATGACTTTTGTGCATCTTTTAGTTTTTATTTCCATTGTCACTAGTTCAGCCTAACTATTCACCACATAGTCTAGTGTTATTCTAATGATTAAAATAACAGCTATTGTTCCTTTGACTAAATTCTTGTTGCTTTTAAAACAAATCGATAAATTTTTATGTTATCAACTTGCAAAATACCTTTGTCATATCCCTTAGTGTCAACAGGTATGTTCCACAGTTTTCAAAAGCACATATATTTCAACTTGAAGCTATTTTGCCAATGACTTGCCCACTAAGTCTTGCCATGAAATTCCCACTTAAAGCTACTGACAACTCAAAGGCGGCAGCAAAAGAGAGTAAGAGGAGAAAAAGCACTAACAACAAGAAAAGAAGGGAAAGATGAGATTGCAAATAATTTAAAGGGAAGTGGGCAATCGTTCTCAAATACTGAATCAGGAAATATTCTAGGTACCAGGGCTTAATTCTCACCTCTTGTCAGATGTATTTACTCCCATATCTGGCTATACATCTTGGAACATAGCCACCCCTTAAACACATCTCATAATTCACTCCAAATTCAGATTCAGCTAGTAAGTGTTGAGTGAATACTAAGGACTAAGCACTGTTCTATGCTCTATGTTGTATTATCTAATCCTCTCTATAATCCCGTAATGCTGTTGACGTGATTCCTATTTTATGCATCAGATTCCTGAAGCTTAGAAAGCATAGATAGAAGTGCAACTTCACACTTTGATGGTTCCCTCTATTTTGCTAATATTTATTCATTCTTCATTCAAGTTACTGATGTATTTGTCTGCTTTAGTAATCACAGAGCACTCATCGTGTTCCATGCATTCAGGAGAGTATTTTTTAAATAGATATTTCTTCTCTTCAACTATTGCAGAGCCAGACTGTCTCACTCCAGGCAAAGAGCATCCCATTTAGTGATGACAATTTCATTCTGTTCTCATCAGAAGCAACAACCTGGTCTTCTCAAAGCTGTATTTTCAGCAATTACCCAGGTACCATGCAGATGTTCAACAAATAATTTGTTAATGCCTGTATGTGTGTGTATATATATATATATATATATATATATACATAGTAGCTATTCAATTGTACTTGGTTGTTAGAATGAATAAGAAATATGGCCTGCCTATATTGTTCATCTGTGACTTTGGTCTTCCAGATGTTTGGTTTGTTTTGGTTTTCCTGAGGGAAGATAACTTTAGGGATTGGTCTATGTGCCAGGCAATAAATGAGCTTTCAAGAATCTTAAATTTTACAGTGTGTGGTAAAATTATGGATGGCAGCCATTGCTAGTGTAATTTAAGGTTTTAGTTTTTCACACTAGTGTTTACTCTTTTTAATCTAAATAATGGAGAATTGCATAAGACAGAAAAGAAGAAAAAGGAAGCAAAATAGCAGTCATTTTTCCAGGTTTTTATTAAATTACTTTTTTAAAAAGCTCATCTGTTTTATGGGTTCTTTTAATGAGAGTTCTGATTCAGGATTAAAGACCAAATAGAACCTTCACTATCCAGGGCAGTCATTCCGAGGGACAGAGCTCTTGAGCACAAGGAGGTATGGAAGATGGGTGGAAAGGCTCCAAGCAGCTGGGAGAATTACACAGGGAGGATAGAAACAAAGGAATGAGTCAAATTTTCAGGTAAAAAACAGTTTTAAAACGACACTGTTCTTTGACCTTTAGCACAGAGATAGTGCTAGAGGTCCCTTCCTGTGAAAACACAGACTCACATCATCCAGAAACGTTTAGCGGAGATTCTGATCCTGTCTGCACTGAGACTGATGTTGTGCCATAGTAGAGATATTTGACTTGTCATCCAACTCTGGCCTCTGCGCTAGCTGCCCTGTGATTCCAAATGTGCTGATTGCCTCCTCTCTTGGGGCACCCCGACATCCTTTTAAAGTAAGATGACTTTTGGTTACAATTGTTTGAGTGCCCCAGCTGAGAAAATAGTTTAAGTTTAGGGTTTGTCTCTTCACATTTGCAAAATTGCAATGGAAAAAATCTCATTTAAATTAACGTCCCAGAGCATTGTTAAAGAGAGGCAAGAAGGGTACAAAGAAGGCAAGAAGGGTACAAGAACCTCTTCTTGTTTCATGTCCTGACTTCAATACTGCCTGCCATTGTCTCTTGGGTCCTATTTTGTCCTCATACTCCATTATTATTTTGTCTTCCTGGTTCCTCCATTAAAGCAAATGTTAGTACTTTACAGTCTGGCCCATAAATGACATGACATGACAGAAAGGTGCAGGATACCTTTTGAAGAGTACATTGAATATTCTATGCAATTGTTGATTAGTTGGCCTTCTATCATTTTCATAATCATAAAAATGAAGCATAAAATAAAAATGTAAGAATGATTTTATTATAAAATTACCTTGAATTAGTTCTAGATTATTTTTAAAAATTACAAGACATTATATATTAACATTAGACTATATTATTTGTAGACACCAAAAAACTGGTTTTAACATTTACTAGAGATTAACAAGAATATTCAATGATTTATAACATCATATCTAGAAGCCTATACGTTGTGTTACTAAATTTACAGAAAGTCCACATCCTAGTTTTTTTTATTCTCATACTGAGTAACTGCTTACAGTTTTGTTGTTTTTTAATATAACTGAAAATCCGCCCCCCTCAACTAATATATATCAGTTTCTTAGTTGCCCAGGTAATATAGTCCCTATTCCAGTTCCAGTTGCTTCTGTCTCTTAGAAATGACTAATTGCTACATTGTACATAGTATAAACCAATCCCCAATTGACAAGTCATTCCACCTCTGTATTTCCTGCTCGCTTATCCCATATAAGCCCTAAACCACCAGAGATCAGGGCCTGATATTTTCAATATGATCCCTATCAGTGCCTGTCGACATAAATCTGCCTCTAAATTTTCTGGGTGTCATTTTAGTGTTTCTGCTTGCTGTTGTACCAACACCTCAATTCCATAAAATACCAAGGGACACAGAGGTTCAAAGCCTTTCTTTAAATCAACAAACTCAAGATTTCTATGACTTCATGCCAATCACATCAAGGTAACAAAAGAAACACTGGTACAGCGAAGAGCTGATATAAAGAGTCATTTACTCTGATAGTTGATGTTTATTCTAATGAGCTAGCTTTCCACTTCTACCAGAATATTAGTGAATTTCCAGTGTTTGGGAAAGAGTATGTTGCTCATAATTTTAAACTAGTTCGTGTATAAATTTTAGGTATTTTGGAAAATATTAAGTGGGGGTACTTTCATGGTTTTTAAATCTTATTTTGGCTTTCCTAGTCTGACAATATTGAGAAACCTAAACAGTTGAGGGTAATGAAAAGTTAAAGATTATCTCTGAATTTATAGAATTTTCTTTGGGGCTCCTCTCTGTCAATACAAGAAATCAAAGACTGAATCTAATCATGACAAATAATCCATGGTTCTTCTTTTTATCACCCTTTGGTATCTTCTTGTATGCATTATGTATGGTAGTCATCTGATATTATCAGTTGACAGTGTTAGCTATGTGAAAATGAGGATGGGAAGTAAAAATTAAAAATAGAATATAACCTTCACAAATTAGGAGCTTTATGAGTAAAGATCTCTCCCTCATTAAAATTTTTCCTGTGTCTTTTGAACCAATTTCCTACTGTTATGCCCACTTGATTCTTCAAACTAAGCTTTAAGGAAGAAATTCCACCTTTGATTAAGAAGGTCCAATTATTTCATTAATGAAATGACTGATTATGTCTAAATGTACATAACATCTTTGTATTCTTTTTTCCCCTGAAATGACATTGTCTTGCCATACTGCTTCCTAAAAGGAAAGTAGTTGAAGAGAGTTGCAGCTACCTTTATTTTCAGGAAAGCCTTATTGAAAATTAGATATTAATAATTCTAGATCAATTGAGGATTTCTGGTATAAAGTTATCGCTAATGAAAAATAATGAGCAAGTTTAAGAATGTCATTATAGCATTCTAGAAAAATATTTATGTAATGAAAATCTGCTTTGCTGTAATGTGGAAAAAAATTAGCTCATTCCTGGCCAAGATTTATTCAACAAAGCCCCCACTGACAAACATAAATAAGCAAGTGTGGTAAGAATTAGCAAGCATCACTACAAAAACATCATCATATGGTCTGGTAGAAAATCAATATGTAAGAAGCAGTCACTTGTAGAAAAGACACTAACACATGTGTTTTATCATAATCCTGAAGAGGTTGAATCTGAAGTCAAAGATCCTGAGTTTGAATTTTTTTTTCATCCTTCAGTTGAGCCTATCATCACATCAACCTTGTAGAAATGGTGTTAGTATTAAGAGAGATAACATGAGTACACTTAGGAATCAAATTAATATGAATTGAGTTCGTTGGATGTAACAAAGAACAGATTAACAATGCAAGTTATTTATTGAAAAGCTGTGTCTATTCAAGGGACAGGTGTTCTTGGATGTTAGAGCCATTTTATTTCATCTTTCCACTTTATTTTTGCAACATTTTCATTATGTTCTTTAATTATATGTTTTGTGCATTTTAAAGACATGATCTATTTTTCAGGACTGGAGTCAAAAATAATAAATATTTTATATACTGATATCAGCTGAGACATGCAAAGAATGTCAGGGGAAAGTGGAGACAGGCATCTGAGAAATCAAATTTGAGATGACCTGGCTGAAAAAGAAAGGACACTGCAGGACTGTGAAACAGCTCTGAATGACCTAAAAGTAATAATACAACATGATCTTCCTGAAGAAAGGACATGGGAAAAGTATACACAGGGATGCAGGTGTGTTCACAAACCTGTGTAGAGTTTGTCACTGTCATTTCAGGTGTTTTACTTAGCAAATGAGGTCTGCAATCTTTTCCCTGAAATTGCTTGCTCTGAGGTGCTTAACAAATGGTTGGCCATTTAATGGCCCGAGGCAGGGCCAGGGAAGGTTAACACACTGGCAAAATGGGCATTAACTATGATAACAACTGTTTTCAGGGGGGATTATTGCTATTATAAACCTTATTCAACATCGTAATGTTAGTAATAATTTTTTCTTTTTCTCTCATTTTAAAATTAAGTCATGCTTGCGAATGCACATGACACAGAAGAGAGCTGAAACTCCAAGTATTAGACTTTTAATGGCATTTTCATAATAGTCTTTTGTTACCAAAAAATCTATTCAGATGCATAAAACAATATTTGGGTACTCAAACAAAATAAAGCAGATTTAGGAAGAGGAATGACAATTTATTAGATACTATTATGACAAAGACTCATATCTATTCTAGCCTTAACCAACTTAATTTCAGACTAGATTTGATGTCCATTGTTAGAGCAGCATCTATGGCTTGGGTAATAAAAAATGAGAAGTGTTTATATTGCAAAATTCTTCTCTGGTTGTACGTTGCCTCATTGGAAAAGAAAAAAACATACATACGTGGTTTGTTCTGGGAAAATCTGGTGTAATAGTATTGACTCCCATACACAGAAGATACCAAGAGGCCAAAGAAATAGAAAGACAGATCAAGGGTTTTCAAAAGGGGGGGGGTCTTTCTTGAAGACTTATGGACAGAAGTGTGGATGAAGGTGGCAGTAGCAGACTGATGAATCCCTGAGACATGAGTCAGAGGTAACAGGCTCTGTAGTGGTCAGGACAGAGATGGCTCAGATTCAAGCAAGATTGTGTCTGGTTTATACTATTCTTATAACAAAGATGTTAGTCACATTCCTGGCACCGATGTTACCGGCATCCAGCTGAAAACTCCACACAGCCCTATAATCGTTTTGTTTATCCATAGTGTACTAGGCAACTATGCAGGGAAAAGAGTTGAGGTTTATTCAGGGGTCATCATGGCAGCTACAATTTAAGAAGGATATAGTCAGCCAAGGTGATCCCTACATGGTCTCCTTAGCACAGAACTTGGTTAATTTATCACAGTAGAATATAGAAGCTGTTATCTAGTTAGTAAGAGGACACATTTCTCTGTTAATATTCACTTAAGAGGGCAAAAACAGCCATTCAAGATGCATGCAGTATGGAGGAAAGTGGGGAGCAGGACAGTGGAACACGTGATGGAGTTGCAGTGCCAGAGACTATGGACTGTGGTGGGGACTATTCCCGAGCTATGCACAGCCTATCCTGAGGAGGACACCGTGGGCAACTCAGCTGCAGCATGGCTGGTTCTCTGTGAGTCCACTGGCTGGCAGAGGCAGCACTGCTGGTCTCATTCATAGAAGGAATTTTTCTTTTTTCTTTTTCTTTTTTTTGTACTGGGGTTGCACTTATGACCTTGTGCTTGCCAGGCAGGTGTTTATGCCGCTAAGCTAAATCCTGAGCCCCAGTGGAATTTTTCTTTCTAGAGATGGAGCCAGACAAGATTTGGCATCGGGGTTAGAGTATTTTCTATATGCATTCTATTTGTTTCACTTAGGTGCAATTTCTTCCTTCTTTTGACCTATATTTCTACTATTGGTTCTCCCTCTTTATGAATTTTGAATTATCTTCTTTGGGAATTCCTTTTTACCACTGTCTTAAAAATTGCTTTCCTTTCTTATACATTTACATGTATACCCTTGCAGAGCATGAAAGGAATTTTAGAATTCTTTTTCCTGTTGGACAGTCTACCCAGTCACTTCTCTATGCCAGCTGGCTGCAGCCTTGCTGACTGAAGCAATACTGTATCACTAGCCACCAACTTTGGAAAATGACTGAGAGGCCTTAATATTCTTTATCTCTGGTTGGACCTTTGGTACAACTTTAATTCTCTAATTTCCATTCAACAGCAACAGGTTCCCTATGTATGCCAACATATATGATATTAAGTTATGTCATCTTTGTTATATTATGTTATTTTTGAGTTGAAGTCAGGTGGCATTTTAATTACATTTTTGATATTTTGTTATATTTATACACCCTATATTTTTCAAATATATTGTAAAATGGGCAGGTAGACTGTGGTTGATCACTTCAGCTAAAAAACAGCTTCATTTATGTTGAAGAGAGTTAGCATAGTCCTATCCTTAGTTTGACTTATAGGAATATTCCCTTAGTACTAGACAAACTTTATTTTATAGTTGTAACCCATGCACTCTAGTCCCACTGTGCAGGGGAAAGCTAGCACTTATCTCCTTTTATATCATTTCCACAAATTTAAAGTATTTATTCTAATTCACTCCTAAATATTTCCATTCTTCTTAATGCTCATCTTAGTGGAGATTCTGAGCAATCTTGACTACGTTCTTCTGAATGAAACCCATTTATCACTACACTGACTCTCCCATGGTGCCTCACAACTGCACTCAGAATTCCATATGTGTAATCTAAGTCATAAAATTTATAAGGTATGATCAAACTACATGGTGAACTTTTAAATGAAATAATTTATTAGAGTAAAACACATTGTTGCTCTCACTTTGAACATTCTTATCCTCTCATTCTTATCCCTTTCTGAAACGATTCTAAGAAGTCTTCTTTTGCAACTATCATCATGAAGCATGTTAAAAAATATGGCGAATGATCAATAACTGGGACCACATCTTATTAAAGAGTTTCTTAATGTTGAAAGAGGTTTCCAGCAGAGTGAAAAGAAAACCCACAAACTGGGAAAAATTCTCAATGGACAGTCCCTCAGACAAAGGACTTCTGTCTAGAACTTAGAAAGAATTTTAAAAAATCAGACCCTCAAAATTCAAAGACGCAATCCAAAAATGGGCATCTGAAATGAATACACAATTCTCAGATGAACAAATACGAATGGCAAATAAATACATGAAAAATGTTCATCATCATTAGACATGAGAGAAATGCAAATTAAAACCACACTGAGATTCTATCTCACTCCAGAAAGAATGGCCAGGATAGAAAAAACTACCAACAACAAGTGCTGGAGAGGCTGTGGGGAAAAAGGAACTCTTCTGCACCGTTGGTGGGAGTGTAGACTGCAGCAACCACTGTGGAGGTCAGCCTGGAGATTCCTCAAAAAGCTGGGTATGAAAGTCCCATTTGACCCAGCTATTCCACTTCCAGGCATATTCGCAGAAGAACTGAAAACATCATACCACAGTGATATATGTGCACCCATGTTTATAGCAGCACAATTTGTAATAGCCAGATCTTGGAAACAACCTAAGTGCCCATCAACTGAGGAATGGATAAAAAAGTTGTGGCATTTTTATACAATGGAGTACTACTCCGCTATAAAGAATGATCACATTGAGATATTTATATATAAATGGACACAACTTAAGACCATACTCATAAGCTAAATGAACCAGACTCACATGTGTAAATACCGTATAGTTTCCCTAGTATAAGAGTTGATAAGAGTATATAAGATTTTATGGTAATCATGGTCCCCCATTTCATAGCTTTGAAGCCTTTCAATGTTTTCATTCATCAGTTGGAATGGTTTTATTCTGTTTTGTTTGACTTTATTATGCATGATGGTATGAACAGCTGTTTTGAAGAAAACAAAACATTATGACAGCTATTGCTGATTTAATATCATCTTGCTTAGAAGTCCTACCATGCTTCTATTCTTCTATTATCATTGATTCTACCATGTTGTGTCTTATTGGGATTTTAATATATGTGATAGTATAAACAAAATTTTTTATTGAAAACGAGATATTATAGTACCCATTGATCATTCTCTGTTATTCGGTTCAGAATGCCCTGTAATTCTTGCATTCTTTGAATGGTTTTATACTATTTTGTTATGTTTGATATTATTGTATTTGAAACTATCCTCAACTATAGCAGAGAAAGAGATATTGTGATAGCTACTGTTAATGTCCGGTTGTCTTAATGTAAAGTACTGTTTTGCTTATGTTGTTCTGTTCTGATCTGCTCTGTTCTGCCCTTGTTGTTTTATTCTCTTTAAAATAAAAAAAAGTATGGTGAATGGCACTGCTGAGTGCCATCCAACAGAAAGGCAGACTGGTAAAATTTAAGTGAAGGATCCTTTTGAGGGAGATTGAAGAGTATTTGTCTTTTACCGAAATAATTTCAAAAATAAAAAAAAATACAATTTAAAATTCACTGTATTTTACATACCTCATAGACTGCTTATTTAAAAAAAATTCTTCCAAAAAATTGGCATACTGGTCATGTTTATTGTTGCCCTAAATTGTCCTAAATTGAAAATCAATACAATTGAGAGGAAATAAAATAATTTTGCTTTAAAATTCTAGGCATCTATAGAACTTATAACATTTTAAGATAACACAGAGTTCTATCTACCACCCCTCCCATTCTACATTGAAAGCTGGTCTGTTAGATTAAGTGCTTTGCATATATTATAATTTGATCTTAAGTGAAACCTGGAGTTCTCAGGCATGTGTAGGATGATATTTTCCAGTCCTGATCCCATTGCAGGACTGGAAGAGGCAGCAAATGGACCAGTCTACCACACACCACAGGAAAGCTAAATGGGTTTGGAGCAACCAGTGAGGCATATATCTCTTGGCAAGCTCATGAACCTTAACTCCTGCTGTCTAACCAACTGCAAGCAAATGGATATTTGAATGGGTCTGAGAAGCTTAGTGGCCACCATAGTGGCAAGTGTTTTCCATTCTTTTGTGAAACATTGCTCCTTTGACCTCTTAAAGCATTGTTTAAATGATTACGTGTATGGGCTTACAGTTCATTATGTAAGAGTTTGTAGTTAAGAGAATTCTTCTTAGAGAAAAGAATGTGACTTTATGAAATGTAAAGAGGTGTTACAAATCTCCCAGTCCCCATGTGGGAAGATTATCTCATGTTATCTGTCCAACTTTGAGAGAGAAACAAGAGAGAGCCATGCCAGGGGCACAACCCAGGTCTCACTGTGCTAAAATCTGGAAAGTAAAGATAGCAAATCAACCCAGAACCATACTTTCAATCAATCTCATGTGTATTTGAACAGTCTTTGAAGACATTGATCAATTTTTGCTGATCAATTTTCATTTTTTGTGATGAGATAGATTGCCAAAAAGGGGTAAATCAGTGACAGATAAACTGCTATGAATAGCACTGACCTTTGAAGTGAGCTGGCTATGGTTGGCATTAGGACAATATCCAGGGTGGAAACCCCCATATGTGCCAGCAAATTTGTCAAATTCCTTCCCCCTCACACTCACCTTCTGTTTCGCTGGGTTCCTGGTCATTCTCGTTATCGACTTTTCATGACCTCGACTCAAAGTTCTTCTTCCTAGTTTCTTAAACTCATGTTTCTTATCTGCCTCATTTCTCTGTTAAGCTATTAAATGACAAATAGGATTCATGTTTCATGTCAGTAACAATTAGTAGTGGCTCCCTGGAATACTGTACTGTGAAGGATTTTGAATCTCTATCTGGGTATATTTTGGTGGGTACATGATGTTATCGTAGTATATGTGCCATTCTTTTGTAATTACTCATGCAATTTGCTAAGACAAATGGAAAACACATGCATATCCTGACATGTTTGTGTACAGAAATTATTTTACCTATATAGGTTGCCGGTATATGAATCTGCCATCAATAAAGAATAATATCACCAATGTCTACTAAGAATAATGTCTAGCTATTGTGGATGATGATGTACACATATTATCTCAAATTAACTCTAGAAAACAGGCATTGCTATATATATTTCCTAGATGAGAAAATAATAATCCACTGATTTGAATAGCCCTTGGAAAGCCATGTAAATAAATGAGAGGTTGAGGCATAATTAATACATTGGTTCACTCTGCACCAAAATATAACAATACCAGAAACAAATTAATGTACCTATTAAGCATCTCTAAAGGAGAGACTATTTTGTGACAGTGGATGTGGGCAGCAAGAGAAGGGACTCAAGCATTTTGCAAAACATGACCTCAGATCTAAAACAGTTTAGGCTCATATGTAAAATGTTATATTTATCTTAAGTTAGAACTGTCTTAGGACTTATAGTTATGACTTATAACTCAGGATGAGATGAATAAAACTAGGCAATGTTCTCTTCCAGATTTATACTATTATTTCAGAATGTAGGAATATGTTCATATGACCTTCTTTCCTAGACAGTCACTCTGTAAGGGTAGGAAGCATATTCTGAATTTTTCCTTCCTTGTTAGAGTTAAGATCAAACATGGTCTCTAAAAAGTCCCCATACAAATGTTCATTACTCAAATGTGCATTTACCTTAATAAAAAGTCTATAAAAGAAACAACAATCAAGCAAAAGAAAAAAAAAGAAAAGGAAAGGAAAGCAAAAGGAAAGGAAAGGAAAGGAAAGGAAAGGAAAGGAAAGGAAAGGGAAGAAAAAAGAGAACAAGAACAATATATAGAAAATCTGGGTGTGGTGGTGTACACTTGTAATCCTAGCACTCAGGAGGCTGAGACCAGAGGATCACTGGAAGTTCAAGAGCAGTCTCAGCTACATAATGAGTTCAAAGCCAGCCTGAAGTTGTTGTTTTGAGACAAGGTCTCATATATAATTCTTAATTCTTAGTGAAAACATATGGCATGGAGTGAACAGCTATAAACAAAATGTCAAAGAAAAGGGCTAGTCTCCGAATCCTGATTTTTTTTAACCATTAAAGATCCATTTGTTGTTGATGAGAGACTATCCCAAGATAAACCCAAAAGTCTTAGTAACAACTAGGTGCTAGTATTTATATTTAAATTCATGGCCCAGAAACTAGGAATTTAGCTCAGTGGCATAAGCACCTGCCAGGTAAGTATGAGGTCCTGAGTTCGATCCCCAGCACCACAATATATAAATATATTCATGGCCCAGAAACATTAAGCTGTGGCAAAGACTCAATGGCAAAAGAGA
Source organism: Dolichotis patagonum (assembly GCA_004027295.1). Taxonomy (NCBI): domain Eukaryota; kingdom Metazoa; phylum Chordata; class Mammalia; order Rodentia; family Caviidae; genus Dolichotis; species Dolichotis patagonum. Next base: position 208,350 of record PVJX010000625.1, on the reverse strand, counting down.
AAATGCTGCTCTGTTTAGCACTGTGTTCTAATTGGATGCAGAAAAAAAATAACTGCATGCCAAGAGTTAAGTAATTCAAGTAGAAATACCAATGCTATCCTACAAGTTGGGACAGCATAATAGTGTAATGCTGCATCATCTCATTTTAGTAGCTGAAGTAATTATTCATGTTAAATAACCACAAAGCGATTATTGCCAACATAATGATTAAGGTTTATGGTGCAATGTAGAAGGCCAAACTTGTTACGTAAATGGAAAACCTCAATAATTCAGTTTTTTAATAACAGTTTGAGATTTAATCAACACAGAGTAATTGCATTAAATCTGAATTAAGTTTCACATTGGAGGCATGATAATATCAAGCTGAACATCTTATTCCTTTCTCTAATATTTAGAACAGATCCTGTGATCACACAAATCAATGCAATTCAGGTCAGTTTCGCTGCAAAAGCAGCTTTAGAGATGTCTGGTAGCATATTCCTGTCAACTTTGGCATTTGAAGTTTACTAATAATGCAGTGATATCTTGGACATTTACCAAAAGAAAGGATTTTTTTTTTTTGTACCAGGGATCGAACCTATGACCTCGCACTTGTTAGACACTTGTACCCCTGAGCTAAATCCCCTGGTTTTCTTCACTTCTTAAATCAAATTAAAATTGCTTTTTAAGATTTCCAAGTTTTTTTTGTTAATTATTTTTTGCTATTTTGTTAATGCGTATGATATCGGAGAAAGACATCATCCTCTATAAATCTGGGTATACAACACATTAACTATTCTCTACATAATTATTTTAAGAATTTTAACTATTTCATTTTTTATGTTTTGGGAATTTTATTTTCTCTTCCAAGATAATACAATTTTGCTTCAAGAATAACATTTAAATTATGTACTATCATAGGTAGCAATTTTTCAGGGTTTATCCTTGAATTATGAAACCCTGTGTTTTGAGAGGTTTCACTTAAACATTTCATTTAAGTGAAAACATTACAAAATAAGTATTTACACAACAGGCCTATATAAATACTTTGCCAGCTTTTCAGAATTTCCAAGAGAATTAGTTGAAAGGTCATCTGCTCTTGAAGTTTTCAAAAGGTTAAAAAATATACCTTAGCAGTTTAGATTTCCTTTTGGATGGGTCACACAAACATTTAATAAAAGCTTGCTTGAGTTTATTTATATTTTCATCACTTTGAGTTGTCAGAGAATCTAGACATTTACACTTTGGCTCTATGTGGAACCCTTAATATAGGAGAAAAAAAATTCTCAGAGTCTGTAGGTGATGCTTGTTTTATGAGACATTTCACACACAAGAAAATGACTCCATGGTTAAATAAGTCTGGGAAATGCAGAATAATACATGTTTCTCATAAATTTAAAATAAATACTGCATTAATGAAGCCTCTGAAAAAGTTCACTGTAACTCCAAACATTTTCAATTCTTTTATTTATTTCATTCTCAATTCTTATTTCCCAAGATCAGTTATTAGCCAATAATACAACAAGTGCTTTATGGAATGTGCTTTGTAAACAATACACACTTATTGATCTCATATGTGTATTATATTACAATCCATTTCAGTGGTGGATGTTCCAAATTGAATAATAAAAAATGTACATCTAAAAATCCTGGTCATTTTTAAACCAAATTCAGGTATGCTAAATCTTACATTCAATCATTGAATTTGCTGAATTTTGCAATTTGGCACCAAGATCTGCAGAGACCCTTCAATTCGGATTATTATAGCCTTCTGGTGGTGCCATCATCCATCATTTATAGTTAGAACAATCCTGGGTTCATACTCAAAACTTATGATGAACCCCAAGTGCTTCTTAGACAAAGAATTAAAGTCTAAAAATCTGTTATTTTATGAAATATCTTGGATTCATTTTTTCTTTATACTAATAATCTTCAGCGGAGCACTTTAGTACCCCATATGTATTTTTTTTGTTCATAAATAAATATTTTGAAATATTCCTATAATCTATATGAACCTATGTAGAAATTTCATTCATTCTGTATAGCAGCTTATTTGGAGATTTTATATTTGCTCCTCTGGAGTTATGAAATCTAGTGGTAATTTTTAAAAATTTTTTTCTCTCTAAGACATACCTATTATATTCATCCCTTATTTCTCTTCTCTCATGTTGTTCCTCTCCAAGATTAAGAAGTAAAATAGAAAATAACATTTGGTTAATCTATTGAACTTTACAGAGATTCTTAAAGGACATTATGTCCCTATGTTCCCAACACTAAATACTGAAAGAGCTGCCTGGGAGGCTAACAGGAGACTGTATACACCAGTGAGGAAATTTCAATGGAAATGAACCAAAACCCACAGCGGAAACCCAAATAAACTAAGCTAGAACATGAAAATGGGAACCTGAGGGGAATGAAGTAAAAGATGGCAGAGGGCAATGATACATTGCAAAACAAACAGACTATAAGAAAATCTATGAAACAAATCTTAGTGGAAGTGAATGCAGTGGAGAGAAGCCTGGGAGAGGGATTGTTAATCCTCATATTTAACAAAAAAGCAGAAAGGTGAAGCCGTCTGGGCAGTGCTAACGGAAGGCAGGAAATTGCAAGACGGGAAACCTGATTTCACAACTTCACAACAGTTTCATCAATTTCATATACATTCCATATAATAAAAATAATTCAGCACGAACTGAAGATGAATAAATAGTTATAAAGTAAAATATATTTTCTGGAAATTATTTACACGATAAATCAGAGTTTTTATGATGCAATTTTATCAGATATGTACATATAAGGGAAGGGACGGGATACTCCAATTTGGTGATGTGAAACTTAGCAGACGTGTTTTTAAAAATAAATGCATCTAGAGGGCAATGGTAATGCTAAAGATGTGTGTTATAATTTGTGAGTACTCAACATACAATATAAATTCAGTAACTATTCAATATTGGAGAAAATGATGATAAAGACTTTGGTTCTTCCTGTAATATGTTCTATAACCAAGTCAATCTGCCTTATGGTTTTATTACAAAGATTTATAATACACTTAGAATTCCTTGCAAGATGAAAGATGTCATAATACACAGTATAATGGGAAAATGTGAGTTGCATAAGAATTGAGATATGAAAGTTGCCTAGGGGGGAAGATTTCTAGAAGGCAGAGCAAGAGAATGAACCAAGCTTCAGACAGCAAGATAAAGTGCAACCAGAGCTGGAGCAGAATATTTGCTGAGAAAGATGAAGAAGCAGGAGACAGCATGTTGCTCAAATAATGCTGGTGCAGATAATAGCAACAGCAAGAGACAATTCGTGTACGTCTGCCCTATTGCAGACACTACGCCAGGGGATTTATGTGCATCTTTTTATTTAATCCAAATATCTTCTTGTGATTAAATATGATGTAGGTAGTGATTATTCCTGTTTCACAGATAAAGAGTTTGAAACTAGGAAAAGGTAAGGAAAATCCTTATTATCACACAGGTAATAATTAGATTCAAGTCTACTTCTGACAAGTTAAGACCTCTTCCCCTTCCTCACATAACAATCTATACCTGGCAATTAGAACATCAACTTCTTTCATAGTTTTAAAGGCTAAACTATAGAAATATAATTATAAGTGGACTAAACAATAGATATGTAATTCTTATCAATACCAACAAGAATATTGCTGGATTTCCATGAAAAGTTATATCATCTCAGTATAATATCAATTGGGTAAGAAGTCCAGTTTTGGAATGGAAAAACCATGCTCAATGTGTGACCTTGAAGGAGTCTCCAATTTTCAAAGCCTGTTTCCACCACTGCAGAAGGGAACAATAATAATCATAGGATAATTCCACACCTGCAGAATTGGGACAGTTAAGAGAACAAATATACATGAAATGTTAATCATAGTGTCTGATGTCTAGTAAATACTTAACAAGTAACAACTATTTTTTTTTTTTTTTGTATCAGGAATAAAACTCACAACCCTATGCTTGCCTGGCAGGCACTATACCACTGAGCTATAACCCTGGTCCCTAAGTAACAGCTAATTCTTGACTCTATTGAAGTTGGTACTGTCAATGATATCATTTTATCTAAGTTTGTGAGCCACTCCAACATTTTCCCCTCTTCAGATGATTATGTCATAGAGATCCTCCAAGAAAAGAAGAAATTTAGAACTAGAAAGCCTAGTGACTTGTAAATGTTGGATATAAAAATGGCCATCTCCAAATTTCAGAAATCAGTCTCTAAAAAGTTGGAATGCACGGGGCTCAGCTGTGAGGAAGTTTCTCTCATCTGAATATCTGGGTGAGCTCATCTAGCTCGTGGCATTTTATGCTGATACTGACCAAAAGTGAATCTTAAACTTACACTTTCCCTCTGGAATCCAATCTTAAATACCCAATTCCTCACTTGATGTCTGAACTTGGATGCCCAACGGACATTTCAAATGGAGTATGTTTAAAATTGAACCACTTGTTTTCTTCAGACTTTCCTTTGTCACATGTTTACCAAATCAAATTGATGGTAAATCTGTCCTTCTTATTGCTGAAATGAAACATTTTGCTAATTTCATAGACTCTTTCTCTCTTGCTCTCTTTCTCTTCCTCTCTCTCTATCTCCTCCACATTCATTCTATTATGATATTTTGTTGATATGTATAAAAGACTTTCACAATCTGATCATTTCCTACCATCAGCATTGGTGCCACCCTGAGCTCAGTGATAATTTACTCTTCTCTGGAATATTGCAATCGCCTCTTTACTGGACTTTCTGCTGATTTCTTGTATTTTTACAGAATGTTCTCACAATGTAGTGGGCATTTTAAGCTTTGTGTCAGCTCTTCAAACCTTTCTGCTCAAAGGCTCCAGTGATTTAACTATTTGCAAGAGAAAAGCTACAGACATTACCATCTAGATCTCCATTTCCTCTCTACTCATCTCCTTCGTTAAGCTGCAATGCCTACACCAGCCTCCCTCTGAGCTTTACACATCTAGGCATTCCCCCGCTTTAATCCTTTGGAAGTTGAAATTTTGCTTCTTGAACACTGTAATAACTACTAAGGTGTCTTATTTATTGCAAGATTTTTGCCCAATTCTTACCCATTCAGAAATGCTTCTAAAACATTAGCCATGACACCTTAAAAATTACCCTATGCTTAATTATTTCTATGCCCTTCCCTTCTTCATGCTTTTCTATTTAATCTTTGTCACTGCTAACATACTATGTAATACACATACCATATTGTTTTCTTTAAAACTTACTTATTTCCTGTGTTCTTTCTTTATAATGGAAACTCTTTCAGGGTTCATTTTTATTCTGTTTCCTTGATAGCTTTTTCTTTTTTCTTTTTTTCTAGAATAGTACATTGCTTGAAAATTAAGATGTGAAATATTAAATTTTGGTCCAACACTCCATTATTCTCTTTCATTCTCTCTATATGTTTATCTATCCCTAATAAAATCTTGATATATGTGCATGAGCACACACAAGTGTATATAGTAGAATATGAAGTCTTCATAGTTGGAATTTAATGATCTATCCCATATGTATAATTCTAAATGCAATAAGCACTTAATAAAATGCTTATAATTGATTTTGATGCATCAAATAGAAGCAAGCTTCTTATTTGTGTGATATATGTTTTCATTCTTAGTATGGAAAAATGAATAGGGGTAAAAACTGTAAACACATTCTCCCATTAGTCATTATGAATAAACCTTTCAGTTTGCCTTCATCTTTCTTTTATCTTCACTCTTGTTCCATTTGCTTTTTTGTTATGAAACTAGTGTTTATGGCTGAGGCAAGGTTGAGTAAGATGCAGTGATTATGGCTGATTTTATCACAGCTGTATTACTTAGCTGCAAGGTGAAGCGTTGTGGTAAAATGGATCATGAATCCCTGAAATTGACTATCTGTCACCTTTATAATCCTGATGAAGAGGCAGGTCAAATCAGGCCTGACAACTCCTCATGCAAACGAGAGTACCAAAGCAATGTTCCTGACTTGATTTGTCTGGAAAAGTAACTACTGAACAATAAGATAAAGATGAAAAGGAAGCCACGGTGTGAAGCTTGGATGTACCCTAGTACATGATCGATTCAAAATCCTCTGAGTTATAAAAATGTAGAAAACTCAGGTACTGTATTTAAGAAACATATATTTAGAATTGACTCAGCTATTATTAATTCCTGCATTTGCAGTTCTTACCCTAAATTCATAAGTTTTATACATTTTTGGAGTTGAACATATGTTTGATGCTTCTAGTTTCATGTCCCTGACACATAAGCAGGAGCTCAAAAATATTTACTACATAAATGTATGACTGAATACATCAATGGACTGATATAATGATCATTTGGTCTTTGCTTTACCCTTATAGTAATGAGGAACTCACCGCTTCATTTTTTACTGAAAACACTTGCACTTAGATTACCTTTTCTTTATAATAAACCAAAAATATTTGTATTTTATCTTCTATTAGAAATTGTCATTACTAGAAGTGAGTATTTTGACAAGACTATCTCTCCCCCTCTGTACACCAGCCTTTGAAGTTTTGACTGTATAATGGTTTGTATCCCCACACTTCGAGATATATTGTTCAGAGCCTTGGAATATACACTGCTGGACAACCCAAGGTCTGTGATCTGCTGACTGGTATGGGCCCTATTAGGCGATGGCCTCTCCAGGGCACCTAATTCTAGAAATTTTGTACATTCACCTTCATTTGTATGGTAATATATTCTCCTTATTCTTTAGAGGAGTGAGATGTTTGGGATATATGAAATTCCTATTTTACTGTTGAATGGGTATCCAGTTCTGCACTGAGCTGCAAGTATGAATTTCAGTAGAGAACAGGCAACTATCTCTCCTGAGAGCCTTAATCATTATCTTTGTATTTCTAATATTTTCTACCTTAGGTTTGGAAGTTTAACAGAGATGAATCTTCATAATCCAAGCTTTGGTTTGGACTCATCTGCTATTCCAAGATATTATCCCTATGGGAATAGATGGTCTTTTTGAATCAGTAAAAGTACTCTAGGATTCCGTGTCTCCACATGTGTGATATACTGCAAGTTTAGCTTTATCTCTTCATAGGTAAAAATATAAAATTCTCTATATTACTCAGAGCATAATTTCTTCAAATAATGATGCAACAATAAGCCCAAAAGTGCAATATCCCTTATTCCTTTGTTTTCTCTCAAGAGAAAATGATTTAGTTGTGTTTTCTATTGTTTGTATCTGTGTATATGTGCAGGATTAGCTGTCTTTGTAATTCACCATCCCTTGCTAATGAACGATCAGCAGCACTAACAAAGCAGAAAATAAAAAAGGTAAACATCACTCTGCAGAAACAATTTGTTTCTTGTTACGCGGACGCATGTTAAACACCACCTGCCTGACTCTTCACAGAGCAGGCAAGAGCAGGGGGCTGCAAACACAATTAGCTAAGTCAAAATGAAATAATAATCATAGTCATGATATAGTTAGATGGATATTGAGGCAGACATGCCTGTGGGCCAGCAAGGAAATGGAGCATTGCAGTCATGGGCAGTCTCGGGAAAGATGTTATATAAGGGCATACTCAAGAGCTGATTGCCAGAAAGTCATTACATTAATTAAATTAAAGATCGTAAGGGCAGCTGTCACTGCTGACCCTCGCAGCCAACAGCCTCAATGTCAAGCCAGTTGCTGCAGAACACAGCTGACAGAACTCATCCTTAAAATTTTTCACTGAAGCATTTCCCTAAACAACTACTATGTGCGAAACACTGAGGTGTCACTGATATTTTGATGGTATCACATGGAGAAAATGGAGTAGACAGTGTAGTTATGGCGGGTATGATTAAGAACACTAAATTCTTCAAATATTAATTGAGAGTTAATGACAATTTGCATGTGCAGCTGAAAACAATTCATTAGCTCAACTGAAAATAATTGGAGATAAACATTATCACAAACCCTGAAGAAGGGGACAGTGTGGACACAGTCAATATGGCACATTTTTCCATTTATTTACATGCCAAGAACCTCTCTCTCTTTCTGTGTCTCCATTCCTTCCTTCCTCCCTCCATTTCTTCCTTCCTCCCTTCTTCCTTCTTTCCTTCCAGTGGTGCTTCACAGTTAAACTTAGAGCTTCACACATATTGGGCAAGCTCTCTACCACTGAGTCCCCCTACACAGCACACTAGGACGAATCTTTTAATGACTGGGAGTAGGAGACATATTCTACTTAGGGTTCTAAAAACTAGGGTGATTTTCTTCTATCAAACCCCAGGTTTGAAACTATCACTAACTTTGTAATCCCTGAAATCACATGAAAACCAGTGGTAAGAGAAAACTTTCACCTTAGATAGTAATCCTGAGGATCTCCTTAGTATGAGTGTTTTATTTTTTTCTTTTTTTTTTTTACCAGAATTAACTAGAATTCAGCAATTTTGAGCAGGTATGTTCAAAAACAATTTTCCTGAGCTTTCTGTTGCTGGGATGTATTTCATCCCAAATATTCTACATCCCTTCTTCCAGGATCTGTCACTTATATGACAGAGATCACTGGGAACCTGAACAACACACAGACATATCTATGGTAACCTCTAATAAAGCTCTGCAGCATATACAAAAATAGTTTCATAAACATTTAACCCCACATCTGCCTAGCAGATGAAACCTGAAAAACTTTAAAAAACTATGTGCCTTGGTCTTATTTTTAGCAACAACTCTTATTGCTTATACAAACATTGACATGAACACTTGGGAAATTTTGATTGAGAACTGTTAAACATTGAATGTGTAAGGCATAGTGTATCTATATTTTTATATGAATTCTGGCAAAGAAAACGTGGTTTTGGAGCCATGTTTACTGGCAGCTTCTTAATGTCACTAATTTTGATCGTGACAGAATACAGAGTCCTAGAGCCACCAACTGTGATAACAGCTTCCTGATTGGGTGTGTAGCTTCCTGATTCCCCAGCTCTCTAGAATCCAGGTCAGCAATGGCAAACCCTTAAGAGATGTCAATGATAACAAACAGTTGGCTGCAGCACATGGGCCATAGGTTCACCACCACTGACCTAGATCATTGGAAGGAGTAGCTCTGTTGGTGGCCTCTATCTATGGTGTGGTTTTAGAAGTTGTCCTTGGGCTCTACTTGAAATTTGTTTCTTTAAAATTATCAATAATTCTGAGCTACCTCTACGTTTTAGTAAATTATTTTATCCCCCAAAAAGATAGATGGCATTTACTTCCAGGTAAATAAAAATATTAATCAAAGAACATATGGTGTATTTTTTTAGGTGGGGAAATACTATCTTCTCAAGAATTTCTTTGAGAGATCTGTTTGTGTAAGATAATTTCTACCATATGCTGTCCTTGATTCTAGCGTCTTCTCTAATAACCTCTTCCATTTTAAAGAATTGTGATAGACCTACTCTAGGTACAGTATCAATACAAAGACATAAATATAAAGATTGTAACTATTACTATAATGTTTACTTTTACAACTTCAACAATCTAAGGCTAATTTAGAGGGGCTCCTTTGACCTTTGCTTAGCTCCATTATTGAGAAAATAATTTAACATATACAGAATGAATATACTATTCATGAAAATGGGTAACTATTCATGAAAATTGAATTTATAAAATTGTTAAGTGATTCCAAGCAAGAATATTCAAAATGGTTAACTTATCCAAAGCAGTTTGTAGTAATCGTATAAGAAATTTCTTAATGAAAGAGAATCTAGTGCCCACACTTGGGGCTCTGGAGAACTGACGGCTTTATCATGTTCCATGAAGATATGAAGATTCTGAATGAGTTCAGAGGTGCTGTTCACACTGCTGTAACCATTTCATATTTGTTGTACTCTCTGCTTCACTTTTTCTTGACTGATAATTCTATATGGCTTCATACATTCAATTTCTCCTTTTAAGGTTAGCACAGTTTTTGTTGAAAGGACTTAAACAGATCACAGTCTTGAAATTTCGCCCTTTCCCATGTGATATTCATTGACTTTTGAAATGTTTTCTCCTTTTCCACATACTAATCGAGTATAACATATTTCATTCTGGCAGTTAATATTTGGCAGTTAAGTAAATGAATGAATAAATAAACCTAGTGCTATTTTCATTGCTTTCTTAGACTTAAAACATAAAATATTTAATAATATCTTTCCCTGAGGGGGAAGGAATTTCTTGGTAATTATATTTCTTATCCAGTTGTGTTCTGATTTGACAAAGCATCTCAGCATGCTTATATGTGTTTTCTACTTACACATTATCAGTAAGAATATCAAAGAAAAGATATTCTTTTTTTAAGCTTTAATATTTTTTTTAAAAATATATGAAACATTTGCTATCTACATCCTGTGTTGATGTTTGGGTTTCCCATAAGTTATTCATTCTGTGTTAAATTTGGTAAGGTCACTCACTGCATTGAATATAAAACAGATAACTTTAAGACTGTGAGCATGTTGTTTTAAATATTATTTCAGTAACTACGTATCGAGCTTCATAATTGCAAAGCCAAAGTCATGTTAAGTATTTTTTTGTTTCTTCAAGTGAGAGTATGGTCGATACAAAGAAAATCAGTTTTGTTCATTCCTATAAGAAAATAGACTTTATCCCTAATTGCACTTTTTAATAGATATTCCTATACTTTTCTTCTTGAAATCACAGTATGGAATATTTGAAATCAGATAAACACTTTCTTCTTAATTATTTTTCCCCACTTAAAGTCTCTCGAGATTTCCAGTGGTCAAATGAAATTCTTTAAGCAAATGCTTCCTACAAGATTTTGTGAACATCTCATGTATATGACTCATCTTATTTAAGAACTTGGTCATTTTTGTCAAATTTGTGCCATTGAAGTGAAGGCTAAGTTGCTATTTTTTTAAAGACCCAAACAATGGTTTCTAAAAAACAGGTTTTTGATGGCTCACTAAAAGTGTGAAGTACTTCTCCAGATTTTTGGGCAGTTTTACTATGAGTATCCTCTCCATATCTGTGTAGCTGGGAGTAGGTCATGACTAAGTCCATATTTAGCTGTACAAATACACCACAGAGGACCTGGAAGAGTGGATGACCAGTCTTAGTGCCCAGACCAAGAGAGGGCTGCTGTCACTTCTACTCATGTTCCATTTACAAGCTTTTAATCACAGAAACATAGGATGGATCCTAACAGACTTGAATGACCACCCATGGTCCAGTAGAGTGCTCTCTCTTTGAAAGGAGTTGATTTAGTCAAATACTAGCTATTTCACTACCCTCACCAACAGTAGAAAATCAGTTAACCGAGTTCAACTGGTTCATTTTTATTAAGATGAAGAAAAGTTTTTATTCGTGATTCATATTTGGATTATTTGGATTTGATCCCTATGAAGTCCTCAAACTGGTTTCCTGAGGGTTACTTAAAGATACCTCTGAAGTTCTCTTACTAACTTGTAAAGAACCTGGATAGTCCTTATTTAAGTTATTTAAGCATGGAAAATAAAACTAAAGGTTAGAGTTAAAGAACTTTTAAGTTTTCTAACATTACGCAACAACTCACACAAACTCCAGAAATGAGAAGACTTGAAGTGAGGAAGGACAGTTCTTGGTGAAAACACATCCAAAGTCTGGCGGGCCTGTCTTGCACTCAACTCATCTTTTGGCTTCTCAAACAGCTTTGTAATAAACTTATAGAGGATTGCTTTATGAATCTCAAATTATTAGAGAATTAAAAAAATTTTAAAAGCAATGCAACCATAATAATGCTAATAAAATAATTAATAATCCACTCAGTCTCCATTTAACTCACTGTGGCTACTAACTTCACATAAAGAGCTCAGGCTTCAGACATTAACCAAACCTTAACAGGTGTTCCAGGATCACAAAGGAGATGTCCCATTAACTACATGGTAAATGTTCTGGAAACAGCCACAGGAATGCTAAAATTCAAAGTGCTGCTTGCGTATCAAGCCATTACACTAAATGAAGTTATTATTGTGGTTAAATAAATTCCAAACCATTATAATAAACATATCAATTAAGGTTGATGGTGTAATCAAACAGTCTTGCTATTACATTCACACATGTCACATAAATGGGACCTGGAACATTTCAACTCTAGTAAAGGCCTCAGAATCAAACCTTGTACATTAAAGGTCATCACATTTGAGACAAAAACATGTTTCTGCTTAGATTGTGGCAATGTCCAGATCAAGAATTAGTAAACTTTTGCCAAAATAATTTGGCACACTGATTAAGTGAGCATAGACTTTGAAATGAAGCTGTTTTATTTTTAATCAGATGAGATACTACTTACTTCTTCAAGTCCTTGAGCAGCTTTGCAAGCATTCTTTAAGTGTTAATACCAATATCGGCAAAATTAGGGTTATTAATTGTTGATTTCTTCTATAATTGTTGTCAGAATTAAATTAGAACTACTATTTTAAGCACTTTGTATGGTGCTGGAACAGTAAAGGACTTAATAAATGTGAATACTTTTTTTGGTACCAGGAGTTGAACTCAGGGTTTTGCACTTACCAGGTAAGTACTGTGTTGCTGAACTATATCCCTAGCATGAATACTTAGTTATATTATCCTTGAAAAGTTTATACTGCTGGCACATTTATATTGCTAATTGGATCTTATGTTTGAAACAGAAAAAGCATTGTGTTATGGTACATAAAATTGACAAGGACAGCAAATATTTTTTCATGAAGAAAGATGATATTTTAACCTCTAGATATTTGGATGTAGGTATCAACTGCCTTGGAGAAGTAAGATTAAAATGGAGAATGTAAACAGATGACACATGGCTAAGAATATGTATTTGAATAATCAGATTACTGGTTCTACAAACTAGTAGACAGGAAATTTACAACTTGGAGAATAATTCTTCATTCTTTAATGAAAGCTGAGGATTTCAAGTTGAAACTGCAACTAAATTATAAGGATGGAGAATAATTTTCTATACAGGTAAAATTAAAAGGAGGAAGACTATTTGGACCATATATGTTTAACATGTTTGAAGAAACTGTCACCATGAAATGTCTTCAAAACCTAACCTCACTGAAAACTTAAATGTATAAATAAAAGTCATTGAGGCTGTTAAAAATATATATATTTCGCCTCTGGGTTTGCTATAAAAGGATCTCAGGGGTTATTACCATCTTATCAAATATTCCATTAAGACTAACAGCCTCAAAAGAGAACTGTCATTTACCAAAATTTCCTCTGAGCTCTAGGAATCCTTTTTTGTCAGTGTCATGTCTGGACTAGGATTCAATAGAGTGAAGAATGAAGTTAGAACCTGGTTAATATATAATTAGCAATAAAAGGAGTTGGGCATTTGAATAATACATCAAGTGGTCAGATGAGATGAATACCAAGAAAATGGAGAGAACATTGGCTAAATACAAGTCTGACACAAAAAGGGAATTGAATAGTAAGGAGGAAAGAGAAGCAGAGTAATCACAGGGACTTTTATTTGTACGTAATATTTCCCAACAGTGGGCCCTTTTTAGCAGTTACAGCACCTCTGAAGGAAGCCCAAAACAAGTAACCAAATCCTTATTTTGGAAATGATAAAAAATTGGATGATATGAGTCATAGGAAAATGATTTGTACAGGATTACTCTAATGATTCAGGAAATTAGCTGTGACTTATTTCGTCCAGTGCTAGTTTTGTGATATACTATCTCTGTAAATTCTGTGGGAAACACAATGTACTCTCACGTATGGAAACACCCACCATCCTCCTGGTTCTCTAAACTTGAGGTGATCTTAAAGCTTAGGGGTTCCTGCTCACTGGAGTTCTTGCATCCTGGAAGTTCTGTTGTCATACATAACAGAGGATTACTTATTCCCCTAAACTTCTGCTCTTGTGATCTGAAAGAGAACATCATCTATTTTATGTTGGATTTCTTAAAATTTGAGCTTTTATGTTCCATCTTAGACATAACTAAATCAAACGCAGCCTTTTAGCAAGATTCATAAGTGATTTCAATGTTCAAAGTCATTCTCAGGAACCTTCTTTGGGAACTACTGCTTAAAGTGTCTCAATTCCTGTTTCTCTATTTTAGTTTATTTTTATTTACTTTGATACCAAGCAAAGGCGTAAGAATATGTATTTTGACTTTTTTCTTTTACTGAGGTGCTGAAGGTTGTGTCAACAGGCACTACTCTGTTTCTCTTATCAGTACTTACAGAAGTCTAACCTAGCATTATACAAACAACCACATGCATTCATATCCTCAAGACTTTTCCAGCAGCACAGGCCCTAAAAGGCAGGGCTGAGAAGCAGGAAACACCAGAGCTGCCTGCATTTACCCCACTACCAGCAAGGAGAACAAACCTTGCAAATATTCTCCTTTCAACCAAAGCAATGAAAGTTCCAACTGAGCTTGACCAGGTAACAGGTAAGCGATCAATCTTAAAGATACACTTATGGGACAGTCTGAAGAGTGACACCATCTGAGCATTTCCCTCCATGCAATGCAGATGCACAAGGCTGCTGTCTAAAAACTCTGGAGAAGATAAGTGGTCTGGATAGTGAATAGCTCATAGAGCCCTGAAATTGTGATTGTATGCAAACAGGCCATTATGTAAATTATGACACAAGTGAAAGTTAGAGAAGTGTCAGTTTTATTCTTGAACGACTCCATTTTCAGCGAGTTTAACATCAATTTTGAATGAACAACAAAAAATTTTGTATTTGAAAAGCATACCAGGTATTAGGAGAAGAGCAGAAGTACAAATACGATTCTGCTTGAATGAAACCTCTACGAATCCCTCCTTAAATCCTCCTAAATTTCCATCTATCCTATTACAGATTTTTCTTCCTTTTAGGGTCAACAACTAATGCCTTGTCAGCTTGAGAACAAAAGAGATTAAGGGCATGACCCTCAGCTGTAATTAACTTCATTACAATAGTTATTGAGCAATGAGTATGAGTGGTCTACTAGCTCCATGAATTGCTGGAGGAGAAAAATATTAGTACAGTGAGAATTGAAATTAGATAACACTAGTTGTATTGTATTGTATTGTATTGTATTGTATTGTATTGTATTGTATTGTATTGTATTGCATTTAAAAGCATAGTACTGAACCAATGTCTCATTACTGATGTAATAGAAGAATGATCAGCTGGAGAAAGAGAATCTTTATGAAAGAGTACTTTATGATCGTTCTTAAGTCTAGCTGAAATCTTTTTTGTTGTTGTTGTTATGATAGGCAAAACAGTAGCCTCTGAGAGAAGTCTACAGAATCTATGATTATGTTACCTTACTTGGTAAAAGGTACTTGATATGTGGCCAACTTAGGGATCCTGAGGTAAGGAGATTGTTTTGAATCATTTGGTTGAGGCTGCTTTAAGAGTTCTTAAAACCACCAGAAGGGAGACATAGAATCATCTAACTACAGAAAGGGGAGTCAGTCTGATACAATTTAGAGTTTTC
Source organism: Dolichotis patagonum (assembly GCA_004027295.1). Classification (NCBI taxonomy): domain Eukaryota; kingdom Metazoa; phylum Chordata; class Mammalia; order Rodentia; family Caviidae; genus Dolichotis; species Dolichotis patagonum. The sequence continues at coordinate 192,949 of PVJX010000625.1, read as the reverse complement.
AACTTACATCGCTGGCTTTCAAGATGGAGTAATGGTGCCTTATGTCAGAGAAAGCAAAGAAAGAAATTTCAGCTTTCAGAAGAAAGGCAAAACTGACAGCATTCTGGCTGTTATACTAATTATAACTTGTATCAGACTTGTGGCATAACTACGCAAGAAGTTTGTATTGCTTTAATTTCCCAAGGTGCTGATAATTGGTTATAGAAAATAAGTATACTTGCTTAGTGTATTATACTAGCAAAGGGGAACTCTTATCACTTAGGTGTCTATGTTTTTATTTTTACAAAGATTGTAAGTTTGTTGATAGATATTTCTTCTCTTTTTACCAAATGGTTGCAATGAGTATCTTTTTAAAATCACAAAAAGAATATCTATTTAACAAAATTCATAAGATAATCTTTTAATCTGTGACTAGAATCCACACAAGCCAGCAAGATACTGGTGTCAAATTTGAAAAAATATGACAGCATAGTTAAAATTCAGAGTAAAACATATTCACAAAGAGGGTTACTATTACAAATGATTTTCTAGTCATCTGGGATCCCTATGAGGTCTGGTAACTGTTTGGATTTGTGCCTTATTCTGGCAGAACATAGATCTACTAGTTCATAATAAGGCAGACATAATCTGGTTTGCAGTGATCCAAATTAATTGTAATCTTGTCTTGGCAAGTAATTACTTCTATGGTACATGCAAGAAATTCATAACCCTAGTGATTGGGAATAATGGGAGATGACAAGCTCATGTCCCTAGAGTGCCCCAGAGAGAACTTCAAGCAGGAGCCAATGTCTTGGGCCTGTCAGTAATCTCATAAGGACACAACAAACCGAAGCAATTCTTTCAATGAACTAATTCTGTTCGGAAGTATACTCTGAGGAATTTTGGATAAAGGCCACATAGCAATCATAGCTGAATAGAAGACAGAAAAGTTTATGATCACTACATTCTTTTAATTCTGTCTCAGAACCTGTCTTCACAAAATTAGCTCTCACAAGTGAGTAGCCTTTCTAAAACCAGAGACAGAATCACAAACGAATATATCACAAACAAAAATTATGACCTTATTCCAGGCAATTTTTATAGGAAAATAAATTACTTTTTAGTACAAACCAAATGATATCTGATCACTCTATATTTTGTGTGAAGATTTCAGGAAGTTCAAGAGTTGTCCTATGACAAAACTAAACTGGTTAGGCATTCTATCAATGATTTCAACCATAGATTTTTCTAATAAAAATGAAACACTTCCATAAAGGGTATACTGGATATCAAATGTGAAATTCCATATGAGAGAGACATTTATTAGACAGTTTAACTGGCAATAGTATAGACTTCAAATTTTATTTAAATAATATCCCACATTTTGGCATATTTACAAGGGATTTGTATATCCCTGGCAGATTTTTCTGAGTGGTGGTAAAAGAAAAAATCATTTCTCCAATGAAGAATATTAAAATGCTTATTTGTCTATGCTAGAAAAACTCAGTAACAGAAATGATTCAAATTAAGGAATATCTGTTTTATCTAGAATTCCTATAGCCCTACATAGAGTAAAAAATATGTTACTGAACAATAATCTTTGAAGTCCAAAGTCAGAATGTATTGATTCATTTTATAGTAGTAAAGTAATTTCTGTCATGTCTGTCATGTCTGTCATACTAATGAATTTCCATTACTAGAGTCACCAGCAACTTATAAACTAGACTGAAAAGGGTTTATACTGACTGGCCTTAACCAGTAGAGAACCAACAGAGAGAATTTTCAATGAAAGGGCAAGCTTATTTTTCACTACCTTTTAAAAATTTCTTTGCTATTTTTTTATTCAACTTTTCTCTTTTCTCAAAATCTCTGACAGTGATTAGTTTTGGTACAGATGGAAAAATACTTAAACTATCAAGAAATCTAGACAGATTTAAGAAGGATATTTTTCAAGTATCAATACATCTTCAATGATGTGTTTGGAATCAAATGACAGAGTTGTCTTTAGGATGGTGAAAGGTGTGTGTGTGCATGTGTGTGTGTGTGTGTGTGTGTGTACACCTGTGCACATGTGTATGTATCAATACTTTAGGTCTTATTTGCCTATTGGACACCAAAGTTTTCTAAATTGCTCTTTTCCACTTCACAGTTCAATCTGATTTACATCCTAGTTACTATCGTATCTTATTCAGCATCAATAATGTATATTTCCTGTATGAGTTTTGTAAACAGTAGTTGTTCTTATATTGTTCTTATACTGCCTAGTCAAAATGTTCAATTCTAGGTAGTTAATTTAATAAATGAAAAACATATTTCACTTTATTTGTGCCAGATCTATTTAATCCTAGAACTTATCCATAAGACAAGTACCAAAAGGCAGGTGCAAGCAGAGCTCCTAAGCTCATGATTAGAGTTTAGGTTAAAAAATATAAACATAGTTAGAATACTAGAAAAGGTTAACACCTTGAATACTGGAAATTATTAACCTAGGAATTATGGTATATTAGAATATTGTTTTTGAAGTCAGACTGAATTTTAATTTTTAGTTTATCATATACATATACAGTGGCTTCAGGTTAGATATATTATTTTCTCACATAAAATGAATTTTTAAAATTTTTGATGAAATTAAATGATAGAATACAATACAATGATCAATCACAGTACCTGAAATTTGTTAAATATTTAACAAATACTAGTTTCATTTCTCTTCTCTGTGCTTTCCTTTCAACAAATATTGTAATTAACAATTATTTCTATAAACTTTCTTCTAAGAAAGATATTACTAAGTTTTGCTTAAGGACATTGAAATATTAACAATAACTTCTCATTTATTATAATAAGACTTAAACAAGTACATAGTTTAATGGCTATAATTTGGCTCATCTATCAATTTTTCTATTTCCAAGTGAAAGAATACTAACTACAGAAATTATTTATGGTTACATTAATATTCTTTGATTTTTTATTATTTTTGGTGAATTTCTTTAAACGGTCCTTTGATTTGTAACTTTGTTGGTGTTTCATAATATCTTGATAGGAGATATTAATCATCTGAGAAAGTCAAGATCTAAACTATTCATTTATTAGAAGTTAAATTAAAACAAGTTTCATTTTTCTTGTAAGTGATACTATTTTGTTAACCTATTTTATCAATGGGAAATTGAATTTATGTCTTCTAAGTACTTTCCAGTATTCTGTTTTAATACCTATTATTGAAGTATACAATGGTATTGACAACCTAAATTTTGCTCTTTCTTTTTGGACTGTATTTTTTCTTTTATTTTAAAGAGAATAAAATCAAACAAAATGAAACATAATAAAGCTAATAAAAATTTGTTATCTTCAAAATAGTTGCCCATTCCATCAGATATAGTCAATCAAAACAGAACAGAATAAAATAAAATAAAACAAACAAACAAACAACAAAACAATGAAAATGACACAGGACTCCAAAACAGAAAGTAGGAAATTAGCAATGGCTACCACCTTCCATTATTGGATGTTTCCTCCCCTTTCAATTTCACAATATCTATTGTACATTTCAGATTCCATTAACTGCTTCAGTGTTTTATACTAGAGAGACAACATGATGTTCAGCCATGCAGGTCTAAATCACTTCACCCATGAGCATGATCTCAATCTGTATCCATCTACCTACAAAAGCCCTGAGATTATCATTCTTTATAGCTGAGCAGTTTTCCATTGCATGAACATACCCTATCACTGTCATTAATTCTGCAGTTGATAGGTAAATTACTCCAGTTTTTTTTTTTTTTTGAGTCCCTATCACATGGAGCATTGTCTTCTCTCTTCTAACCTTCAGGCAATGAATTTCCTTTTGAGTTAAATGTGTTCCTTGTATACAGCATATTGATAGATTTTGTCTCCTGATCCACTCTGCCCATGTTTCTTTTTATTGGTGAGTTGAGGCCGTCTACATTAATGGTTATGACTGACGTGCACTGGCTCATCTCTGTCCCACTATCCTCCTGCTGTTGGCCCCGTGCTTTCCCCTCCACACAATTGGCTGCCCTGTTGGCAATCCTGCTTTGTTGTTGTTCCTAGAATATGGTGATCTTTATCTCTCTCTAGAATATCCTTCAGCACTCTCTGTAGGTGGGTTTGGTGGTCATGAATTCCTTCAGTTGTTCTTTATCATGGAAGTATCTCATTTCTCCGTTACTTTTGAAAGACAGTTTTGCAGGGTTTATAAATCTGGTATGGAAGTTGTTTTCTTTAAGGCCTTGAAACGCTTTACTCCAAGCTCTTCTTGACTTGATGCTTTGTGCTGAGAAGTCTTCCGTGGTGCTGATGGGTTTTCCTTTATGGGTGACCTGTTTATTTTCTCTAACATGTTCTATTCTTGGCTGAATTTTGGGGATTTTGATTATTATGTGTCCAAGTGTACATTTATTTTAGATCTGGTTATTTGGAGGTTTATATGCCTCACTTATCTGTATGTCAGATCCTTTTCCCATGCTTGGGAAGTTTTCTGTGGTTCCTCTTGTAAACAGCCTTTTTTTTATGTCATTGTGTTGACTTCTGCTTTTTCACTGACACCTGTCAGTCTTAAACTATTTTTCTTTGTGTCACCTTGCAGCTATGGAATTGTTATTTCCTGGTTCCTCGTTTCTTTTTTTAAAGAGATCTATCCTTTGTAGTCACTAACGGAAAGTCTATCTTCAGTTTCTTTCAAGTGGTTTTGCCAGCTTTTAATGGCATTTTTAATTTCGTGGATATCTCCTTGAATGTTTTGTGGATTGTAATTCTTTCCTTTATTGCTCATTCAAGGTTTCTACCATTTTCCTATGTGCCTCTTTTTTACCCATGTCTTCTTTAGATATGCTCAGCAATTCTTTCATTATGTTGGTCATTTTGTCTTTTACTTGAGATATTATTTCTGATCTGATTACCTGTACAGCCTTATGAAATTGCTTCTTTGCTTCAGTTTCTGTCCTTTCAGAAATTTCAGGTGTGTAACTTTCAAAGTCTTCCATTTATATGTCCCCTAGACTTTTCCTGTGTGCGTTGGAGGTCTGAGATTACATTTTGCTCCTTCATATTGGCATTTTCCTGTGTTCCTCCAGATGAGTCAGTTGTGAGATCCCAGGGGCTTCCAGTGTTGGCTGCCTGTCTGCAGTTTAGGGGAATGGGCCAGGCACCTGGGTTTCTCCTGACCAAGGTTCCCAGGGAGGTGGTGGGTAGCAGTGTGAGTTTTTCCAGACCTGAACAGATGAACTGATACTCCCCCGATGGTGGCCAGTGGGCTCACCGGTATGTGACTCTGCTTATCCCCGTCCATACTGGTTACTGTCCCCGTTCAGCATGGGGCAGGGCAGGTATGCAGGTGGCATTGAGGGCTGAAGGAAACAAGGCAGTCAGCAGCTGCTAACTTCTTGCTTGGACAGAGCCTGGTTGGTGTCTTCCCAGTGCCTGTGAGCCCATGCCACCACCTGGCCTAAAAGTTTTTACTGGCCAATCAAATTATGCTGAGTATTCCTGTTTTATTATTCCCTACTTTGTGCTATAAAATTCCTGATCTACTGTGTAAAAGTACCTATAATTCAATATTTTTCTGAATCTATGTACATTAATTTTTGCATAAAGGAAAATATTCTGTCATAGAAATTTTTCTAAGAGGATTAGTAAGTTGACAACAGGATATAGAAAATACAAGACAATAGTGTAAGAGAAGTGGAAGCTGGCAATTTGGTATTAGCTGATAATGCAGCAGTGAGATAACATGAGTTGCAAAGGTGTGAAATATTAAAGGACTGAGTTGAGAATTAAATATCTGTATTTCATTTATTAAAATGAAATTAATCTAAATATTTGGATGAATGTTTCAATGGAAGAAAGGAAATGACAGTTTTATAACTAATGTGTATTAAATAGTTAGTCCTCACTGTAATTCCCTGAGCTGTGGTATCTGTTCTCTATGGAGAGTAGGAAAAGTAAGCAACACATCCAATGAAAAATGAAGAGCAATATCCAAAGCTCCATGTGAACTGTAGAGTGTTAGTAGCATCTGTTCCTTTTCCTCTCAAATTCACTGAGTCATAAGCACATGGCAGCCAGATATTCAAGGAGTACTCTGTTCTGTACCACAAAATCCAACCATGGACCAGACTAATTTTAATACTTTGCTTCACTTTTGGAATTACCACATTCTTTGGCAATAATAAGATACTAATGAAAGTGAGCTGCTTAGGTGCTTATTTATTCCTTCCTCTTTCTTTCCTCCTCTTCTTTAATAACTGGGACATATATTGTGAGTGGAAGACTTTACTTTCCTATTCTGGATTCTTCCCTTTTATCCTTCAGTGTTTCCTTTCATATGCATCATCTGAATGCACTCATTTCCTCCCAAAGGACTCAAACCAATGATCAACCCAATTCCTTTCTTGTCCTTGAAGTGTATCACACTTCTAAAGGACTCGTAAACCAGACTGGTACATGTTTTTACATTCCTTTTACCATCATTGTTCTATTACAGACTTTCTGTTACATGTCCTTTAAATTTTCTCATATTCTATACTATAAAAGTAGCCCCCCGATAGATACATGGGGACATATATTCTTTGCTTCCTATAATTGCCATAGTATAAGAGGGAAAACAGAGGAATACAACCTACTTGCTCTAATTATTACTCATTATGTAACACAATTCCTAGCCCTCTTTCTCTAAGGATGGCTTGGGATATGCTATTCTAATTTGCCTGCTCAGTACCTGGGAATTCCTTAAGTTCCTCCAGCCATTTTTTTTTTTTTTTTTTTTTTTTGGCTAAGAGCAGAATATATTTATTGAAAGAAAGCTTCTGTCTCAGAGAGAGAGAGAGACATGGAAGGGGTCCCCAGTGGGTTGCCTGCTCCAGCTTATTTTAAACAAAATAAAATTACTTTCTTTTACCTTCTAAACTCATTTCTCTTCTTGACACCATTGTTATTTTAATGGCACCATCTTCCCACTCAAATTCCCATTTAAACCTTTACTTAATTTGTGACAGTTCTGACTTTTACCACCCACAACTCTCTTCTTACCTAATTCAATTATGTTACAAGAGTCATTGTCCTGTAATAACTGAAAACTTTCCAGATTACTCTCCCTTTCCATAGCAGCCTCCTGAGTCCAAGTTTTCATTATCACTCAGTGAAATATTTTATCAGCTTCACATTGCTTTCCTTTCCTTTATTTTTTCTACTAACTAACCACTACCTCTCTGATAACTGCAAAATATTCTCCAAAAGTCATATTTTCTTGTTTGAAATGAACTGACCCCATGGTTTGTAAACCTTAACCCAGTTACTTCAACTTACTAAGGTATGACAATTTTGACTTGCATCAAAATAGTGATGTTTGAAAATAATTTACATTTAAAAATTATAACAGATTCTTTTTTCTTTTTAATTTTTATTTTAAAGAGAATAAAACCAAGCAAAAATAAAACAGAATAAAGCTAATCAAAACAAACCAGTACATATGACACAGGACTTCAAAATAACAGGAAATCAACAATGATTACGTAATGCTTTTTGTTGTCTTCAAAATAGCTGAAGATACTTTCGGACATAGTAAAACTCAAACAAAACAGAACAGAATAGAACCAATAAAAACAAAACAATGAATGCAATAAGAGGACTTTAAAACAAGACAACAGTAAATCCAAAATGGCTACCATAGTATATCTTTTAATCTTTGAAAGAGCTGTCCATGCCAATAGATATAATAAAATCAAACAAAACAAAACAGAATAAAACGCCACCCAACAACACAATGAAAGTGATGCAAGACTTCAAAACAAGATGATAGGGGATTAACAATGGCTACCACCTTCAGAAGGAGAACCCCCATAGAAGTCACAATGCATTCTTTTTTGCTCTGAATAGATGATCAGACCACCTGCCCTAGACCTGCAAAGTCGGTGAAATGCCAAACACCACAAGCATCAAATTGCATTTCACCTCTATACCATCATCGCAGCCTGTGTTTCTCTGGATCAGCTGGCCAGTTATGTGGGAGGGGGGTTGCTGGCTCTCCTTGTTTCCCAGCCTGTGTGCCATTAAATGTTGGGGTCTGGCTGTCCCCCTGGGGGCCCACAGATGGCACTGACTTGCAGGGAGGGCTTGCTTCTTAGTGACTTCTTGTTCTTTTCCTCTGCAGTCTGCAAATGGCACTGACTCATGGGAAACAGCTGGGGCCTGTCTTTCCCCACAGTGGCCCATGCGTGGCACTGATTTGCACGCAAAGATTGCTTCTTGTTGACTTCTTGTTCTTTTTCCCTACAGTCCACAAATAGCTAGAATAGATTCTTGACCATTCTGTTGTAAAATCATTCATTCACTTATATACTGATAATTTTCTGAGCAAATAATTGTAATCATATACAAAATTTGCTGTGACAATTTTCAACATCTTAAAAAAGTCATCTTTCATGTATGCTGAAAGAGAAAATGTCGGAGAACTCAGTCTTCAGGACAAAGCCCAGATTCCCTAATTTGACATTTCATGGCTCCTTACAAGCTGATCCTAATCTTTACAAGGCAATCCTGATCTTTTTTATATACTCTTCATGCTAAGAAAACAGCAATAACCAAAAATACCTAAATTCTTTCACTCTTACGTATCTTTCGTGTTTGCTGCTGCTTCTCTGCATTTGCCCATGCTGTTCTCTATATGAAAAGCTCTTAGCTCTTGTGCTTTATTATGTGGACAAGAGGCTTGAATGTCAGGCACAAATAGTCCCACCTTCATAGAAACTTGACTTTTCTCCTCCCTCAGGCTAGAAGGAAACACTTTACACCCTGTTACATCTTGGGGTTTTTTTTGTTTTGTTTTGTTTTTGGTATGGGAATCGAACTTGGGACCTTGTGCTTTTCAGGTAGGTGCTGTGTCACTGAGATATATCCCTGGGACACATTTTATACTCTGAAGCTTAATATTTTACTTATTCCTCTGGAAAGGTAAGTATTACTTTCTACTTACTCTACTAGCTTGTAAAGTAAAAGCTTTTAAAAGTAAGTAAAATATAAACTCCATGAAGGTAGAAATGTTTATAATCCTCACATGCTTGTTGTGAGTTGGTTGTTAAAATGTATTTACTGAAATGACTTTGTAGGTTTGTTGTTAAATTTATTCAGTGGTTTGATATGACTGTAAACAAGCAATTGCTCTATACAACACTATTCTGAATCATTTGCTCAATTTTTAAATCATACTAATATTATCAATTGTGTCTTAAGAGTACCATTGTTATCACGTCTCTATGAAAGACAAAAAATATATCTCTGAATTTCATCTTTTTCCTAATTTACTCATGAGTAAGAGTGGTTACTACCACTCTTCACTTTTCTACCTTATTGTAGAAATACGTGGCATAGTTTTTCAAATTCAAATGAAGTCTTAATTACAGTATACCTAATATTCTTGTACTTATAAATCTCCTCAAAGACTTAGACAATAAATATAATTTTCTTTTAAAGAAACTATATTCACCTCACAGCAAAGTTTTGCAGAATGAATAGCCAAGACTCATGGTTTCCAGCTCAATAGTCATTTCCTTTGTGCACTACGTCTCTAGCATGAATCAAGGTCAGTTCAGCTTGAGCAGAGTTGAACCTGATACAGGAAAAGAAAGTGCTTATAAAAAGGAAAATAATTTTAAAATTAAGTGATAATCTCATAGATTCTGTTTTCGCAGCAAGTAGAAGGGGCCAAGAGAAGTCATCTAATTCAGGATTTTGCTTGAAGGATGGGATTACTCCTAAACTGTTGTGAGACAGTTATCTTCTTTCATGCTCTCCAAACAAGAGCACCATATTTTCATTTTCCCCCCACATATTATATTTTCTTGTGCTGATTAGCAGTAAGAACATTTTGTCAGTAAGTCCTTTCTCACAGATGATGTATTTTGAACCCCAAATACACTGAGTTATAACCATGAATTGACAATATATTTGATAATTTCATAGTCTTGGCTTTTTTCTAAGATTCAATTTATGAAGAAAAGTGAGAGACATAAACTTCTCCTTGTTAAAAAAAAAAGGGCTGGAAGGGAAGAGGAAGATACAAAATCCGTGGATTTAGAGAGGGCTTGATGTACAAAAACACATTCTGTTTCTCTAATACACTTTGGGAAAAGTAAAAGTATTTGCCGAGAGAGGGACAGAGAGAGAGAGAGAGAGAGAGAGAGAGAGAGCTTGATTTTGATTACTTCTCAAAAGGGTAGATGGTAACTGAAACCTTCCAAATTTCTTAACTTTTAACACAATGCATTTGTTTGACAGAAGGCATTTAATATTTAGAAAACCATTGGGACTACATTCCTAAAACTGCTGATGTACAATGAATGTAAAAGATTTGTCAAAAACATTATGGTTTTCTTGCCTTGGTGTGCTTTCATAAATCAGTTCTTATTGCAGACTTCATGGACAAATGCCACAGAGAAGACTGAAGGGCTTTTCCAGTCTCACAATGGAGTTTGTTTTTCAACAGCAGAAGCAATCAGCAGAATTTTCAAGGAGAAAGTGAAGACTTTCTGCCAAATCTTCCTAGATCATAAAAGTAATATGAAGGAAAGAACCTGCCACTGAATATTATGTGCACATGAGATCTCTCTCTCTCTTTCTCTCTCTCTCTCTCACACACACACACACACACACTGCCTAGTCCTTTGTCAACAAGATCAATATTTTAGACACAAATTAGATGAGCTTAGGGGAAGAAAGATTCATATTGAGGTGTGAAAACATTCTAGGAAGAAACAGACATCCGTTTAAGAGTACAAATACATCCAATAAATCATGGTGAGCTTGGTGGGGTGACTGCTCTTCCTTCTGGCAGCTTTGTAATTACTCTCTCAACACAGCAACAACTTTCTTTGAAAACAGTCACTCTATATGCAAGACAATTACGACACTGGGTATCACTGCTGGCCAAAGCCCAGGCTATGTATGTCACAATTCATTAGTTAGCAGATGTATCTGAGCAGCCTGAAGTTTATTAAACCCAAGTGACACTTTTCCCAATCACTTTTCTCAAGGTTTACCAAGGGCAGTCAATGACTATTTCTAATAGTCCATCAATCCAGTTTGCAAATAATTCTCTCCAAGTCCAGACTTTATGAATTACTAACCTGATCTATAAAATCTGCTAATTCTCACTTCTATTCCTCCAAAACAATATTTTAGTGTTTTGCTTACAATGAATGATCCTCAGAAATATTACAACCAATGAAGAACATTATTTCATATTTCCCCATAAGAATCCAACTGAGTTGGGGTTAGGTCATGCAAGAGCAGATTTTGGAAAGTTCAAGATAGGAAAAATATTGATATGAACAGTACAGAAATGCCCTGGCCTATTTTTGTGCGATTGAGATTTCCCTTCTTGCAAATACCTGTTTTGTTTATATCTACCAATTTGTATTTAAGCATGTAATAGTTTATATTATCCTCTAATTGGTTCTCATGTGAAAGCAACGTTTTCTTAATTAATTTATAAGGGAAGAGGCCAAGTCCAGAATGGTTTCATCTTGCCAAAAGCTGTACGTCAAAATTGGCTTACATAAGCTTGTGAGATTCAAATTTGAAATTTTCATGAAATTGTGTTAGTCATTATAAAAATAAAAATGTATAGACTTACAATGAAATAAGCAAAGGATAGAAATACCAAAACCTTATCACTGTACTTTTTTATATTTTATTCTTGTAGTTTTGAGGTTATTTATAGTTTTTTATGCTGCAAGTACTCTATTTTGGCATGCTACTGGGCATTTCTTCACAATTTTGTGTTCAGTTATTTCACACCAATGACTTATAGTAGTAGATTTGATTTAAGCATGTTGGGAATTTGTATTCCACAGAAACCACCTATTAGGATAGATCAGGATTCTTTTTTAACTGAGATCTGGATCAATGCATACCACTGATCACAGTTCTAATCACCGACAATTCTAAGCTTCAGAACTATCTTCTAGAAAGCAGCCAGCAGAATCACAATATTAGACAAATCAGTGATTGTCTCAGTTGTCTCGTCTTGCATAATTCTTGCCTTTTTTGGCCATAGTGCATATTCAATAAACCTCCCAGGATTACCTCTAATCATAGATGATTATACCACATGTGGGCCCCAATTACAATAGATTAATTTTCGCTTATATGCCTCAACTGCTTCTTTGAAAAACTGGAAGCAGAGAAGTAAGTGAACAAGGCACAATATAAGATGTTGTCAGTTTGATGCAGAATGAGAATCCTATCCTGGTCTTGGTGAGGACTTCTTTTGGCCTGGACATGCTATGATCAGTTACAATAGGAGACTCAAGGAATCCCTCAGTTTAGGTTTCTAAATTCTTTGAACCTGTTTCATGCAAAGTATAAGGTCACAATCTGAATTATAATGATTAAAAGTCTAAACAATATGTCTCTATGAGTTTCTAATTTTTCATAATAATAATTTCATCTTAATAACTGATCATTTGCTCTGAGAATTACATTTGCTCTGCATTTTTTTAGTTTAATAGCCTTATAAACAATGTGCAGTTATTATTAAACTTTATAGATATAAAAATAGAAACATAGTGTTTGATTCTATATTAACAGGTGATAGAACCAGCTCAATCTTAATTTAAGAACCTACTCTTATCAAAAACAAGACTTCTACTCTAAATAGGAATCAATGGTTCAAGGCTTACAAATTTTAGCAGTGTTGAGAAAAAAGCAAAATATTGTCATTTATGATACTTCTATTTATTTTATACTTTTAGCATTGGTAGGTTTTCTATGATTTGAGAACTAGCAAGAGATTCAGGAAAATTTCATTAAAAATTATGTAAATGTTCGTTACTAGAGAAAGGGCATCCGGCACAAATATTTTTTTCAATGTCCTTTGGCAGATCCAATGTTACTGTATCATACATTTAATTAGAGGCAGCAAATGAGACCTTGATGAACTCAACTCTCAGAAAAGAAAAATGAATGCATTTCTTCAAGAAGAGAAATACTTGTTGAAGAACAAAAAAGGCATAATTAGCCTGGACAAGGGGAGAGTTACGGGTTACATTGGAAGTGTTTGTACCTGTTTGAACTGTCATGTAAAACAATACATTACACTTAACCTTTGACCTAAGGTGCAGAATTAGATGCAACTTGGAAAGGTTATGGAAAGCAATATTTTGTTGCATGAGTACTAATGATGTGTTTAATGCAACAGTGAATCACCTGTATCATTGGAGAATTCAAACAAAGCTGGGTAATCCTAGCACAAAAGCTTCAGAAAGTTCTATCAGGTCCTTTCAAACTGATTTTCTCTGTTCTAGGTAGACATAGAAAGGTTTGGGACTGTCACCCTGAATTACTCACAGCTCCATTTCTACAATCACATAAAAGCTGGCATCCACAAAGAAACTCTTGTCAATTTCAGCCCTGAATATGTGGCATGTACAGTGGATAAAGGAGAGACAGACACAGATGGGAAGAGCAGCCAGCTTCCAAGGTGAAGCAATGCAGCCCTGACCTTCATCAGACAATACAAGATCTGAGCAGCTGTGGGAAATACTGCCAGAGAGGAGGTCCCTTTATGAAGAAAAAGGAAATAGAGAAGAAGCATACAGGTTATTTATTCAGATGGACTTTCCAGGTTGATGGAATATCAACCCCCAAAAAATGTATCTTGGGGAGAATGTGGTACAGTAGATGTAAGAAAGTTAGCAAAAGGTAGGACTAAAATGTGATTTTTTTCAGCATATATTTTAAAATCTTGGCTGAATACTATGTATAACTGCTACCAAGAAAGAACTTAAGTTTTACTTTTAGCATCTTACTCTTTCAATCAATAAGTACACTATTCAAGTTAAAAGAGTAAGCCCTGATTTAAATCATAAATACTGCAACAGGTGATTTGACAATATAAGCAGAATTTTTTGCTCAGCTTGATGTCTACTGGAAACAGTATTTTAATCATCTGATGTTCTGTTTCCCACAAGCATGAAGTGGACTCCAGAATAGGTAAGAGCTTTGGCTGGCTCTGCAGTTAGAAGGCTTGCACTGAATGCCAACTTGGGTTAAGCTATGGAAATTACTTCTTTCCATCTCATTTGTATGTACAATAAACATGGAACAGATTTCTCTTTTAGGCTTGTTGTGAGCAACAAATTAAGGAATATATACAGAACTGAGCATTTAACATAGTGCCTGGCCATAACAGATACTCAGTAAGTAATAGCAATTGCATGATTGTTATCATCATCAGCTTTAAGCAGTTTAAGGTTCAATCCATGGATCAGTCTAAATGCAGTAATTTCTTTCATGTACAACTTAAAAATATTTTAGCTCTCTTTATTAGACATAGCCTGATTTATATGTAAATAACAATGGTAGTATTATTGACATTCATTTTAAACACTGGTCATACTGTAGTATGTTAAAGAATAGAAAGTGTGGTTATTTCAGATTTATTAAAATTTTCCACGAAAATTATGTCTGAAATGATTGCTCCTGTTCATTGCACATCACTTTGATGGGAAGCATAATTGTGCGTTCCGGTACCTGTGTGTTAGCTATTTGAAGAACAGTCGAGTGAAGTTAAAAATAATGTCACATTTCATCTTCTTGAGTCCTCAGCAACTGTAATGGCTGCCTAGCAAGGGTGAGAATTAATGACAAACGATGATAACTGGTTTAGAACGATTAGCAAAGTTAGAAGAAAATGTTCTCGGAGAATAAAAGCGTTTGTATAGCCTTCCATACAGGCTCACGCTGCCTGACTGTTTTAGAGTCTGTAATAGCTTCGACCTGTGGGCTAACATTTCCAGGGGGTTAGGTAGCACAGGGGCCACCATTAGATAGGGCTATTTTCAGTAACATTAACATTCTGATTTTCAGCTATTTCAGGTGCTCAAAAGCTCTGCGTGGCTAGCGGCTGTGGTATTGGATGGTACAACACAGAGCATTTTATCATTCCAGGATGTGCACGTGGCAATGCTGAGAGACGGTGAGAAGTGGGGAGGTGGATTGGGAAAAGTTCACCACTCTCAGGTGGAAATAATGCAGCTATTCTGAATGGAGATGGAAGAAAATTTAATACAAGTTAATTCTCACTTGCGCTGTGTGGACAGAGACTGTCCTACAGGGTAAGAAGTCGCCTGCAACTGCGTGCCCTGCTCCTCGCAATGAGTCAGCCTGTAAGGTCCTGGGGTGCGCGAGGGATGCCACCTGGGATTGTTGTGATTAGAAGGAAATTCACCTCAGCAGGGAGCTGGGCATCCGAAATGCCAAGATGAAAGAAAACAGAAAAACACAAAACACAGTCCCCTACAGTTTGGGCCGACATAAATTCTTTTAAACTGCAGTTCTCTGGAAGGGATCCTCGGCAGCCCTGAGCCACAAGCGCTTCTCTTGCTTCATCCCTTCTGTCAAGCCCTGGATGAATATTCATGGCGGCTTATTTTAATCACGTTTTTCTTGATGTGACATAATTCTACATAATTTATTTTCCCTCCTCCAGAATTTAAAAAAAAACTTGATTTATTTTTTATTCCCCACTGTTAAGTCCAAAGCTTCATTTATGTATTCCCCCCACCCCACTTCGGCCCCGAGAAACAAGGCAGGGCACTGGACAAGACAGAAAGGTGCTTATGCTGCCATTTGTGACACTGGTCAGTCACTGTGTGGAATGTGTGAGGGGGAACACAACCTTGCAGTGAGGTCTGCGGTTCCTGCGGGGGGGTTGTGGCTGGGATGCCTGGTCCAGCCAGGTCTGCACACCTCCCAGAGTCCAGGCCTCCACGGAAGTCGCTCTGGAGCTGGCCCCGAGGCAGGACCTCCAATGGCAGATTTTGAACCCAGTGTAATTTCTCTCCAGTTTCCCCTCCTTACGGGAGCACAAGTGTGGTGAAAGGGCAGGTGATGAAAAATAGAGATCAAGATGAAGAGAGAGGAATAAAGACAGATACACGTTTGCACACTTAACACACTCAAAAAATGCAGAGATAATGGTCGATACTCAGACAAATGCAGAATCTCTGACAGAAAGAAGAAAATCATTCCTGGTTTATTTCTTGTTTATTTTCATTTCAGAATTTGCAGTAGGTCCTTCTCCAGTACAGACTCTCCATGTGGTAGATCCACATAATGTTTAGTCTAAGTAAGAACTGGAAATTTTGAATAATGGACAAAATTCAAAATCAAACATATGGATAATTTTATTTTTTAAAAGATGTTTATTTAGCTTTAAGGAACATTTAGAACAATTAGGAAGAGTAATAAACAGCCCCCAAATCCTCAATCTGTCTGTGAATGCTGGTTTACTCTCCAAAAACACAAGCTCTCCTTTTTAGTTACACTTCGACAAGCTGTTTACAAAAATATAGTGCTCCTCAGAAGCTATACCAGGAGCAATTTCAGGACCTGGCATTTTCTCCACTTCTCTATCACTGTGAAATGACTAAAACTCAAATGAAGCAACATGACATTTGGTAGCCTTTTCTAAGCAGGGAGTATTCATTCCCCAAAGAAAGAAAATGCTTCCCTCCTGTCAGCTGCTTTTTCTGCCATTTTTATTTTTATCTTTTTAGTTTTCTGTTTCGATTTGTTTTCTCTTTTCTTCCTGCAGGTACAAGTAGGGAATTCTGGAAAATGATGCAAAATTTGGATTTGGAGTTAAATTAATGTCTCCTACATCAGGGCATCACAATGTCTGGACAGAACATTGAAGAAGATATTGATATTGAAGACAGATATTGAAGAAGATACAATTCTCAGGCAGATTTTGCAGATGTTTCAATTTGGACCATGGTAGTTTCTGTTGCATATTCTTAGTGGCAAGATAGTATCAAGTTATTCTACTTGTCTCAAGTAGCTTTGAGGGCCTAAATCTTCTCAATGTAAAGAATTCCTTTCCTTCTGTACTTAACTGAGGTTTACTATATGTCCACTACTCAATAGATACTACGGTCTTTGATTTCTACCAGAAATAACATATTGTTTCAGTCTGAGGCTCAAACAAAACCTATATAAAAAGCCCAGTTTCACAGCACTGAAATATTTGCATTTTATGGAAAACATTTCAAAATCATTTTTATAAGTGGGATCCATTTTCCCCAATGAACTGTTAATACTGAATTCTTAATAGCTTCCCCAGGGTTTTGTATCTTGCTATGAAGCCTTAGTGATTTCATCATTGTTAAGGCCCAGTAAACAATCACAGTTTATTCTCATAAGCATAAAACTCTCAATCTATTACTCAGGCTGCTTTTTATCTTCTTAAAGATAGAAAACATTTTCCATGCAATCTAACTATGAGACAATGGTAAATTGGTTTATAAACCGAGCGAATATTGGTATAAATACTCCTAAAATGCTTTAATGTATAATATCAGCATTTTAAACTCTTATGAGACAATTATGCCTGCAAGTTTCTCAGTTTTTTAAATCAGTCACCAACTACTTTTTCCCTCTGTTGGAGCTAGTATTGGGTTTTTGTTTCTGACTCTTCTTCTTTGTTCAAAAAAGGACTTTGTCAATATGTCTCTCTCACAATCAAAGCCTTGAATTTTTAGTTTTGGTTCCAAAAAATATTCTAAACCTTTTTATATCTATATTTCAGTTTGGTCTAGACATGACTAAGCTATCAACTAAATTATAACTACAATATATGGATCTATTCTTTTTGCAAATATGAATTAGATGTTGACTAGAAATAACAAAATAGGAAGGTATGACTATATAAGAAGTAAAATAATATTAATCCTAGACATATATTCCTAATATAATGGTGAATCTGTCTGCATATTTTTTCATACAATTAGATATTTAAATACTATATACTATACATGGTTGAATATACTGCTTTTGTTTTAAATTACTCGAATACTTTCCTACCTTATTTCCTTTTCTTTCCAAACATGACTCTGCATATTTTGCTATGAACTGTGCCACAATTTATGCAACTATGTTACTATTGTAGGGGATTATTTTGTTTATAACTTTAAAAAATGATTAAAGTACACCCTTTTTGCTAAATCCTCTACTAAACTTTTGTTTATTTCATTAGAATGTATTTGATGACAAAATAAGAATTTTAAAGGGTACTACATTAAATTACTTTTAAATTAAGATTATAATAAGTCAATTAAATAGTATGGGGATAATTTGCATTTTGAAAATATATTTATTTTCCTTTCTTTTTCCTGTTACATGGATTTCTTAATATAAATAGTTTATATTTTTATTTTGTTAATAGAATCTTTTACAAAATTTAAGAGAATTTTTTGAAACTATTAATCTTATACTTTCATTTTGTATCTGATACCCTATTGAGTTCTTTTCTTGAGCTTTCATTATATATTACCTAAGGTACATTATTTTACTTTTATTGCATAAATGTTATATAAAGTTAAATATTTATTTTGCCCAAATCTAGAATTTTAGTTTTAAAATCCTTTTATTTCTAAATGTACTTTTAAATACTTATCTTGTTTCAATTATTCTGTATTTTCCAAGTATTTATACCTGCCAGCATTAAGTATATCTGACTTTCAGTACATGGCAATTAGGTTTCTAGCTGGCTCTTCACAACTTTACCTGTAAGTGTTTCTCTGGTAGATATGAATTAGACTGAATAGACTAATATTTTTAGTTGTTTATTCATTTATCAGTTAAAAGAGCACCTTCTATTAATTTTTTTGTCTTTATACATGTACAACTTTAGTCAAATGATTCTTTTATTATCTATCAAATTACTGAGTTGTATTTTATTTGATAGACTAATTTTTTCATTATTGGAGCAGACATACTAAATCCATTTGATATTCCTAAACTAGATGCTTTTTCCTCACTAAAAAAATTTCCTGAATTAAATTTTCTTGTATTATTATGGCCTATTTTTCATACATTATATGTATTTGATATCTTCTGATTTAATTCTTATAGGGACATGTATATATATGAGTTTAGCATGTAAGATTTATACAGGCATTTTGTTCTGGCTTTAGTTTTAGAGCTTACTATCCTTGAAGATAAAATATGTTTTTTGTTGAAGTTTTTTCATACAGTGCAAAAGTTGGTAGTTCAATGTATCTGCTTTTGTAGGGTCGTTAGAACTTTACCTGTAAAATTGTCTGCATCTAGAGTTATTTAAGGAACTAATCTTTAACAAAGAACTTCTCTCAAGGTTATTTGCTGATTAACTGATGAATTCAGATGATATTTGTAGAGTCTAATCTACATGCTCTGTACTTGGCTGAGAGGAAAACCAGACAATAAGATGTTACAATTCTTATTATCATAAAATGTGAAAGCTAGCACAAAAGCTTAACATTAAATAATCTAAAATTATTTTCCCTGTGACTTTTTACAAAAATTTAAAAATATTCCATGGATTTAAAAACATAATGTATTTTTTTTTCACTGTAGAGAATGTATAGAATGTATAATTTAATGTGTTCATATATATATACAGACACATTACCAAACATTCTGAGTGGAGTCATTGAACTCTTTTGAGGATGAAATGGAAGGTGCCATGTTTCCAGAGAAGTTTCTCATCATACACAAAAACACTAATTCATGAAGAGCTCAAAGGCTCAAAACCAATCCATACGTTCTAGATTAAGACTGACTTTTACATATTATTATCATCATTATTTTGTCTCCTGAATCTATAGATTCCTGTAAACATTTAAAGATTTCATGTAACCCTTCCTGCATTTTGTCTTTGTTTGGTCTGCGAGGCAAAATATCACCCACTGCTTAACTTTCAAATAACCGCAGTCTGTTTCCCCCAATGCTCAAGGTTCAGAAGTCTGCAGCCATGGCGCTGGTGGACTCAGTATTTGGTGAGGGCCCATTTCCTGATGCATAACAGTGCCCACTCCCTGTGTCCTCACGTTTTGGAGTGGACTATGTAGCTGTTTGCAGTTTTCTTTATCGGCGCACCAGTTCTATCATGATGACTACCTTTATGCTACAATTACATCCCAAAGCCCAGCTTCTTAACACCGGGTTTTGAAGGTTAGGATTTCAATAGAAGATTCTGGTAGGAGCATAAGTATTCAGATAATAGTAATTTCTAACAACTTTGTTCAATTATTTTAATCTTTTATTACTTAGTATATATATGTATAAAGATTTAAATTAAGTATTCATTATAGAATCTCCTTTTTATAACTAAAAATTAAATCTCTACATAGCATTTAATAATTTTATGTTTATTCTATCTTGTATAATGTCAATAATAGCTAATTTATGTTTCTTTTGGTTTGTCAGACATAAATGTCTTTTACTATAACTTTTGTTTTCATTCTATAGAAAACTATGTTCTCTTTTTTTGAGGCAGAATCTCACCACATAGTTCAACATGGTCTTGAGCTTGCTATGTAGCCCAGGCTGACCCTGAACTCACAGTGAGCCTCCTGCCTCAGCCTCCAAAGTGTTGGAATTACAGACGTGTGCCACAATGCCCAGCTTACCATACATGTTTAAACAGTTGTATATATTATTTTTATTAGCTAATAAGTGAGAATTTCTTGATTCAAAGTTGTCATGAGTATTACAGAACACAAAACATGTGAAACATAAAGTATAGCATATAGCATAAATTCAGGTATATATTAAGAAGTAATACATAATATTATATCATTATTATTAATAATTACTTAATAAACTATTGGAAATAATTTAGAGTGAATCTCATCACTGACGTAAAGTCTTACATTTATCAACTTGTTTTGAGTATTTTTTTCTATGTCTTTCCATTTTTGCTCCATTTAATAATAGTGCACTCTTTTGCATTCTATGTAGCTGGTTGTTCTCTTTTTCAGTGATATACCGGTATATAATTTGTTTTTAATTCTACTTAGTGGCTATCTTTACAACTTTCAAGACTAATCTTTTAACATGTAAAATATTACGAACATATGGAAAACTACAGAACATAGCATAAATGACAACAGGCAAGAATGTTGCAGTCAAATTTAACAGATGTTAACATTTTGCTTAAGTTGTTCCAAAGCTTTCTCTTAAAGAAATAGATTGCTGCAGACAGAGCCAAAGCCCAGTTTCATTCTCCTGAGAGAGAAACATCAAGTTGGTGGACAGTGTTTGTCTTATTTAAATGTCTGAGAAAAATAACACAGATATTACATTTCTAAGTCACTGAATATCTGAAAAAAGACTTTTAAAAATTGTCACAAGGAAAACATCTGTGAGGGAAGAAACATTTTCGAACATATGATTGCCTAGTAGCCAGGAGGTGGACCTTGCTGGGGTCTCCATTGACTTACACAGTAGCAAAGACAGCACCACCTCTGTATAAACACTCCTGTATTGTAGTTTCCATAGCTCTGTAACTCACCTCTATTTGCAACATACATCTAGAGAAGGGTGTCCTTTTATTGATTTTATTGTGTTAAACCTGCCCCTTTTTGTCTGTTTCTTCACATACTCTGTAAACTGCAGTTAATTCCACATCTCTATTCCTTGCTTCCATTCAAAGTTTTCCATTGCTTCTTATGAACACATTTAGTTATTAGCCCAGGGAAGAAAGAGTATTCACTGCCATTTATCTCTGCCATTATTTCACACATTTTCCTTTTTTCCCCAAATTTCTAGTTGTTCTATTATTTTCAATTCCAATACGCAAATTTTTTCTACTATGTTAATCTGACTTTTTGACATTTTATTTTAAATTATCCAATTCTTTTTACCTCATCCCATGGTTTCTTTTCTTTTTCTGTGAATATAATACACTCTTATGTATTATTGGAAAGACAAAAAGTTTTCTAAAGTTTATTCTGTTAATTACTAAAGTTGATTAGAAGTCTGCTATTCCTCTATTTCAAGTTAAGTTTCTTACTCAAGTTTCTATTGTTTTTTACATTGTCCTCTATAATTTCTTTGCATTTATATTTAGTCAACATTGTCCAGAGGACAAGTTGATCACATTCAGTGCTTATTACCAGGTATTGTTTGTAGAATGCCTTTAACTTCAGTCTCTATTCAGCTGGTCAAATGTTTGCAGATTTACCAAGAAATAGCAAGTTGTTATGCATAACTTTTAACTTAGTTCCTGTTGTTTCTTTCTGCTCTGCCTCCTCCTCCTCCTCTTCTCCTTCTCTTTTTCCTTTTCCTCCTCCTTCTCTTTGTTCTCCTCCCTTTTTTTTTAGATAGGGTCTGGCTATGTAATCCAGATTGGTCTTGAAATCACTATTGCAGTGATTCTTGATCCTCTTGCCTCAGCTTCCTGAGATTGCAGGCATGTGCTACCATGTGCAACCTCCGGTTTTTTCTTAGTCACTTGTTCTATATAGCTGAACCAGGATAGCGCCTTATCTTACATGCATGACTGACACAAAGATAGAATGGAATAAATGATAAAACAAGGGTCTCTAGTGTCTGTTTATATGATTTTCCTTATTTCCTCTGTACTGCTCCACTACTTAAGTTTTCACTAGTTTCAAATAAATATTTCAGAATACAAGGAGGCACATGCATTGTTTTGTGGAACATGTACTCTCAGCATGAATGTAGAGAGGTAGCTACAAAGAAGTGGAGAAAGGAAAGCACTTGGCCATTTGATCAGCTCCTAATGAGTTATAGGAAACCACTAGTGGTCTGTTAATAGAAATTGTTTATTTCTGATCTAGCATTGACTGTTTTATGGCCATCTTGATTGCTACATCTCCTTAAAATATAAAACCCCAAACAAAATTGGCAACTTTTGATAATATAAATCTACACCATCAGAACCAGATAACAAGAATGAGAAGATTATTTTTCCCCATACAGATTCACCTGAGAAGTTCTTTTCTGATTTTTATTCACTAGAGGTGGGAGTTTCCAAACCATTTTTATCAGTTTTAGAGGATTAGTAGAAAATTGGTGGGTAGCTCTGCCTTTGGATAGCAGCATAGACTTTAAGTTAGCACTGTCTCAGCTTTAAGTCAAAGAACAATAAAAAGCATAGGAGTTTGTTTCCCCATCAGGCCCACCAGGACCCTACTATCTTATTATTAAGCTATGGCTTCCATTCTCAAGGTCATGTAAGAGTCTAGTATGTCACCAGTACACTCACACTGTGTCAAACAGAGAGCAAGAGAGTAGGGAGAAAGGCTGAAGGCATTGGACATTAACAAGCTGCCTTTCAAAGGAGGTTCCAAAAACTTGCCATGATTTTCCTGCTGGCATTTTTATTTACTAGTATTTGGTTGTGGTTATCACCATCTTACAGGGAGGGTTGAGCTGGGAAGTAGATTTCTGTCACGACAGTCATGCACTCATCTAAAACTAAAGGATTTTACTAATACTGAAGGAATAACAGACAGGTGAGACGGGCTAGCAGATTCTGCCATATTTGGGGCTTTTTTCCCTTCAGAGTATATTGCTATATCACTGAACACATAACTGTGAGTACTTGAACCAGAGGCTGGCAACTAGACCCCATTTGAACCAAAATAGATACTTCTTTATGTCAAATAATTTTGTGTTATATTGTAATAACCTTATGTTAGAGGATGTATATAATTCCACACTGACATCTTTAATAAGGTTTCTAATATCACATCTGCTTGTTTATACTGAAATCATGATTTATCTCTGGGAAAAACATATTTACATCATTCTTAAGAGAAATATCTGTTTATCTACCTTTCTGGGGTTGCTTTTATTGTATTTGAAAAAAGTTCTTCCATCTATCGCCCATATTTATTAGCCTTTTCAAGAAGTCCAATCAGATTCTGGGTCAAAGGTGAGATTTCATCATGTGGTGCTGAGAATGTGGCTCCTGCACTCCTAATATTTCTCATCTCTGTTCCCAAATCCTACTTGTCAGTCTGCATCAATCCAGTTTAAATCCTGAAACCTTATATATAAAACTGTTTTCTTGATTAAAAGCATTTTGGCCAATGTGGTGACAAATGGCTGTAATCTCAGCACTTGAGAGGCTGGGGCAGAAGGATTAACACAAGCACGTGGCCAGCCTGGGCTACATAGTGAGACATTGTCTAACAAAGAAATCAAAACAAAGCAGTTTCAATTGCTAAAAATCATCTTTTATAGTTAATTCTACCTTCCATTTGTTTTCTAGCAGATACTTTCAACTTCATCAAGACAAAATTTCCCTTGTATTTCAAGCATAGTATTTCCAACAGTTGGTCTCCACTATCTAAGCATTAACGAGTCCCACATAATAGTCTGCCCATTTATTTTATACCCAAACCTCAGACTGTTATTGGAATAGGCCTCGATAACTGGAAATGAAATGTTTTAAAATTGAGTTCTGTCCTTGTCATTCCATCTAGTCTTTAATACATGGCTCGGGTAGCCTGAGTAGATTAACATACATACAGAAAGATCATGAAGCTAAAGTGTAGTCCCAAAATCATGATATGAAAAGGAAGAAAGAGAAGGCTCGAGACCTCAGCTTGAGAGAAAACACTAAAGATAACAAGGGTCTCTCATATGTTCTTCAGTCCCATCTAAGAGACATTAGGTGCAGTTATGCTTAACTACATCGGTGACACTGAGTGACCACCATAGTGCACTGGCAGGGACCTGAGTGTACAGCCTTGATGTGGTGAGGCCGCCATTGGTCACACATTATTTTCTCAGTTTTGGTGTACAGATGGGGATGATGAAAAGAAGAGATATTCCACTTGAATAGCACTGAAAATCAACATTAATAAGAAGGTGAAAAAAATGTGAACCACGGCACTATAGAATCACGTTTAGTGCACAGCTAATATATTTGTTATGGCTGTGAACATAAAGTTCACAGACTAAAAGACTAGATTACAAAAATCTCCTAAAACACTTAGCAATGTAAACTGGAAGCAAACAGAAAGGTTGCATTTTGGCTATTGTTTCTTGCATTATTTTACAATCAGAACAAAAGGAAAACCAAATGCAAGTGTTTAAAATCTTAGGGCTATAGACCAATATCTCTATGTCCTAACCTAACTTTTATTGCCATATTGTATTTATCTTTGTGTTTGCCTTTTATTGCTTGTTGTATTTACCTTTGAATTTGCATCTTTACAGTTTGGTGAGAGTGTAAAACTTAGATCCCTTGCGTACCACATCCACTTGTGCAGTTCCGCGTACAGTACTCCATGTTTAAGTAAATTTTTGCATATTGTCTTGTAATAACACCACATTATTTCTTGCAGAGGACTACCAGGAGGACTCTCCTTGAACAAACAGCAATTATCTCCATTTTGGCTAAACCTGTCCCTCTCTCCATATTCTGGTATGTACAGAACGGGCTAGACTATTTCCTTCTCCCTTCAGTTGGCTCTAAGGAATGCAGATAGGGCTAGCTGAGGTGCTGACGTGTAATCTTTAAAGCTAGGCAACAGTCACTATTTGCATACGCTGTGACTCCCAAAATACATGGTTGAGCCTGGAAGGATGAAAATTCACCACTCCATGCTGCCAACTGAGTTGAACTCTATGACTTACCAGGGCAGAAAAGTTTTCACATCAGAGCTAAAACTCTGGCCCCCAAAACACTAAATTCTACCTCAGTTGTGTTATGTAGGTTGGTCTTTCTGCATATCCTTTTCTCTGCATATCACAGAGGTGCTTTCCGAACTCTGACATACCTCAGTTCACAATGCTTGTGTATTTCCCACTGTTCTTACAGTCACTCGTCCTCAAGATACTTCCTTCTTCATGAATTAATAAAATCCATGTTAGGTCCTGGGTTGAGGATTTTGTTTCAGTGAACCTTTATCCGGGCCACACTTACGTGGTTCCTCATTGATTCCCCATAATTATAAATATGCCTTAGTGTCTTTGTTCTCACTGTGGGCTACACTGAGAGTGGTAGACTGGAAATAACTTGCTAGAATTCCAATACCTTTTCCATGGGATTAAAAATATAAACTTCCCAGACTGTGACACGGATGGAAAAGGGGTCTCTATAATTTCTCATTAGTTCACTAACTTTCCTGCATCTACCTTATTACTGAGGAAAACTGTCAGAATTAAATCTCTGCTTTTCTAAGAACTCATCTTGTTTTGAATACTGGATGTTTCTTATATTCTTAATGCAGCAGAGATTTGGGGAATTTCTGTGCACGAATCTCTTTAAAAGATCTCCATTTCTTTTTTTTTTATTTAAAAGAGAATAAAACAAAAGGGGGTAGTACAGAGCAGATCAGAAGAGGACAACATAGGCAACACAGTACTTTACATTAAGTCAACTGGACATCAACAGTATCTAACGCCATATCTCTAACTCTGCTATAGTTTCTGCAGGCACTGTTTAGCACTTGCTATTAGAGAGAAAGTTGTTATTATATTTGTGATATAAGTAGTTGATTATGAATTAATATGTACCCTGCCATTCTGTTGACTTAGTTATTATGGTTGTTGGAATTGCCTTCAAGAAATCTTGATGGGTTTTTTTGTTTGTTTGTTTTTATTTTTCTTTTATAAACAGAAATCTATGGATATCAAACCAGCACGTGGTCTTCAAATAGAAGGCCATGAATCTGTTTCATCTCTAACTTCACTAGTCCTGAGCAGAATGAGCTCTTGGCCCCAGGAAGCAGGGTGCAGGTAACTCATGTGCTTGGTTTCTTTAAATTAAAAGCAGTTTAGCCTCTTTGAAAACACAAGGCGTGCTGGTAGTTTGGTGACCACTATAATTGCTCCATTGCCTCAAAATAAAAACAACAAAAAAATTGGCACCTATTGATAATGTGAACTATGCTGTTAAAGTCAAAACTGCAGGCAAAGATTGAAGGTAAAACTTTACAAAGATGTTATCTCAAGAAGAATAATTAAAACACACATGCAACATGCAAAGAAGAATAGATGTGCTTTTTTGCTCCTTCACCTCCAATTATTATATATTTTCAACAAATAATAAGACAGGAGAAAGTGGTTGTGTACTAGAGTGCCTCGAAAATTGGCAATTAATGAGGATGTTATTTTAATTGTCTAAGATTGCCTTCCTTCTACATGTATAAAGATCACATTCCCTTTGCTTCAACCAACAGTCTGTCTGGCTCAGAGAAAAATTCTTGTCCTTTTGACATCCCTGACTCCAGAGGTACACAGGGGACCTTTTTCTAAATGAAATGATTTGTCTCTTTGTTCACTTGTCTTCCTGGATATAGAAAGAGAGAACTGTAATTCTGTGTCATGGTGATCTTTCCTTGCAGCTGTGTGCTTCGGGCAGCTGATATATTTGTTTAAGCCTTCATCCATCTCTCTCTGTCTCTGTCTCTCTTACAAGACATTGTCTTGTTCTTGTTACAATTTAGTAGCCTAGACATCTAAATGGAGGGTCTCATTGTCATCCTCACAAAAGAAGAGCTTGCAAGTCCATCAAATAAAAAACAATGAAAACCAAAAGTGATAATTTTTTTTTTCTTTCTCAGTTGTGCCATATTCAGACCCCAGGACTCTCAATAATAACACAGACATCCAGTTTTCTTTCTTCCTTATTCTGAGTGGAGGCTAAACTGGGACGTAGATAAAATGACAAAGGCAGAAGGCTGGAAGGTGAGATGAGGCCTCACACTCCAGTTTCAATGTGGGATGTATTTAAGACTTCTGCCATGTTAACTTCATTATCCAGAACACTCCAGAGAAGTCTGAAAATGGCATCAAACCAAATTTAAGTTCTTTTATAGAAAGATTTATTCACTCAATAAATATTTATTGGAAACTTACAATGCGGAAAGCATTCTGGAGGATACAGAATGTGTAACGTAGCCTTTTGTCTCAAGTGGTTTATGATTGCATAATGGGAGAATTTTATATATATATGCAAATAACTGTATTTTATTCAGGACTGTTTTAGTTGCAAATGAAGAATCCAAACACCAACTCATTTATACAGGTAAAAAATTCGCCACTTCATGTAACTGAAAAGTCTATAAGTAGATATTTAAATATAGCTCAGTTCAGGGGCTTATATCTGATAACAATTTTGCGTTTCCTTTCTCCCTTCCTTTGCCTTACTCTCCAAATTTCTTGGGGTTGAGCCTTTTGATGAAATCAAAGAGATTAATATAATTTCTTGGTATTAGTCATATAAACTTATTAAATAAGATAGCACATGGACATAAGCAGGTGTTTATTAATCATTTGCTAAATATATAAAATGTTATCAATGGCTTGGAATGATATAAAGTAAGTTATGATGACTTTTATAAAAAATAGATAATATGATCTTTAACAAAATAAACAAAAGACCTATGTCTCTGCAGTTCTCAGTCAGAACAGAAAAGGGGACAGGCACAAAATTCTAGAGACAAAATTCCTGGAAAATGGAGATACAAACACATGAAATCTCAAGTGCCTGCCAATGGGGTCTATGTTGGGTAGAGTAACAAAGGAGGTCAGAAGCAAGCTCATGAACTACCAGAAGGGGAAAATGGTCAGGAGAGTAGAGGTTACGGGAGAAAATATCACACAGATGTAATAGGAGTGAGAGAGTAGAAGTTAAAGTGATTGAGAGTCCTAAAGGGGATGAGATTAAGGCTCGTCCTTAAGTGTGACTGGGTTGCTAGGCAACTGAACTGAAGAAGGACTCAGCTTCTGGAGCTGAAGGGTCTGAGGCACTAAGAGGTTAGGGCTTCTCATGAGTACTTAACTGGAAACTGTGAAGCCTTAAATCACATAGGCAAAGCCACCTCTAATGGTGAAGGAGTTGGAATGAGGTGGAGGAGAGCACTGTCGTCCTTGGAGATGAGCCATCGCTGGGACGATGTGTTGCAGCCACTGCCTTTTGCAAACCATGCTAATAGGACTATCAGGCTCTTGACCTGGAGAACTCACACACACATACAATTACATGAACTCACACACAATTACATGAACACACACACACAGCTTTCTGTTACATTTTTCCTACCAAAAGACCAAAAATAAAGTCAGTACAATGCAAACAGACATATTGTTCACCTTAGTGCTATTTAAAGATTAAACAGATCAAATGTTCTGAAATGCTCAGAAAGTGAATCATGTGGACTATCCTATTGTCTTATCACACCTATAATTATTTGTTTTATATAGATTACTCTTTTGTATATTAGAAATCCAGTTACTTCTCATTCTCTCTGTCTTCCTCCCTCTCCCTCCCTCTCCCACCTTCCCTCCCTCTTTTCTCCCCCACTCTCTTATCTCTTCCCTTCACTCAATATTAGATACACTCATATAGCACACATGCATTACACATATGCCCACATCACATAATCACTCTTAAATCTGTTTGCCAGTTCTTTGATTTCAGCAAGTACTTTAATTCACACTGTCTTGTACATTCTCTGATTTGCATCGCTAATGAAAATAATGAAACTTCCTGATTCAGTACTGTTCTTGTTGTATCTTTCTAATCACCACCACATTATTAAAAGAGTGAAGGTAAAATGCTCAGCATGTTTGCGTACAATGCTAATGAGCTCAAGGTAGCCCGTTTCACCTCTGGGCAGGGCTGCTGGCATTTGCGAGAGGGAGTGAAAGGGTGTCATGCACACAGACAACATCCTTAACTTCAATAATTTCACAAAGGAAAGTGCTGATTGAAAGCAAACTGGGACGAGAGGAGAACAGGTTTAAACAAATCCATAATTTAGGTAGAATTAGAGTCATTTTTAGAACTAGCCCAGTTATTTTGAAGTCAAGCTCTGTTACCAAGTAGAGTTACCTTTAGGAATGAGGGATTGAAGATATACCAAGAATATAAAAAAACAAATCAGACAGAATCAGCCCAAAATAAGGATGAATATCAGATAATAGGCAGTACTTCTTGATGGAAGTATGACGAACTGTAGTAACAAACAATGTTAGTACATTTGAGCACAACCACAGAGCTGCACAGCGTGCCACAACTTGAGAGGGAGATTTCATTGTGCTATGAAGTGACGGAGCCACATCTGATCCTTTAATCTTTGCATCAGTTCTATAAAGTAAACACTACAGTGTTCCTTCCCCTTTGCAAGTAAAGAAACAAACTAATCATGCATAATTCCTTTGCCTAAGTAATACAGTTAACAAGTAGTGGAGATAAGATTCAGAGCTATTCTTCTTAAGTTAAAGAATTACATAAACCAAGAAAAAGAATATATTTGTTAAATTTGGCAGGATAATATAACAAAAACCTAGGAGAAATCTTCTGAGATCAAAAAGGGACATGTCTTTCTTACCCACAGAAAAACCCATGACATAAAGTCAGTACAGAGTCAAAGGGAATGAACTGAAGATCCCAGAATTCAAGAGAAGAGGTGAACAGAAAAGGCACTGGGTCTCACCAGTACTGTGAATTCATAGATCAATCACACATGGTCTTGTTTAAGGAAATAATTCAGTGAAAAGGAAGTACAAGGACTCCTCTACATTCTATTTTCAGGCATCATATTATTGTACCTTTTACTTACAATACAGAAATTAAACAGGATATTCCGTGTTTTGGCTAATTTTTATCAACCGGTGTGCTTATGGAGTAGAGTTGCAAAATGGAGATAACTGAGCCAACCTTAAACTACTTATCCCAGATTTCCCAGGAGGTTCTTAAGCAATCAAAATATGGGAAGCATTTCCCTAGAAGGGAGACCTGATACAATGTTCTTAAGTCCTAAAGTCTACAGATAGAAAGAGGAACTTGGAATGGATGAAGGAACCCAAAAGGGACAATGAGGACATCAGTTCCCACCCCAAATACTCGTTCTCTCTCAGACCTTCCCCTGTGCGATGGATGACTGGACAGATTTCTCATTCCCACATACGCAACCTGTGCTAGGAGAGCAACAACAGATCTGTGGTGGTGGAAGAGTTAGGGCTTCAAATGGGGACAGTCCAGAATCAACTTCTGCATTGCCACTTTCAGTTTGGAACTTTGGGGAAAAGAAAACTTCTATAGTCTCTGTTTTCTTGCATCATACAGGAATAACAATATTCCCTCACTAATTGGGGGGATAAAGTGGAATGATTTATATAAAGTGCCTGGTGTAACATCAGCTTTCACAGGTGATAAATGCTAGTGAGTACATTGGCATTGCTGTACCAAAAAAAAAAAAATCCATGCTCATTTTTGGATTAGACAAAGAGTAGTCAAAATGTTTTTTTTCTTTTCTTGTTAAATATTATGTTAAATTACCAAGCAAATCTGAAATGAATTTGGTCCTGGTTATGTTATAACGCTACCATTTAAAGAGGGATTACCGTGAAGAAAAAGAAATATTTAAGAAATGCAGTGAAACTGAGGGAAAGAGGAATGAAGCCCGCACATCTGCAGTCCTGGGCAGGCGAGCAGTGAACACAAGTGTGAAGACGCGAGCGCCCTCGTCCACTCTGAGGATGAAAGGACGGGGGATAAGCCACTCGAGTTTGGCTTCGTTTTCAGAGCTGCAGACAGAGGAGAAAGACATGAGCACATATGTACAAGGATAGGATTGTGGAAACGTGCCTGATAGAGTTATGTTAACTTTGTTAGGTTAACAACGATAACTTTGACTCCAAGAGACATTTCAGCCCAGATTTTAAAGACACAGATGAAAGCATCTGGCAAAATTGTCATGAAAGGTATAATCTTTTAGTTAGCACAGAGGAAGAAATAAACAGTGACAAGTCAAAGCAAGTGCTGCTTAGACTTGGCCAAAATTGCCATTTAGTGGTGTGTGATTGAGAGAAGCAGCTTGCACGCAGGTGTAAGCATTGACACTGATTCAGGGTGCCCGGCAAATGGCAGTGTGCTGGTTAATGGGACATCATGCTTTCCTAAGTATTTTCATCGTTATGTAACATGTGTGGTTTCCCAATTTTCAGACAAATAAAATGCATATGGAATCTTCAGCTATTCTGCTTGTCTGGCCTCTTGCTTCACCTTTGTAGATAAGGATGTGTAAACCCAATTAGGAATCGCATGTATGAAGTCACAACTAATTAATAATGTAGCCAAAATCAGAGTGCACACATCCTGATTTTTACATGAGTCTACATTTCTACTACCCCCTGCAATTGTGTACCCTTTAACATTCTCAAATATTTTTGGTGATTGAGATTTTAAGTGCTTTGGGGATTGTCTTAATTCATATTAATTCTATCTGGACCAGCTAAAGGTTAGCAATTGAGAAATGGGAGACTGAAATGCATCTCTGCATCACTAAAACCTTTAAGACAAACAATTGTTCATCACTTGTTCAATTGTCATTTGCACTGCTCTTATAAATTGTCATTAAGCAAAATTGACAAAAGTGATTTACTGGGTTTTGTGGGTTTTGCAAAATGAGTAGTTTTAAAAGAAAATTTAAGAATGAAACAGTCACTCTAGGAAACAGCATATGATCATCTAAGCAAAGGCAGGCCATCAGATATATTGGAAGCAACTGAACATAGCCTGGGATTTTTTTTTTTTGCTATTGCAATGATCTCAGGTGAGGTTGATCTGACTCCCTGCTGAAATACGGGAAGTCAGAAGTATACAAAAGCTAGAGATGAATTTTGGACACTAAATCTTCACTTAAGGATCTCAACTGTGTAACTCACAAAACGTGACATCAATGTACCTCAGACTTAGGAAGGATATAATTTGGGGCACTATATTTTATATTTGAAGTTATCAGGTTGAAAGTTATTTTAATGTTTATGAATGTGTTTAGTTTTAATCTCACGAATAAATATATTAGTAATGAAGACATGGAAATGGAAGAGTTGTAGCAGTCCAAAGTAGATTCCTAGAACAGTCTCCTCAAACTCTAATATGGAAGCAAATCATCTGGGGAGCTTGTTAAAAAGTAGATTTGGATATGATAGGTCTGTAGTGAGAACAGCTATTCCTGAATTTAAATACCTCCCAGGAGATGCTGACTATTCTGCTCCATGGACCGTATTTTGAGTATTAAGAGTTTAGAAGAATAGGCAAAGAAGGAAAGAACAACACAATGCTAATTACTTAGGAAAAATGCAAATCTCTTTCTTGATGTTTTATATGTTTCTAACTACAGATACAAAAACTACTGTAGAGTACGTAAAGTGACTTTAAGGACTTAGGGTTCAGTGTCACTAAGTGCTTGCATATGACTCTAGTCTTACTCATTCCACTTATCCTTTAGGCTAAGGGCAAAGTCATCTTCAAAATTCTCACCCATTATTTCTTTCACTTTCAAAAAATCTTTTGACAGCCCCCTTTGTTGTACAGACAATGTAAAAACTCTTACAATTGTTTACAAGTTTTCATATCTATCTCATATCTTTACACTGTCTCATTATCTAAGCTCTAAGTACAGCAATACTTGTTAGTCTTTCCAATATCGTATTTTTCCTTCCTTGATTTTTACAATAGTGTACCTTTTTTCTGAACATTTTTACTCTGCCTCATTGCAATTATCTCCATGTTTTGTTCCTTTTCATTCCCCTGAGAGGTAGTCCTCAATGTCTAGTCAAGTGTAATAGCCTCTGCACTACCACGTATTAGCACCTTGTTTATATGCTATCATACCCTGTCATTGGCCTAGCTGAATTTGCTAGAAAATTGCCCCCATTTTACTCAAATATGTTTAAGGACAGAGACCATGTTCTCTTTGCTCTTATTCATTTTTCCTGGCTTTATCCACTTTTGGCACATAGATATCAAGTGATGAATAAATAAGTGGACAGATAGAAGCTGCAATTCTTGGACAGAAGAGAGGGTGGGGAGGGTGCAGAGAGAGCAGAAAGTATTAGAAGGGGTAACTGAATGGGTTTGGGCAACTGGACATACTACTTTAGAGAAGCGATGAGATCATGAAACATCTTCAGTGAGCAATTACAGTGGGAAGAGAAATGAGGAATTTCAGGAAGATGACGAAAACGATTGTAGAAGACACAACATGCAGATCTAATTGTGGTTTTGCCTGGGTAACTTAGGCAAAAGTGGTAACACTGCAGGCAGACAGAAAGCCTGTAATGTTCACAGAGGGAAGGTCTAGGTGGACGGAAGCTGGAATAAACTGTTTTCCCAAAATTCCTGTGGAGAGAGAAAAAACCACTACACAAAGCAGCCTGGGGCTGTTGATGGAGAGGATGAGAACAGGCTTTTAGTAGTATTTTATTTTTGCAGAGCAAAAACAATATCTTGAGGCATCCATGTGACAATTAAGGGCATGCCTGTGAAAAATTCCATGCATCAATAGAATAGGCTGGAAGAGGAGAGATTTGAAAGGCTCCCAAAATAAAACTTGCCTCGGGCCTTAAACATGCAGGACGATTATTTATATACATGAGTCAGGGAAATGCTTGTTAGTTTGTGATGGTGACATTTCTGATGCTTGCATTGGATTTGATTTCTTCGGGTACCTGCTAACACCGTAGTTCTTAAACCTCCTAACAGAGATTCTCTTGCCAAGTAAAATATTATGCCTTAGGACAGTATTTTCAGGATACTGATATTGGAAAAAAGTTATGTAAATGAATTGTAATTTAGCCTCTCCCCAACCCCAACTCTCTGCCAGAAACTTCTGAAATCCTCAGGAGAACTGCAAGACATACAATAGATGACAATAATTTAGTTTTTTTCTCACTATCAAACCAAGAGTTTGTCTTCCTTAAACATTTTTTGCATTGTATTTAATGGACCCTATGAATTGGTAGTGACATTTTGAAAAGGTAAATTCAGTGTTCATACCAAATGACCTATCTTAGTGAAACATAAATATACCACTATATATGACTTATATATTGCATAAAATATTAATATATGTCTGGTATATGAATGAGTGAACTACTGAAGATATAAATACAGAGGTTCAAATGTTAAAATTTAAATGAAACAAAAAGTACAACAAGTAAATGTTTTTAAATTTTATTTTTGCTTGTTAACAATCACTTTTCAAATGAATTTTGTGCTTCTAATTTACTTTAGATGTTTTCAAGCAAATGCCTAGCCAGTAAATGATCAATATCGATTGATAATGAATCTTGCCTTCAGAGAAAAAGCCCCTAGCATACATTTCTAATAAGCAGCTCAACCCTAACCAAGTACATAGAGCAATGCTTAAATGTTTCTTAAATATCTGGTGAATGAATAAGAACTGGTTTAATCTTTGTACCAAAATTATGTGACCATGCAAGTCTTTATAGCATCTGGAATATACAGAAAACTTAGTTTGAGGGTCAGCACTAGGTAATTTCTTGATTGAAGTTATGCCTCATTTTCATTTTTATTTTTGCAAAATAGGGGTACCAAACAACTCCAGAAAACTGTGGACTGATGTATATACAAATGATTTTCTTTAATCATAAGTGCTTTCCTTTTGAGCCTTGAATCACATTTTCTTCAAGAATGCCCAAAACAGGAACAATCTTTTTAGGGACTATCTTCATTTTAGTACTTCCTTCTTTCAGATCTTTTTCAACCTAAAATAATAGGTATAGCTTCATCCTAATAGTCCCCCAAGCTAGAAATGCTTTTTTTTCTAATGTACTAAGCAGTTTTCTAAACTTCTACATTATCATAAGACCCTCATTAACACTGAAAACATTTAGTTTAATTAAATATCTCTGACTTTTTAGAAAAAGAATTAAACTTTTGTGGCCTTTGTTATTTTCAAAGAGATCTCTTTTTAAAAAAGAAAAATTCACCTACTGAAAGGATTGTCTTGTCTAGCTGTTGGACTTGTGGATATCAGTTAGTTTCTTTTTTGATTGGTTTTATGTCTGATATCCTGTGTGCAGGCCAATGGGAAATAATGCTTGTCAAAGTGCTGGAATGACAAATATGGTCATATAACACATATTCTACATTGCCAAGATGCATTCCATAAATTGTGCCTGCAACACAAGATTCAGGAACCAACTGAAGGATGCATTTCTGGCTAACTTAATTAGTAACACAATTGTTTTTTAAAGAAAATCCTTTACTAACTAGATATACCTACATTATGATTAAGAGAAGACAGAATATCTGAGATTTTTTGGGTAGAAAGAATCTAATAGGAAGCAGCATTTGCGGAGTTCCTCCTATATACAATATTATAATTTCCAAAATAACTCTTGGAATTCATCATTTTCATTTTATACTGATATTCTAATGATCAGTCAACCTACTTACTTGTTCAAAGTTATGCAACATAAAAAAAGGTACAGGTGGGATTTAAACCCAGGTGAAGCTTCAAATCACAACTTCTTCCTCAAATCCCATTCAGTTTCCCAGGAGATAAGAAAATAACTTGAAAAAGATGTAGAATTTTAAAACTGATTTTGAGCATATGTATATGCAGATTAGATTTAGATATAACGCAGGACACTAGACTTAGATTTCTCTTTATATATAATAGAGCATAATATCAAATGCAAATCAGAATTCTATCCCATCAATAAATATATAATTTTTGCTTGCCCTTTGCATGATAATTAGTTATTTGATTTTCAATAGTAACAAAGCCACAATCTGTCTTGAGCAACCATTGTGGGAGGTATCAAAACTTTAATGTTCTCAAATTCCACTATTTGGCAGAAAAATTACAGAGATCAAATTGGACACTGTATTTCTAAAATCTTATTTACATCTAAAGATTGATAAAAGCAGATAAAACTCAGACATCAACTCTTCATTGTAATTTAAGTCCTAAAAAGATAACACACGCTTTTTTAGTCCATTTTCTTTTCTGAATGCAATGGGCCCAGTTTTCCTTTTATGAGACATCTCAATCCAGAAGTAGCCTCAGGAGTCCATGTCTTTGTTCCCTGCCACCTCTCATCTTGTCTCATACAACTCAGGCAGCTGGGGTTAACATATAAGACAGAAAGCTAATAGCACAACTAGCCACCAAGTAACTCATAGGCTCTTCCCAAACTTTGACTCCTTGGAGATCAAAATGGGGTTTAAAGTTAAAATCACATTTAACTCAATCATAAGTCAAAAGTAAAAAAATGAGAATCATGCAATGAAACCTTGATTAAAATACAAATTCACCCTTAGCCATAGAAATACACTTGCATTCTAAAACCTATTTCTCCCATTACAGAAGCAGAGATGAATTAATAGCAGGCTATATACATTTTTACTCAAAACCACTGGTGATACAAAGTTGTGAAATTGTTAGAGAGGTCCCTATTTTGGAATTTGTTCCTGGATAAAAGAAGGCCTTATTATGTGGATGTTTAGCCTGAAATACAGTAATACCTGACTACTACTTTGCACAGAACTTACTGAACAGATAAATGATGGTAGATAATTGGAAAGTTGTAATAGAGTGTTAATTATACTTTCATTAATATTAGAGATTTTGTGAATTCTGGTTCCTACAGATGACAAATAGGAATATTTAGAATTAAATGCTTAGAAAGGGAGTTAGCACCCTCTGTTCAAAAACTGTGAAAATGATCTGTAGGATGGCACATAATTAATATGGCAGGAATATTGCCAATAACACGGGATAGTGAAACATCAAAAGCTATTAAATGTTAATTAAATAAGAAGGCATAGGATACAGAAGGTAATGCTTCTAACTGAGCCACAGTTAGGATAAAATAATGGCAGTCATATTTAATGGAGACATTTATTTTTCTTAGAAGAACACTTCCAAGATGAATTTCCCCTCTATTTTTCAGTTTAGGACACTGAGATTCCTAGAGGTTATCAATCATGTGCACATGAAAGAGACTAGTATTGGCAGCTAGGTATGTGGCTGTGTTCTGTCTAAAGTTCGAAACATTTTCCATGATCTGAAGATGATTGGATGCACACTTGCTCTAGGACCGGGACCACTAGAAGGATAGTAACTTCTGTCTAATACAAGCAGAGCTAGGATTTCTGATAGGGGTAAATCTTATTCTAACTTCTACACTTTCTCATTTTCTTCTTCACAGCTTGTTAGCATGTAATCACCTGATCTTCAAACATCCAAGGTAATTTTTGCCTTGATTCTTTACTTTACACTCTGCTATTCTTAACCATATTATTACTCCATGCTTGGTCTCTTGCAATGTATGGAACTTCAGCCAAAAAATGTATGTATACACAACTTCAAACATTTTTATCTGCATTCACATTCCATGTTTCAGTGAAATACATGCAAGTATTGAAAACAACCTTTCATCTTTTACTAGCACTAAGATGCCATTGGTTGGAAGACACAACCTAATTTTATGAGTCATGAAAAAAGAAAAACAGGCAACCAATTAAATCATATTACTATGCATTCTTGTGTTTACTGCTAAGGTGTAATTTATACTTCAGAAATATTAATTTGTGAATGAAATATGTTCTTTAAAATTCATGCAATACGTTTATGCAGCTCTTATAGCATGTTTTATTTGCTAACTTCTACATGGTTGTTATAACACACAACATACTAATCATTTACTTATTACACACTTACAGTTTGTGAGCATGCACACAGAGAGGCTAGCCGTATGGGTTACCATATAGATTCTCAAGCCACCCCATCCTGGTTCAAGCACCCCATCTGGATGCTTAGTAGCTAAGTCCTTGGAAAAGTTTCCTAACCTTTCTGTAAATTATCTTAATTTTCCTAAAATAGAATATAAAATCTAGCACAAAGGCTTACTGTGAGAATTGACTGAGGGAAAATGCCCTTCACATGCCAAGTGCCTAACAAGTATATGCTATAAATGTAGCTTTTATTGCGACGGCGGAATACCTGAAGAAGTGACCCGTACTGAACTCTCTCTGCAAATCTTCATCATGCCCAGGGGATTCCTTACAAGCATGCAGCTGTTCTGGACATCAAGAATGCAAGCACAATCCATAATCACACCAGTTATGTAACTCGCCGTGCAAGCCACATCCTTCCAAGTCATGTATCCCAGAGGACACACGCATCTATGCACAAAGAACCAGCTGCCTCTTAAGTATTTCTACTTTCCATAAATTCACAATTAATATTATTCCTGATCTTGAAAATAAGCTGTGAACCAAAGCAAATCGCCTTAAAAACAGATTATCCTTAATGAGAAGATTTACTCTAAGTTCCCAACAGCCAACTTCTTTACTTGTCTTTTGTGAGAAGTTACAGAGCATCTTCCCCTGTCCAGGCCTGCACCATGACTGTTGATACATGGTTGAGAACATTTTTGTGTTTAATTAGGAGAACAATACAAGCAGGGGGAAAGTCTCATTCAGGCTTCCCATTTGTTTTCTTGCCGTGCTTTTACTGCGAGGTGGCATGCTGATCAACATCTACACAGAGCCACAGGGTTAACAACCATGCCTGCTCAACACCTGGGCAGCCTTCA
This sequence comes from Dolichotis patagonum, assembly GCA_004027295.1. Classification (NCBI taxonomy): domain Eukaryota; kingdom Metazoa; phylum Chordata; class Mammalia; order Rodentia; family Caviidae; genus Dolichotis; species Dolichotis patagonum. The sequence continues at coordinate 153,787 of PVJX010000625.1, read as the reverse complement.
ATCTCCCACTTTCCCTGATGCACCCCTAAACATCAACGTGCACTTTTGTTCCCTCTTTTCCTTTAAGGTCAAGCAATGCAAAGTCTTTTAATAAGCACCTACCTCTACCTGCACTCTTGCTGTTTTTCTTTGGGGGGACATCCACCCATGGTTCTAGCAAGAATTTTTATTTTCTTTTGCCACAGATGCCTCTAGTTATTAGGCAAAAATAAAGGTGTATTACACAATTTCTGAATAAAATGCATGTGAGTTAATAGAATTTTATTATGGAGGAAATCCAAGTCACTAATTTCAGATAAAAGTAAAATCTCAACTTGTTCATTTCTCTCATTTCTTATATATTATTATATAAACAAAGTGTAAGAGATAAAATGATGTAAAAAGGCAATTATAATGTAAAATCAAATCCCATCTTTTCCTGCAGCAGTAGGTAACAGATGGAAATAACAAAGCATGGTATTGCTTAACTACAAATCTGTTTCTTTCAATGATTGATGTCTTTCACTCTGATGCCTCTACCCTAGGGGGGAAAAACCAGAATACTCTCATATCTTTGGCATTTGCCAAGCTAGTCCAGAGAGACAGCCTGTTAGTAAGATAAGTAGCAGCACTAGAGGAGCTCATGATATACCTGGTCATGGGTTCAAGTGAGTCATCATAGCAGGTTATTTACCAGAGTGAGATGGCTGTCATTCATTGATAACTACCAAGGGACACCAAGGCCCTCTGTCTTGTCAGTATTGTCTTATACTCTACCCACTTCTGATTTTGTTTTCCAACAGGGTTTCACTATGCAGTTCAAGCCTGCCTTGAATTCACTCTGCAGCCCAGGTTGGCCTCAGACTTGCTGTGATCTTCCCAAATTAGCCTCCTGAGTGTCGGGATTACAGGCTGCACCACCATGCCTGTCTTTGCTTTTCTAGATTTCATTGGCATTTTTCTTTACCTTTGGAATCCTCTGACCAGTTTTCCCACTTATCAATTCTGACAGTGAGCTGCATACAACAGATTCTACTAAATAATCTACAATCTCAGTTCTCAAATCTGGTTTAGACAATCAACCACTAGACAAACACCAGATACACATAGGAAATTTCACAACCCAACAAATATAAGAAATGATAAGACTCCTCTCCTTGTCCTTCCTTTCCTCATTCATTTCTCCTTTTTCTGCTCCTGAATTTATTTTACATGCCCATTTTGTAAATGTAAAACCCCAGCCATTTAAAATAGCATGGACTTCAGTCAAGGAGCTTTGAAGATCACGGTCCTCCTCTTGGCTTACCATGTATGGGACTCAAGACTGCACTGACAAGGAAGGCCTTGTATTGAGTTTCCGACATCCTTCAGTTATCTTGAGTTGTTTCTCATTGGTCCACATTCTATTAGTGAAGTTTCTGGGGGACCGATGGAGACCATATAGAGGATAGGGACAATGCTGAAAATTGCTGACAACTTCTTTTGTAAGATTGGGAAACCAAACCTCACTTACTAATTTTTAAAATTTAATAAATATGTAATAATTACATGCTATTTTGTATGCATAGTCTGGAGACTTGGACATATACTTAGATCATAACTTTTATATTTTTGAGTGTTGCTTCTATCCCAGATACATTTTTATGTTCACTAAATTCAATAAATTATAGATATAGATATAGCTCCTATACCAAAGTAATAGTTACTTTTCCTTGTTTCTATACTAGGATTTTTATTTCTAGTAAATCTCAGGAAATGGCTGGACATTTCCACTCAGCCTTTCTATAAGAAATAAATGAATAAAATTTACTTGGGATTTCTGCCCTCCAGTTGTTCTTACCCCCAGTGACCTCTTCGGTGTGTTAATCTATTGTTGTCTAGTGGTATGTTTTAAAACAGGGTAAGGTGAGATTTGTAGAGGTAGCAAGGTAAAGAGAACACCAAGGTTGGATCCTGAAGTCTCACAGTTTGCCTTTTATTCATCACGGCCCAAAAACCACATATTTTGGCCCATTAGGAACCGAATGTAACACACCAGAATGACACATCACATAGTGCCTGAGGCAAGTATTTCCAAAAATAGTTGTTTGCTCTCTGAAATAGTCTGTACAAAGGCAAGCAACCTGTCCAGATTATTTACTTATTTTTTAAAAAATGGCACGAACAGTGGGGCATTGCATTTAGTTCAAACTAGTCATGGGCCAAGTAACACAAAAGGGGTTTGCTCCGGATTCACTGCCATTTTCTTCAGTAGAGCATAATTTTGTGACAATTAATATCTAAGAAAACAAAACAATAGCAATAGAAAAAAAACAAGAATCTGTAGGCAAGACATGAAATGTGAAAATGGTGAGATATGAATAAGAAATGCTGAACAACTCAGCAGCACCATTATCTACTTGTTTATTAAGTTTTCCAGTGTACTAGATTGATCTGAAGATAACAGAATGTTTATGAAGCATGAAGTGTTTCCTAAGCTTTCAATTAAAATGAAATAAAATAAAATGCAGGATGTGTGTTCAGCGCAGGAAATCTCATTAGAGCACTGGTCATCACAGGCGGCCACGGCTTCATTACCTTGTGCTGTTGCTTCAGCGCCCTGTGCACTGGCTCAGTTCAGGCTCCACTCTAAGTGATGCAGCTTTTCGTGAGCCTGCAGTTGATTTCCCAGGGTACAGCACATGACAGTGATCGCCTAAGACAAAGGGCAGCACTCTGATCTCCACTTTGCAGGGAAAGCAAATTAAGCACATCAAACTGGTTTTCCACGGAATCCACTGTAAATCTGAGTAGAATATAAAACTCAGAGCACTTACAGCGTTCCGTTTTTCTGTGCTTCCCTTTTTGTGGTTTCTTTTTTGAACTCTCTGAGGAAAGGGAAGAAAAGAAGGGAGCATTAAATGAAAGCGAGGAGGCAAGAACAAGTCAGGGAGTGGATCAGGGCAGGGACAGGTGTTCAGGTAACTCACTGCTGAGAACATTGGGCAGAGGACAGTGGAGCAGGGGAGCAGTGAGAGCCCACGGGGTGCTCATCCATTCTCTTGGGGGCAAAACAAGGGAGAAGAACAGAGTTCATTTTCTGAGGCCCAGGAACAAAATCAGGGCAAGTTAAAGCAGCCGAAAGAGAAGTCATGTTTAGCTTTATAATGACTTTCTGTTCTTAGTTATGAGGATTCTCTGTGTGTGTGCATGTGTCTGAGTGTATACATCTAAGATACACACAAGAATTACTCATTTTTGGGGTCAATTTGCTATTCCCAGTTGTCTGAAACATGAATTAAACTAGAATCATTCCTAGTGAGATTCCTGTTACACGTGAAAAAGTCCTAATTATGGACAGTTTTCTCCACTCCTTGATTGACCACTAGAAACTCACACTGACAAGAAAAATTACATATGAATAGTGCATATTTATAACCAAAATAATTCCAAAAAGGCAGATCCAGGAACAAAATAAAGTCTTACATTTCACCTGTTTTCTAGTTTTTCCTAGTATCAAGGTAAGATTACTTTTCTATTACCTAACGAAAGTGAGGATTTTAAAATAACCGAACTGGATCTCTTCTTGCCCTGAAAATCTTTCTCCTCACTGTGTTTATGAAGCACATGGATGGACTAGCACTAGCATAGAGTCAATGAAAGGATGCAATTGTGTATTGGTACCAGAGCAACCAGTGGGTAGCTATAGGACCACAGGCACACCACACACCTTGGATTAGGACTCTAGCGACCACAAAGATCCTCCATTCCCTAGAAGGTCAGGCTTTAGCAGAAGGCAGCTCTAGTGCCTGGTTCAGGTTCTACCACTTTCTATTACTGAGCTTAGTCCAGTTGATTAGTCATTTCCTGTCTCAACTTCCTCAACTGTAAAAGTATAGAAAGCTCACAGGAGTTTGTGAAGATTAAATGAGATAAGGGTTCAGAAGAGCTTAAAATAGCACCTGGCCTAGAGTAAGCACTCGGTGATTTCATGCTATCTTTGTTAGGCTGATGAGTCATCATCTCAAAGGGTAGTAATTTGCTATCTGCCTATGGGTATCTGCAGCCAACCACTTCCCTAACAGACTGATAGGGTAAGTAATGACTTGGAACAATCAGCACCAGAGGTAGGTTTGAGAAGAGAGTCTGACTGATTGCTGTTGTGTTAGTTTTCTTCTTTTATAACCCATAACCAGTAGTTACTGGAGAAATATGTATCCACAAATTGCAATCACAGTGAGTTGGAAGGGAAGTTGTTATTTAAAGGCTGCTCATAGATTGGCATTTTGTAGTTATCACTGAGAAAAAAAAACTGTTAGAAAGGTTTGCTTTGGTGTATCAGACCTATTCAAGGTGCTGAGGTTAGGCAGGGACAACTTTTAAAAAGGAAAACCTAAGGTATTTTGATCTTGAAAGTCCTTCAGGTTTAGTGAGCTATAGCAAAGCTACTCAGAATTGAAACAGGTGTGTCTTATGAACTCAGTGTATGCCTGCATGTGTGAGGTCATTGAACCATATTCCAATTATATTGGGTCAAAAATGAACAAATCACGGGTAGTATTGTTGAACCAATAACTTCTTCAGAAGGTTATTCTAAAAAGGGAAGTTTATTGGAAGTATGGAAATTTTCAGGCAATCTTGTTTCTTACTACAGATTGTGTGCGAGCACCCAAAAGAAATGTGTAGGAATGGAGAATTGTCAAAGAATGGAAAGGAGTAGAGAGAACATGGACATCACAAGCGAACTGCACAACAAGAGATGTCTTTACCGGGTAAGAGGCAGGGAGTGTGCCAGCTGCTAGGTTAACACTGACATGTGTCTCACATTTGTTTCATCCTATAGATATTACTCATATGTTAGAAGGCTCCACATAAGGAAGAAATGTACTGAAAAGAACATCAAATTGAACCTTATAAAACCACAAGCACTTGATCTTGTTTCACCTAAAGAGAAGGCAGTTTCATACGGTTCAATCAGGCTTTAAAATCAACCTGCTAGTTGGATAAGGGAAAGGGAGGTGGCTGAGAGGCTAAATCTCTTATTCAGAGGCAAAATCTCATGGACCTCGATAAAAGTAAGTATTTTGGACAAGGAGAGAAGAGTGAAATTTAATGAATTTTTTGGTCTTATTGGGAAAATAAAACATTTGCTTTCATTGGAGGGTCTAATTGTTATGCCTCTGCTCTGATCTCCTTTAAATTGCAGACTCTAAGCCTCTATAGGATATCAAGAAGACCTTTCTGAGATGACCTTAGTTTTGTAAACTAGAACTGTTTATGTTGAATTTGACAGGTGAAATTCAAAATGCATGGACAAAGTATTGAGAATGGTATCCAGTCTCCTTAGCAAAGCTCTTCTTTGGCTTTGGAAAAATACTGTAGTTCTAAGGAAATCGAAACTTTTAGAGACATGTTTGCTGTTGAACATACAGTACTAGAAAAGGAAAATACTGAATACTATTTAAGAGTTTATATAACTTCATCTTTGTAATTCTCAAATTTATGCATTCTATAAGGATGTATATATAATTAATACAATGGGAATATATAGCTATTTAACTTAACTTCTCACTTTCTAAAAATAATTTGTGAGTTTCTGCTTGGAGATTAGGGAATAATAAACTTTTCTGAATCATTTTAACCCATTCCTAATTTTACAGTTGTATTATACAGTGCATGGAAAAGTCATCAACAAATGTATACCCAGTCAAAGAAAATGGAAGTTATTACTCATTATGAAAGATATTACTCATTATGAGTAAAGGCAGTGTTAGTAGACCTTAAGACTATTAAAACAATTACTTGTGTTTGTATCTCCTTTTAATGATTGTCATACTAGTCCTTGTCTTTTTTGGAGGTATGAAAATATGATTTGAAATAAATATGTTTAGAAAAATTTGAAGACCATCACAAGTGTTATAATGAAGTTTGAAAAGATTTCCTCTCCCAAGATTGTTTACACCAGCAAAATCTACTTTGGATCCTCTACTTGCCACCTTATCAGCCTGATATTTTTTGAAGTTTCAAGAAATATTTGGAATGGGAAATGGAAAAAGATGGGTGAAGAATAGGGCAGACATCAAGTACTTCACATATACTGGCTTCCCTTTTGCGTTTTCTAGAACCTCTAGAAGGAGGTGACAGTTCATCTGATGTCTTCTTTCATTTTTTCTTGACTGTAGAAATAACTGTCTTCCTTCCACAGAATACATGAAGTTCTTGCATTTGTTTGGGTCAGTAACTGAAGAAACCACGATGCTGTTATTAAGCACCACGCCAAATATCCATGCTAAACAAGTAGGTAGAAATAAAGGCGCATGGTGTAAGTGCATGCATGTCAGCATGTATGCAAACACACGAATTGATGTTTCCAACTTATCTAGTATTTTAATGGCTCTGATTTTCTCTTTTCTCTCTCCCCTTATGCCTTCCTCCCTATTTATTTCTATCCCTCTCATTTTATAAAAGAGAAAAAGAGAGAGGTGAGCAGGAAATGCAGGGATTATACTTTCTAATGATATAGAATCATCTACCAGTAAAAACTATAGGCTCCCCGTACCAAAGAGAGTTCCAAAGCTCTGTCTGGCTCTGTGATATGCTTAGCAGGATGGGTGCCAAGCTCATTCTTTTTGCTGACCCATTAAATTCGGAGTGGTCCTTCACAGGCTGAGGGAAATGGAGCTAAGCCTTGGCCCCGTGAAGATTAGCAGTTTGGGAATCTGAGCAGTTATATTCCTAGTCTAAAGCCTGCAGAGCAATGTGAATGCTCTTTGTTTCATATCTCTGGTGCATATCTTAACATCAGAAGACTTTCTGCCAGATGAGCCACATTTGCTTTTTAACTGGTTTGACACTAAGCTTCTAAAAGTGAGAGCCCCGTCAGAAATCTTGTGTCCTTCAGAGTGTGCTTCGCAGAGATTAGATAGATGTAGAAGTTCCACGAACATAGAATAATAAGGAAAGAAAAATATGAGAAGAATGCAAAAATTTAGAGGCAAAAGACAATGTGCAACACTCAATAGTGACAGTCTAAGAAAGAAGAATGACAGAGTCCTTGGACTCAGGGTCCAAGGCAGAGAAATATTTTGTTAGAGAAATATTTTGTTTGCTTTCGTTCTTCCTCTGTGTTTCCTAGCCTCATCCTTCTCCCTTTCTCTCTTTCAGGATATATAACCCCACACTGAGTAGAACACTGGACAATGGCTCAGCAGGACAGGTCTACTCCTGAATGAATGGGACTGAATGGCCCTGGATCCTAGAAATCAGCTTTCAAAGATGGGGTCTGTGATCCTGATAGAGACCCTAGGGTGCCAGCACTGAACAATACACGAAACCCAACTCCAGGCCACTGGCACCATGCGCCTCTCTCTTCTGTGCTTTTTGCTCTTCCGGTTGGTCCTTTACTGAGGGCCCTTAAAAACAGTGATGATAGTAATGAAATGAACTCTGGTTTATTAAAGAACCACCTAGTTAGCCCACTAAGCCCTTTCCTCATGAACACCAAGAAAGGATGAAAGGTTTCCTTCCAACACTTTTAAACGTTGCTCATGGAAATTATCTTTTCTCATCACTTTCCAGAGGGACCCAAGCCCAGATGTGTACTATTCCTATGTCTGGGACACATTCTGAGAAGCAGAAAATCCAGTAGGTCCATGTCACAAAGGACTCCTAAGAAATGATGCTACTCACACAATAAGCAGTGAGATGGAGGGGGAGGGGAGTCCTTCATTCTTAGCAGAGATGACTCAGACCAGTCCTACTTCCTTTCTTGTGTATTTTAATCTAACTTTGGTTTTACACCCCTTTCATCTCATTTTTTCCCATTAGGTCCCTTTATGCTCTTTTCTTTGTTTCCATAAACTCCTGCTTTCCTCTATTTTATTGCTGTCCCAATAAAATGTTTTACTTCTTCATCCATCCCTTGCTTGCCTGGTTCTCATGAGATTTATGCAGCCTGACTTCATTAGTCCTCTTTTCCATCAAGAGAAAACAGTCCTAGGAGCCAAGGAAGGAAGGAATAAGACTATTTCCTTTGATTAGATTAACCCATTGTGGAAGCATGAGTCCTGGTCTTTTCTTATTTCTGAATAGCATTCTTACAGCTCCATTACCTTCATGAGCAGGAAGATGTTTGCTTTTAAAGCATCAGGGCCTAGCTAAAAGCTTACCAATCCAATAAAAGTCTCAATGGTTCTGGCCCTCATTCTCTCTACCTATCCCATGTTTGTGGGATGCCTGACACAGAAGTAAATGGAATTCATTAGATTAATATGTCTCCAACTGGCTTATTCCAATTTCTGTGGACCTACGTGGTTGTCTAATGACTGGGATAGCAAACAGATTTCAAGCTTGCCCTGTGTCATAGAAGGTGCATTTCCACAAGAGGGACTTTGACTGGAGAAGACATGTGCGGCAGTATTTCCATGGTAAGTGTCACATTCACGTTTCTGTAGTATTTTGAAATTTATAATAGCTGAGGAGCTAATAAGGGACATATTGCTATTCTTGTTCTTGTAAGAAGAGACATATTGACTATTTAGATCCCTCCAAATGAGGTACCTGTTTTTCTTTCTCTTGTTTCCCTGCTTCTGCCATTCTGTCTGCCCCCTTTATTCTCTTTCCTTTTCCTTTCTCTCTCTCTCAATACCATTATCAACCCAAGTTTCCAAAGTCATTTTCTAGTAAACTCTGGAAGAGCTCATGTGGATGAGGGATGCAGTAACATTGCCTCAATCTTTAACCCCTTCAAGCCAAACCTGGTGGCCATAGAAAGAGGAAATGCCTACAGATGAGTGGGAACTCCTGCTCCTGTGGTGCTGTAGGGTCTGTTTTCAGTAACTGAGGGTAGTGCTGTAAAAGATGTCATAGGGAACTAGACTAATAAGCCCAGGCCATTGGAAAAAGTACTGTAGTCTCCAGAAAGGCAAGACCAGCTTGGAGTTATGGATCTACAATACATGGGTGACAGCAGGAAGGGAAGAAATGAAGAGATATGAGACAATACTATTATTAAAATAAATGACTCTCAAGAAAGGACACAGGAAAATGGATGAAGAGGAAGATGGAGATAAAAACTGCTGAATCCTAAGCAGTGTTATGCTTGGGTTTTCTCAGTGACCCACACTGCTCTTCCTGCCTATTTGTCCCCTTCAGCAGCCACTCCCTAGCAGCCTCTTAGCATTTCATTTCAAACAGCTTCATAGGAACAGATACCCTACAGCTGTGAGGGACTCTATGGCTTCACCCAAAAGTTATTTGAATGTGAAGTCCTTCTTCAGTAACTCTCTCTGCTTAAACTTAGAGTGTATTCTCTTCTTATCAGTGAGTAGGCGCCGGTTCCTTGTTCTCCATGTCCATTACTGTGCCCTCAATGTAACCCCCATTCCAGGCTTTATTCATACCCTAGTGGCACTGCTGACAACTTCTCCCATCAAATGCATGTTAAACATGCTCAGCACAGTATTAAAGAAAGATGCTTGACAAATATGATGGAAATAAACTGGAGGCCCTTACCACCTGAGCAAATCTAATCTCTCAACTTCCTGTTTCTCTGTTAATGATTTTCTCTCAGGCCCTCAATTATCTTTGATTAGCTTCTCTCTCACCTTTGTGTTTTTTCAGCCTTCTATATATGACCAAATGTGAAGGCAGACAGGGCTGGATCCGTGTCCTGCAGGGTAGATACTAGAGCCACACTGGAGACAAGACAGGAGTGGGAAGCCTCACACTGTCAGTTAGGATTCATGTGAGGACGACAAGAGCGTTAGTTCTGGAGCTATGGGGTCTGCACTAGAAGAAGTGTGCAGACCCCAGAAAAAGAGAGGGATGAAGAAACCCAACTTCCTTGTTTGATATTTTTTTCTCTACTCAATTCTAGTCACAGAGTTTGATACTGGGCACTTGTGTTACTTCTCACCTTTCTTTTAGCTTTTATTTCTTGTAGTTTATATTTATTTCTTATAGTTTAGAGTTACTATAGTTTTCTTTCTTACAGATTTTGTTTTTTTCAGTATTACTTTATTAAGCAAAAAGATAAATCTAAATCATAAAACATTAAAAAAAAAGTAAGTGACTTTCATTGTCTCTTATCACTCTTATTTTTCTCCCTCCCTAAATAAAGCAATAGTTTCATATTTGGTAAGAACTGACAGACTTTTTCTAAGTAAATAAATGAAAAAAAATGAGCAAAGATTTAGAATTAATTAGGTATTTAGAAACAAATCAACTGTGCGTTAGTTGGTACCAAAGACAGCAGATACTGCAAACAGCAATAGCAACGACATAGGTTCATTATACATTATGATTATGAGAAAAGCCAGAAGCCAGAGGGGCACTGCAAAGGACTGGTTCGTGTGTGTGCATGTGTGTGTGTGTGTGTGTGTATTTGTTCTCTATCACTTGATATTTAGATCTGTTTGTATGGACAATATAATTTTGAGGAAGAAGCCAAAGATTTTAGTTCTGAGTTCATAGAAAACTGATCACTTTACACAAACAACTAAAAGGTTCTAAGACTTTTTTCTGTATCACTTGTAAACTGAAGATGATCAATGTAGCTTTCTAGGAGTGGTATTATATTTAGTAGTGATTTAAGGATTCTTTCTTATGTATGTTTGTCTATAATTCTACTAATGTGCTTGTAGCAGGACATCCACTGAGTGAGACAATAACATATTTAAATGACTTTGTATTTCCTATTAATATATTATTTTTCTTTTTTAAAATTTTATATAAAGAGGAAAAAAACAAAACAGAAAAAAAGGTAGAAATAATACAGAATTTTAAAAAAACAGTAGAAATCACTAGTTGATAAATTACATATTGTCTTCTTAGAAACAGTTGTTCATGTTACAAAATTAAGGCATACAAAGTGGACATTCAAACAGTGAGGCTACAAACAGTTCTGTTCAATGATCCAAAAAAACTTAGTAATATGGTTATCAATCCTACACACTTAAACATACATGTAGTTATGTCCTTTAGAGCATTTCTTTCCCTCCTTTTGATTTTTAAGTCTATTATCTGTTTAGTTATATCTTGTTTCTGCTTGCTCAGTATCTTACTGATCTGTTTTGTTGTTGTTATTTCCTTTTTAATCACCTTATATAATTCTGTTGTTTTGTTTTTTAGTTTCTCTTCTTCCATGTCACATGGATCCACTTTGGTGGAGGTGGGAGTTTTTGGAGGTATTTTGTTACCTTGTTTTCTCATGTTCTATTTTTTTTAATTTAATTTTTTATTAACTTGGAGGTAGTAACAAAACAGGATGGAATAAAGCCAGTTGAGACAGTGTAGTGAAATTGGTACAGAACATCACAGTAGGTCACTGGGGCAACAGTAATAGGCACCATTGTATATCTCCTTATCTTCACAATAGTTGTTCTTTCAAACAGGTATAGGAAAATCAAAAGAAATACACAATATTATAGAACTTATCAAAACAGAATATTAAATAGAGCAACACCATTCATCAGGACAAAGCAAAACAGTGATAAAAATATCTGCCTTCAAAGAGATAGTCAAAGGACATTCTCCCTACTCGCTGCATTACATACCATCAAGCTCCCAAGAGATGCCAAGATCCCTGGATCCCACTGGCTAACTGGGGGTGGCAGGGTGGTATGTTTGATTCTAAGCCTGCGCCACTGTAGGCAGCAGGCTGGTTGCTGGGTTTCTCAGCGCCCTAAGTTCCAACATGGCGTGGATCTCAGGAAAAGCTGTTGCTTCTTGCTTCTTGCCCTGGGGTGGCCGCGGCTTGCCAGACCACAGCCACTTCCCAGGGTGGCAGGCTGTTTGCTGGGTTGCTCAGCATCCTAAGTTCCAACATGGTGTGCCTATTAATATATTCTTGAGAATTTTTCTGTTTTCTCAACACATGGCTTAGCCCACTTGAATTTATTCTTGCTGTGGGTAATAGACAAGTACCTCTTTATCCAAGGAAACTGGTTTCAGGACATTGCAACAGAAAAAAAAAATGATTTCTGTGTTAAGTGCTTATCCTGAGATGTTTTCTTCTAGAAACTTTCTCAATAGCTTAGCCATTGCCATTTCTCTTGAATTAAAATTGCCTTAGTCAATCAGGAACCAAACTCTATGTACATCTGTTTTCTTTTCTGCTATGTTGCTATCTAACTCAACACTGGAATCAAAAATATCTTCATATAGTTTAAGCTTCAAACAATGAAAATTTGAGTTACACTAAAAGGAAACTCATATTTTTTTTATAGGCAAAAGTTGCCAGCTCCTCAGAGAGTACTCTTGGTGCAGGAATTTCTAGCTAACTTACCAGGGAATTGGAAAAACTTGACGGTGTCCTTAGGACTCACGGCAGAGTACCTCCTCGCACAGCACACTGGGAGAACCACATCACTACAAAATTGTTCAGCTAGTTACTTTTCAGTTTATTTTCTTTAAATAAATCCTTTGTTCTCTTTTTAGAGAGAAGTGATTTGTGTTATTTTACTCATGTTGGGCATCCAATAAAGATGGCTTATATAGTCTGATTGGGGTTTCATTATATGGCAAATGAAAAGTGAAGAAGCTCAGCAAGGGACTTACCATTGACAAATATTAAAGAGCTGGGTTGGAATATGATTCCAATAGGATTGAGGCTCAACTACCCCTCAATCACTATGCATGTACAATTAACAGTAACAAAATGTCACTGAGTTTTAAGATGATTTAAAACCATTAGATCTCCCAGGATATGACAAAACAGTAGGTGTTTCACGGACCTATCTCACTTGAAAAATCTGAAGCAATCTTTATTGTTTTGAGGAAAGAATTGGAAAAAAAGGAAAAGAAAACAGTGGAGCCTGGGATAAGTTATGGAAAGTTTAGATTTAAAATCCTTAGCAAAACATATGTATATAAAGGGAATTCAGATTAGCAGCTAGAGGTAAAAGCAGAAAATTTGGAATATTTTCTATTTTAAAAGCTTTCTAATTTGTTTGTCTACTTGAAAGGGCATGAGCAGAAGACAAAATGAAAGGGCAGGAAGAAAAGCAAAGAGAAGAAAGAAAAGATAATAGTGGAAAGTCTGAGGAATATGTTGGGAAACTATGTACCATATTTGCACAAATAATAAAAGAAATGTTTAGGAACAAACATGGGTGATATTCTATTGTTTGTACATTCATATATGAATTTCACTGCCTTCATGAGTAAAGAAACAAATATCAAGTATGCTTGTTTTCTGTTTAATTGTATGTGGTATTTTAAAATTTTATTCACACCTATTTTTGATACTCAGAACATAAAAATTGTATATATCTATGGACAGCCGGTGAGTAGGCACAATACCTGCCTATAGTATGTAATATTTAAATCAGAATAGGCATATCTCCTTAAACACTTAATCATTTTTTGTGGTAAAATAATCAAGATCCTTTCTTTTACCTTTGTGAAATTTATAGTATATTAGCATTATTTAGTCACTCTCCTATGCAGTAGAATACCAGAACTTATTTCTATCTAACTTATTTCTTTTCTTGAATTTGAACAATCTTAATAGTGAATTCTGGTTCTGAGCTCCTCAGGGTGATTAAAACAGTATGAGACAAAAATATTTGCTACCTGATGATATAAAGATCTATAAGGAGAGTGAATTCATCAGAAACAGAGCAGAGTACTAGTTAATACCTGAAGACAAAAACATAAAAGATTTCAAGATACATGACACAGAACTCTTGGAATTGGAAAAGCCTTCCATAGGAGATTTCTAATTAAGAAGGATCCATACAAACTGCCCACTAACCATTGTCCCCAGATTCAGATTTAACTTTATGTATCTTAAGCATCTTGCATGTTTAAAATAGAAAATGCAACAGTTCTCAATTATAAAACACAGAAACTTGAACTTTATAAGAATATTTCATTGCTCAAAAACCCTTTTCCCTTTATATTTGTTTGTTTGTTTTTAGTGGAAATCTACTGGAAAATGACAAACTGCCTTATTTGCCTTGAGTGTAATGGCAAAAGTGTCACCTGCATTTGGTTCAGAACTGTCATAGTACAGCAGTAAATTGCAAAGCAAGATTAAAGCCAAGGGAATGAGGAGAGAAAAGAAAGAAAAGAGAGAATGGGAAAGGGAGAAGAAGGGCAAAAAGAAGAGAAACAGGAAAAAGAAGAGTAAGTGGAGGAGAAGGAGAAGGAGGAGAAGGTGCTAGAGCAGGAGATAGTGGTGGTCATGAGATGAGTTTAGAGGACACGAAGGGGAGGAGAAGTTAATATAGAGTTAGGGTGGTGGTGAGAAGAGTCATGTGACTGAACAGACCACACTTGCATTCTTATCCCTGTTCTGTTTCTTCAAACCTTAAATTAGCCCTCTGCTCCTACAATCTGCAAGATACTGTATCTACTAGATTTAGGGAAATGACCAAATGACAAACTTTAGACATTTTTTGAGACATCTTTTAAAATATTTGTAAACTATTTTAACACATATTTTTATGAGTTCAAATTAAAACTCCCAAATAGGAAAGATCTTTCACGACCTTTGCAATATCTAACTACAGAAGAAGGTTGAATTTTTATACTGCATCTCAAATTACTCTTTCAAATACGTAGCACCTAGGAAGAAAACCACGTGACTCACTTTGGTGAATATTCCTGTTGCTCCTGATTTTTTAATTGTTGTTTACTTTTGGTCAAATAATTAACCTTGTAAGAATGGTTGCAAATTGCTGATTAATACTATGCTTAAAATTTTGACTAGTTATAAAATAACTAGCTACATTAGTGCTGACATAACAAAAATCTTAAAGCCTAAATGAACTAATAAGTAAACCAATCTGAAAACTTGCATGGGAAAAGTGTGCCAAAAAGATAATATAAAGTTTTACTTTGAGACAATAATTAAGGCAGAAATAGAGAAATAGATTAGGAGAGATTTGATATTGCCACTCTGTAGCTTTTTCCTTTACTTGTAGAGATTTTTTACTTAATTGACAACAATTCAAAGTAAAATATATATTGAGAAGAAAGGGGCCCCATGATGCCTTTAATATTTATGCTCCTGAAAAATCTGATTCTGATTATTGGATCTGTGTATAGTATGTAAATTGAAATATTACCTTTTCAAAATTATGAATAAATTACAATTTAATAATGTATATTTTACATTTCCATCATAGTTTAATGAGAAAAAGCCATCTTCATCATAATGAAGTCACACTATGTAAAAAGGCACATGTGTGAAGCAAGACTTTTTCTGCCTGAAAAATCTTTGATACATCAAAGTAGTTTATGAATTTAAAGTGGCTTCACATTTACAGTGAATGTTCTTTCAAACACATAGGTAATCAAAAATTGTTAGTTTCTTTTCTCTTGGTAGAGATAATGTTCCTCTGCTAATTCAATATCATTCTGTAGATTTAATAACATTGGCCATCTTCATATACTTTGTTAACCCTCCCAGGGATTGGTCATCTATGGTTTCAATTGCTAGCCAATAGTACTCTCACATATCTAGTGGTCAACTCTTAAGATATTTAGGACCTATCAGCACCCATCCTTCCATGTATTAAATCATTAACCACTTTTTATAGATGGTATCTCTGGTGAATTATCAAGATATACTTACACAAGTTCCAGTAACAAGACTAACATTCTCTTTGGAAGCAGTAAGTAAATTTGATTATATGTGAAAGATACTTGCACTTTATTTTTGCCTCTTCTCTACTCCTCAAATCTATGGTTCAGCCAGGTACTTGGAATTGTTACTGAATTCTCTATCAAAATTGAAAACCAGAGATTTCTAAAACCATGCTCACTTTGAAGTTTCACATGTTTCCTGCCGATTTTTGAAGAACCAAGGGCATCACTATTAAAGATACTTAGGAAGTTGCTGCTAATTAAGATCTGTTCACCTGCACCAAGAGATTGGCTACACACTACATGAGAATATATGCTCTTGATCATTCCTATCTTTCTGTGCATTAGTTAAGGTAAGTAGAAGATGACATTTGACTGGCAACTTATTATAGAACTATTATATGTTCCAAGTCACAAGTATTATATGCTTCATAAGGAAATAAAACCAAAAATAGTGCTGACAGTCTTTTTTAGATCATTTTTTCATGTGGAGATATATAAAAACTTAAAGATCCATTTATGTTTTGGATTTATAAATTCTTTTTTCATATATTTAAGATAGATAAGTCATATTTTTCAAAAGATCATCAATTCAATCACTGCTTAAACAGTTTTTTAAAAAGGCTCATGCTTAATGTTTCACATAATTTAAATATTTGTTCACTAAAAACTTTAATTTAGATTATGTATAAGAAACATTTGAGAGATATTCATATACATAAGTGTTTTGACATCCACCACTGAGTGTTTGAAATATGCATTTCAAAACTCTTCTTAGCACACTCAATCAAGTCTTTCAACACTGCATGTGGAAAATAAATATCTCAAACTGTCTATTCAAGTGTCCTTAAAGCTTAAAAAGCCTTAGATAGGATTATCATCAAAGAATGAAACAATATATTAAAATTTTGAGAACTGTACAACAGAAGAGTAATCTTCCCACTTAACTAACAAAATAGATTAATACATATTCACTTTGTTTTGTACAGTCACACACACACACACACACACCTGCGCACAACAGATGGTTTGGTACATATGACACATGATCACTCCTTTCCCGGGGCAGATGAACACCTAGGCTTAGGGCAAGTGATAAGGATACAGCAGACAGGAGAGCTGGGGCCATGGAGGAGACAGCCACTTTTAGTGTTTTTGCAGCTCTTGAACTCATGGAACCCTGTCGATGAGCAGAAGACAGTGGTCAGAGTGCTCAGGAGTCTTGACAAAAATAGCATGTTCCGTGATGCCTGGACTTACTTTCAATCCTCGCATACATAATACGAGTGTGTCTGTGGATTTCTAACATGATTTCTATAGTGACACACTGGAGGCTAAGCCTCAGTGGATAGATGACAGTCCCGAAAGGAATTCCTTCTGACAACTCTCAGGGTCTGAAGAGAGGCTACCAGCATCCGGAGGGGGACTGTCCTGTGAATAAGAGACAGGCACCTTTGTTTTCCAGCTTCCATCTTAGCCTATGATTAATAAAGGTATAAGGCTGCTTTTTCTTGTCTATCAAATTTCCTGCTCCAAAAAACAAAAGATCTCCTGAGTTTAGTCCCTTTTAGCTACTGCCTGCCCCACACATATAGAACTAAATCTATAATGCTGCTACCCAAATATGGGACTTTCCATAGTTCTCTCTCCCAGGGAAAGAAAGTACCATAATCTGGCTCTAGCAAGAAATCTGGAAATGAATTTTATAATCTCCTCTTCTCCAGACTAGTTCATTACAAAATATGGCAAATATTGCTTCCACATTAATCTCTAAATCTCACAAACATGTCTCTATTCTTCAGTTAGGCTATCCTAACCTCCATTATACTGTGACAATGGTCAGACATTCCTCGTTCACGCTTCCTATCTTTAATCTGGTCTCAAAGTGCTCTCCAAACTTTTTTAATAATCAGCAATAAACATTGGTGAGAATCAGCATATCAGCATATCATTGGTGAGAAGTAAAAGTCAATTTTCCCAGCAAAAATGCTTATAGTTTTCTTCACAGCTCCACAGAAATGTACTAAATATTTGGTTGGAGACCCTAAACTTAAGGCAATCAATCCTGGCCAATCACAAGACATGAGCTCCAGACTGCTCTCATACCAAAGGAGAACCTTATGTCCAACAAACCAGATTATGTGATGAGAAGAATTTTAATATAAATTGCTATATCATGTGCTCTTGCACCCAGTGCCAAGACGTAAGTAGGGCTGGTAGTATCTACAACTACCAGTGCTGGATAGGGCTTGTGCTTTTCAGCTTTCAGTCTTCATGAAAAAATACCTGAGATAAACATAAAACGGTAAAAGGTTTGTTTTGGCTCATGATATGGGATATTTCAGTGCATGACTGGCTCAGGCGTTTGGAGGCTGTAGTAAGGCAGAACATCATAGTGGTTAGAGCGGGTGATGAAGGCTGCTCACTTATGGTGAACAGGGGGAGAGAGAGACACAGACTGATACTGAGGCACAGAGAGACAGAGATAAAGAGAGAGACAGAAGATGAGGAGGTAGAGGAGGAGTAGGGAAGAAAAGAACAAAGGAGGAGGAAGAGTAAGAAGGAGGAGCTGAGGTGTCTAAATATCCTCAGAGGCATGTCTTCAATGACTTAATTCTCTAGCTAGGCCCGACCTATTCAAGTTTCCATGACTTCCCAATAGTACCAGTAACTGAGGACCAAATTTCAGGGATGAGATTTCAGGAGACATTTAAGATCCCAACTGTAACAGGTGTGGAGCTGAATTTCTTCTTCATAATGCTACTGTTGTTTTCTTATTCCTAATCATGCAGCATTCCCATAAATTATGCCACTTTTCAGCTCCCTGATTAAAGTAGGTGTTCCTCCTGAAGTTGGTATCTGGCCACCCTTCATGGACTATTCTAGAAAATGATGTCACATGTTACAAATTCCTTCTTTACAAAGTAAATTTAGGGTTAAACTTTTAACCTCCAAATGTCATTATAGCTGATTTCGGGTCTTTGCTTCCATGGCAAGTGTTCACATTAAATCTCTTTAGTGGTGCCATGAAACACTTTAAGATAAGCCCCTACATCCTGGCCATGGCTTGAAAGGCCTAGCATGACCTGTCTTCAGCCCATTTCAAATATTCACTCTGCACTTCTTGTTCATTCTGTTTCAAATAACTGGGCTTACATCATCTTTCAGAAATGTGACATCTTGCCTTCTGCTTCTGAGTCTTCAACCTGCTATCCCTTAAGATAGGACATTCCCTGCCACTTGGCTTCTGACCTAGGGTCAGAAGTCACTTCCCTTAGGACGCCCTCCAACGTCTTCTGGACTGGACTAGCCTTCAGCCTGGCTGTGCTACTATAAACCTCACATTGCTCAGCAAAACAAAGCAAAACAAAACCCAAACCCAAAGAAACAAAAAATGGGAGCATCTTCAAATTTTCCCTTTGTAAATGTGATTCCTAATTTTAAATTAAATTCTAATTGGAAAGACTCATGATATTAAGTAAAAGTTACAGAAAAATGTTTATATCCATGTATATTTTCAAAAATCACATTCATTCCAAAAAGGACCACTTTGTTTTCTTTACTCTCATTGTGGTTCTTCTCATTTGAATATTATAGCATCTTCCCATAACACCTTGCTCTTATGCCTTATAACCTTTAGCATAGGTACAGACAATATATGATGTTAGAAAATCAGAAAGAATAAATAAAAATAATATTATTCCCAATTCCCTCACTCAATCATCTATTTGGTTTTTTTGTTTATATTAATAAAACTAAATTTCTTCACTGATGGCATGAAGCAGGAAAAGCAAGACAGACAAAGAAGATAGGGTTTTGGGTTCATGCACCAAACATTGGACAAAATGTGCGCCATAGAGTGAACAGAGAATAGAAGAGTGTAAATTCCTCATTTGCTTCCGATGAAGGAAGATGATCAGCTGCTACATGCATCTTACTTCCCGATTTTTAAGGAATACATTAGGGAGATTCTCATTTGCTAAATGGCTTTGGAAACAGGCAAGACAAACAGATAAGAATTATTAGATCAAATAGTGGTTAATATGCAAGATGTTCTACACCTAATAGACAAACGAGACATAGAAAAATTATTGAAACCAGATGGCTGCTCTTGTGTCCTTTAAAATGTAGTACTTGACTCTCCAAAATAGAGAAGAAACACAGAAATGTATCTGGGTTTAGTCAAATTGCAAGTAGCTGGGGAAAGAATAAATAAGTCAATTTCTGAATCTGCCATCTTTCATCAATGTTGCATTGTGAAACCAAGATCCAATAGAAGTGTCACCCCACATAAAAATCTGTGACTTTTATGACCAGAAAATTTAGTCTGCAAGCAAGCCAAATATTCTCACATAGAACTGATCCATACACATAGAGCAATCTAAGAATGCAAATATTTTGCTCTACGGATATTAGATACAATGCCACTTTACAACACACAGATTTGTATTTTCTCTCATCTTTAATATGAAATTATTCAATTTTTGTTCTGATATTTCCAGCCAGAAGGAATCTAGACAGGTGGTTGAATGAGCCATTCCAAATGTTCAGAGAGACAAGCCTGAGATTCATTTGTTCTTCACTGACGGGGATACAGTAATGAATCTTCCATCTTGCTCTCACTGTCCCCTATGGCGCGGAGGAGTCTGTAAAGAAATCAGGTTTACATAACAGCAAGGCTTCTGTCAATAGCACTGAACCTGCTGCTATTTATCTTCCTAGCCTTAAAATATGGAAAGGATGGGAAAAGAAGAAAAAACATAAAGAACATTATACTTGTTAATATAATATAAAATATATGATTTCTTTTATGCTTTTCTTTTTAATTTTTTTCTCTCCAAACTAGGATACTGCATGCGAATTGGAAAGACCATGACCTTAACTAGCCTTTTAGGAGAGATGTACTTGTTGTAACTGAAGAAATTTGTAGATGTATACTCACTTGTAGAAATGGTTGCTTTGTTTTCATTAATTCTTCTCTTAAAAGAGTTTATGTTGAGTTTTTTGTTTTTCTGGTGAAGGTTGGCTAATCTGAATCATTTCTTATTGTGGCAATTATTGTTTAAAACGATACTATATAGTATACACTTTGGTGGCAACAAGAAAAATTCTAGAGAGATATGCGAGGAAAAAATTTCTATAGGTGATCTTACTCCTCTTAATACCTAATCAAAATACTTACCGTTTCTGTTTGGCCTGTGTGTCATTCTATGGTTTTCAAGAATCTGTGGTATGAAAAGCAGAAAATAATAAGATCAAAACTAGAGAGAGAAAAGCAGAAGTCGTGGAAAAAGCCCGAGTGTGTGAAACTCCCAAGAAGAGTGAACAAGGAAAGCTATTCTCAAGAGGAACAAGGAAAGCTGTTCTGTGAACAGTGCCCCCTGGTGGTACGCAGCTCCATTGAGAAGGAGCTTCAATATTTTATCAAGCTGAATTAGGGGTATACCTATGATGTGAGGTGAGAGTCCCAGGGCAGAAATTCCAAGCTAAAAATCAACAAATTCTCACTCTATTACGAATACTGTAGTAAAATTCCACCCTCACAAACTGTCTTTTTAGAGTGATACTCATTCCTACCACTAGCAAGTGATCTTATAGGGCTCTCTTTTGCCCATTTGGAAGCGTGGATGGCTAAGCGGCTGCTGACAATGGGAGGGCTTCTAGGTTTGGGACAGGAGACAAATAGTACGGTGACATGGGAAGGTGAGGTGTCCTTATTTCACAGCAACGATGGCCAGTCCTATAAAGGTTCAATCATCAGAATGCAACCATACAGTCTTAATCCTGTAAATTTCCTTCCATCTTTCCTTTTCATTCTCTTTTATATTGACTATAAATCTCTTGTTTTTTAATTTCTACCATTGCCATCGTGTGCTTATATGCCTGTATTTTGCTCACCTAGACAACTTCAAGTTAGCTCTTGGCTGTGGTCAAGATTAGCACTGCTTCACCTCTCTCTAGCTTGCCTCCCTCCAAAATTCTCCGTGAATGCCACGCTGCCAGTCACTGGGTCATTGACCTGCCCTCATGTTCGTGCGCACTGAAGATAGCATGCAGTGATCATGCCCATTCTTCAGTCTGCAATTCCCTGTGTTGTTATCAATAGCCAATGAATTCTTCCACTATTTTGAAGCCTTCTGATGTCAACAGCTGAAATTCAGTGCTCCTTGAATTGCTTAGCAAATCCCACTTACGTCTGTGTTGCAGGACTATTGTGTTTTTCACCGTGCTATTATTTGTCGTCATGTGTGAATTTATGTCACTAAATTACAGTCCTTTGAGATTAAGCTCCATATCTTATTACACACTATTCTTTGCACAACATTTACAATGTTTTTCACCTAATATTCTCATTGAACAGTACTTGAATAACTAGCTAATTAATTTGCAAAAGTACATTTATGTGAAAGTTCATTATACAAAATGAAAGGTAATAAGAACATAAGGATGTCAAATCATTATGAAGGTAATATTTCCTCCCAACTGGGATAATGTGCATTTAATATGAGATAAACAATTTAAGTTAAATGAACATCTTCCTAAGGTGAATTTTCTGGCTTCTCCTAAAGATGAGGACAGCTGTGCAGTAGGGCCATGGAAAGCTTTTCGTGTCCATACTAGCACATGGCGCAAGCAGTCCCCTGAGTATAATGTAGCAGGGCAGAAAGGTTAATGGGCACCTTGGGGCCTGGACCCAAGTTTAAATCCCAGAGTCTCACTTGCAAATTTGTGACTTTTGGAGAAGTTGTACAAGACCTTTAAGCCCTGGGAATAGGAACACTTACTTACTTCAAAGAGTTCCTGAGAAATAATGTATGGTGAAATACTTTGCACAGGACTTGTCATAGAAAAATAGTTACCATTTATGGAATAGCTAGATTTTTTTTCTTGAGAATAATCATTCTAATATAAGTAAGTACCGAGGACTTTAATCTTAAATACATCTTCATGTGAAAAGTATAATAACTTGAAGCATATAATTTTTCTTACCTGTGGCTGGTTTGACCTAAACATGTTATAAATAAAGCTAATTCATCAATCCTGCATGCCAAAGTAGAACAGGAATGATATTACATAAGAAACAATGGATTCAAGTCCTAATAGCCAAGAGCAGAGAGAGGAAATATATGAAAACGCAAATAGCTATTAAAAATAGAGCTTTAAAATAAAACAACAGAAAGATAATTTCCTTGGCTTGCCAGTCATGGCTAGGAATGAAGAATAGAATTGTGCTGATTAAGCTGTAAGAATTCAATTCCTGTGACCTCAATTCACTCCCCAATTCCATCTCATAAAACACATACTGAGTACTTGTTCTATGTTCAGAACTATGTGAGTGAAAGGAATGAGAAAGACTTTCTTCCTGCCTAAACACTACCATCTATGAGAGACTCAATTTTGAATTGAAAAGCACTTCTTAACAAAATTACCTTTAAATTATCAATGCTTTCAACAAAGATTCTCAACAAATATGGGACAAAACTTTGATACATAAATTTATTTTGGTGTTTAACAAGCAGTCCATTTAAATACACTTTTGAAAAAAAGGAATGGGATACACATGACTTCAGTAATTAGGGCTCAGATACTATGAAGGCATTTAGAAATAATGCTGTCTTACATTTTCAATGACTGTTAACATTTTATACATTTGCATAATTTTTACATCAAGTTTTACATTTAATCAACATGATTTCCCTAGGAAGAAAGAATTTTTACCCCCATTTTATGCATGGACAGGCTGATGCTTAGAGATAAAGTCTTTAACGTTTGTCCACAAATCACATGTAGAATAATTAGTTAAGCAAGAACATCAGGGATAAAAATCTGGTCCACTGCATAGAAGAATTCCACATCTGAGAGTTCTGCTCATGACTTCATTGCCACTGTTTTAGGTTCTACATCTTGAGACTCAAAGTAAAAATAAGGTATTAATTAGCAACGGTAGATTATCCACATGGTTAGTAGCTAAAATACTTCATATACTCCATACATATTATAAGAAAAGAAACTGTATTATGCTTATCATTATCAGCAAACAATATATTTTACACTTATTTTTTTACAAGAAAGCCTTTTAGCATTTGTAATATCTCAGAATTATACAAATTGAATAAGTAACAAATTATGTTAGAACTTTTTGGTCAAACATTGAAAGTTGCTTTTAATATTCCCTAATATTAGTATTTCTATTCAGCATTTGTTTTTTCTACATGGAGCTCAAAATATGCAGCTAAGAAGGTTTTTGCTATGCTAGTTAACAGAAATGCTTGGTTATTAGAATGCTAAATCATCTAGGTTTTGTCTTGTTTGATTTGCAGCCATTTTTAGAAATATAGGGGGAAATGACTACTTCAGCAAACTGCATTCAACTTACTCCTATATGACCTCATTTTACTTCTGACCCAGAATTTAAGAACAGAAATTGAAAGACATTGTGTTTTACCTTCCTCATTTTATATTTGAAGAAAATTGTATGCAGGAGAAATAAGTCATTAAGCACTTACTATATGTAAGGGGTTTTCTGTAGTACAAATGTTCTTGAACTGTTTGGAGGTGAGCACAGACTTGCTTCCACTGCAAAGTATATTTCATACCTTGCATCTGTCATAGAACGTCATGGTGGAAGAGGTCTTCAAGTTACTTCAAGTAAAGGGATTAGGGACATTCTCAAGAGGTGACCTTTTTAAATTAAATTCAATATTTTTTCTATGGTAACAGTTTCAATTTATTATATGTTCATGAAACAATGAATTATGTATAGTAGTGTCAAAATTTACAGAAGGGTCCAAACAATGTACTGTGTATAATTTAGTGTCTTTTGAAGATGCATGTTATTTGTTATCTTACTTAAAGGATTGGTGAATTTAATTATGAAGTGGTTTGCTTTAGTGTTTTATCTTGACTGTCAGATTGCCTTGCTCACTCCTAAAATTTTCTAATCAAATCTATTTCCCTATTTATTACAGTTGTAACATAGTGAGACAGGAAAATTAAAAGGAAACAAAGCAACAAATTAATCTTTATGCTTGTAGAAGAATTTGATTGACAAGTATAGTAGCCATTGGCCAATGGACCACTTTATTTTATTTTCTGTGAATTAAATTTACCTAAGCTATCTCTGTTTTCTATTGCAATATGGAAATGAAATTGATTTAAAGAGAAATGACAAACTTTACATTAAATTCTTTCAGTGAAATTGGAGAAAGTAGGTACATAGTGCTATTGTCAATAATGCAGACATGACTAGTTAAGGATACAGAAAACAGGATTGTATTTGTACCTTTCTCAAGGACCAAAGTAAATTGGTTGAGTCAAATCATACTCAGACTAATGCACCTTGCTTCAAAAGTACTAACATATTTTTAAAACCAGTTCATCTCAATATAACATTTGAAATATTATGCAGCCTTAATATTTTAATGTATAAAAAGTTTTAGGAACATTTTATTAAATTGAAGACGAAGACAATATGATTTCCAACAAATACCTTGGTAGAACTGTAGATAGAGGAATTATGTGAACATGGTCTTGATGCATTTTGATCAAAGACATATTTAATTCATTTCTATGTAGTATCTTTCCAGTACTGTTTTGCAATGAAAAATACTATGAGATGTGGTGTTTATAAGAATGACTACTAAAACTTACAAAAAAATGAGGGCAAAATGGACCCAAGTCACACAGTTTGGAATTATAATCAATGTTGCCATTTAAACTGGCAAAACATGAAAAAAATCGTACCCATCTACAGGTAAAGGAAGAGATGACGAGTATTGGAATTGGGCAAGCACAGGCTTAAATTCAAGGATTCAGGATCTATTCCTAAGTGAATCACTCAAAATCCAATTCTGCCTTTCTGGAAAAGGGAGGGTTAGGGCATACATTTAGTGTTCTAAAAGCCTTAAATAAGCTGAAAGTGGTACAACTACTACCCTCAGAAAATTTTCAGGACATAATGTAAGTAATTTTTCTTTGACTAGAAATAATTAACCACATAGCAATCAATTAAGTAACAGATAGATGTATTCATCATTTCTTCAGGAGTGCAGGTCATAAAAAGAGCAGTGAACACCCTGTATAAAGCTCATACACTCTAAAGGGAAAAATATAATAAATAATCCAATAAAATCATCAAACTGTGTTTAGTATTATTAAGAAAACAAAATGGCAGATATATGCTAATTAACTGGGCTTAAGAAAAAGAGAAACCCTGGAGAGAGAAAAGCCTTCTTGTCACTGAAACACAATACACTGTACCAACAACTTGAAAGAGAGGTTTAACAGACCTCGTGGTTTCAAAGGATTCAGTCCACGGACAGACAGCTGGCTCCAAGGAAGAAATATGATGTAAGGGCATGACAGAACAATGTGAAAGCAGGGCAGGGAAAGACTGCCCAGGAGGCAAGGACCAGAGGCCACATATAGGACACAAGTTCACACCTCTACGACCCACATATACTCGCTCAAAAATGTGCTTTACCTATCTGCTAGGTGTTTTCCTCCATCCAATCAATTTGACATATCCCCACTAATGATGATATATCATAATAAATGATTTATGCAGAAATAATTAGGAAACAAATTGAAATCTCTCATAGCAAATGTTTTCTCTGTGTATATATAGTGAAGAATTTAGAGACACAGAATAAGACGTAAAGATATACATAGAATGTTAAAGTTAGTAGGCAGTTTGAGAAACTGGAAATTTTAGCAATGGAGAGAAGAGATATTTGTCTGGTTTTCATTGTTTCCCAGAATTTAAATGTGGTCAGAATAAAATTCAACACTATTGCTAAATTTCAGGAAAGATCGCTATGAGCCCTGATGATTCCCACCTATTTCTCCTAGGTGGACCTGTTCAATTTTCATTGTCGCATCTTTATTTTTTACACAAACCCCTTTTTTAAGCTCTTAAACAAAAATCTTTTAATCACTTCAAGGGATTTCACTTCCTCTCAAACACAATTTTGCACTTGTCTGTTTTCTAGATAAAGAATATACACAGTCAATTAGGGCCAGAGGTCACCATGGAAAGGAAAAGAGAAACAGAAATGGAAAGAGAAGGTAATGGTTGTAATTTTACAAATGTCTTCATTCAATTTCCCCCTTCTTACAGTTCATAGGTAGATGTCCCGCAAAGCCTCATGCAGTCATAGGTGGAGCTTTTAAAGGGTGATTGGAATATGGGGTGGTAGAGCTCTTAGGAGGGAAGATCCCATCAGAAGCAGAGGGTCACTGTGGACAAGATCTGGAAGGATGACTCTCCTTTTCTGGCTGGCTCCTCACTTGACCTGTCTGCTTCTTACTTTCCACGAGGGGAGCAGCTTTTCCTCTGGTGTGCCCCTTTGCCATGATGCCCTGCCTTGGAGCCATCAGACTGGGAACTGAAAACTACAAATTGTGATCCCAAATATACTTTCCCTTCATTAAGTTGCAGGTGTGAGATATTTTATCTCCACAACCAAGAAATTAATACACCTGATCAAAATAAATGTGAGCATGGAACATGAACAATCATCTAGAAAAGTTATAGCGCTTTCATTGTCTATTGATGTGATGTAAAAATTCAAAGGGAACCTGTACTGACTAGCTTTATTTTTTCTTAATATGTTTTCTGGAATACCTGCATCCTAGACTTCTGACTCTTTAATAATGTTATCTTTTGTGTTATATGATCAAATATTTTATGGAAGCAAAGGAAGTTGAAGGGAACTTTTTGGGTTCTACTTGGTAATACTTCATTTTCAAATATAGACTGAGTGATGTTGTTATTTTAAAATAAGGAACAATACTAATATTAACAATTGACTATGGCACTAATAACATGTTTCTAATGCCAGCGTCTGCTGAATTGAAAACAAAGGGATGTTTTTAACATGTAAATGTTAAAATGGTAAATGGTAAGAATTTTGTTCTATAACTATGTGACTGATAATATTAACCCAGTACAGCATAAGGAATAAGGTGTAACAGTTTACTCTACTAAGGTTGAACTGAAGCATAGTGCAAGGTAAGAAAACAGTCACTTAATTGAAGACTAAAGGTGAAGTAAGAAGGTAAATTGGTTTTGTTCAGCTAAGAAGATTAATGAGACAAAGTCAGGACAATGCTCTAGTTTATATGTACATTTGGTCGCTCTTATGTTAACGATAAAAAATCAGCCTAGCAGTGTGACCAGCTGAGCCTGGAAATTGTTCTCAGGAGAAGAATTAGTTGTGTGTATTGTAATGATGACAGCAGCATAAAAAAGGCAGTATGTTTCCCAGTGTCAAATTTAGGTTATAAAGAAGACTTTGCACTGGTATTTTGCTATGTGCCAGTATCTGTTAGTGACATTCTAGAAATAAGATCTTCTTTAAAAAAAAAAATAGAATTTTACTGGCTAGAAAACAGGTTTGGGATCAGTTCAAAACCTATGCTTTTGAAGTCTCTGCTACAGTGAAAAAGTTATCCAGAACAAGCAATGCAGCTAGGCCTCAAAATTCTGTTTCCTCATTTATTTCCAACCAGGTAGTTACAATAAAACAACTTCCCTCCTCCTAATTCTATAGTTCATGCCAAAATCTTAATTGAAATGTAACTAATTTGCCCTGAATGATAATTAAACATAGATTTCAGACTTTACAAGGCCAATATTATTGGACTCTCTTAGATGCTTGAAATATGTGCAAACATTATTTGCTGGAAATGATATGACAATTCTAAATTCTTTCCAATGAGTTTATTTGGCTTCTCTGTCAAACCTACATCCAAACTGTCCCTCCAAAGCTCAAAATCTAAGGAAAACTAGCGTGTGCAGAATGTACATTTCAGCTTCACGGGCAGCCCCTTAACATCTCTTTTCTTAATGACATAATAAATCCTAAGTGCCTCTTAGGGAAAAATCAGTGACACCATTTGATTAAGTAATGTTCAGGTGACAGAATAAAGTTCTGCTCAGAAGTCCCATTTTCTAGGAAAATATTTTATGGTCATGAAATGAAAACAAATACCTAAAACAAGTTTCACTTACTACAAAGACTTTACTTATGCCAAAACTTTTTCACTAGTGTTTCATGTTTTTCTCCACATTCTTTTAGACAGTGCACAAATGTGTAATGAACTCATTTTAACTGCGTTGTAGAAACTGCATATAATTTAGTATAAACAAATGCAAAACCAATCAATATCGATGCTACCAAAAAGAACAAAGCTGAAGGAATAGGAAATATGTCTGTTCCTCTATAATCTCGTATGATACTTTCCCAGCAAGGCAGCTGAAGGAATCTGCCAGAAGTTTCACTGCAAAGGGGAAATTTCAGAGATGAGGAGCCACTTCTGGTTGACATGCGACTGTTTTATCTGTCAGTCAAGGCACAGGCGAACAGTGGATACCAACCATACTACTGAAATTACATTCCTTTTTTCCAAGTGCATAAATGTTTTATTTCTTTTTTTTATTTTTATGTAGTTATGTTCCTTGTTATAAACTAGTGTAGTTTTGTTTTGTTTTTCTTAATCTCCTAGATCACAGTAAGTATTTCCATGTTTCATTGATATAAATGACCTTTAAGTTCAGAAGGAGAGGATTGAAGTGAAGGCAGACAGCTTGCATAGCAATAAGAAAACACTACAAGCCTGAGCCTTTAGGTGAGAGCTCCACATCTGGAATTGCATTGAGTGACTGTGTGGAAAAATCAGTGTTGTGTGTGACCCTCACAATATTGTGAGGGTATATTTTTTTTCCTGTGTAAGAGGTGCATCATGGCTTCTCTGTAAACAGCTGCAAAAGGGTACTGTGTCTTGTGAGGGTTAGAAAAATGTGAAACTTATCTATGGGAGATGCGCCATAAGGAGTATTTGTGTGGAGGGAAACAAGAGAAGCGTCACTCAGGGTTATGGGGGCTTCTGGTTCCTGAGATAAATCTGAATTTTGTTACATCTATGTGAAGAGATGAAGAAGAGTTCATGCAACTATGAGTTGACTCTATAACAAAATTATGACTCTAGAAAAGGAAATCTTTCACATGCTTATAGCAACGCAAGCTACAGGAAAATGAAATATTTATCATGTAATATTGAGGGCTCAAAGTAATTTCAGATGGGCCCATGAATAGGCTGCTTTAAATGATGTATCTAAATATCACCTCAGAAGATGACAGAGGGTATGAAAGGAATAAAATCTATAAAAGTGCTAAAGATAGCACAATCAATCAAGACTTACTTTCTTTGATTTTTTTCTTAGTATTGGAAGAGATCTTTATTTTCAGGCCTGTCATACGTTAAACATTCCTTGCATGCAGATCAGTGTGCCAGTGAATATTATTTAATATACAAAAGAAATGGGGGGTCTCATGACGAGCTGTGACAGACTAGCTTTAATACGGAGCCCAGGAGAAAAGTCAAAAACATCGGAGAAAAAAACTTAAATAAATCTATCAAAATATGGTTGAATCCACCGTGTAGTGTGAAATGGGATGAAGTTTGCCCACTTAGAATACCTGCAAATGTGGCAATTGCACCCCTAAGCAAAGAAGAAAAAGAAGGAGAAGGAGAAGGGGATTGAGAAGGAGGCGGAGGAGAGAAGGGAAAGAGGAAGAAGAAGGGGAAGAAGAAAAGGAGGAAGAGGAGGAGGAGGAAATACAGTCCTAAAAATACATTAATTCTAGATAAATTTTCTGGTGTTCATTGCATATTTATCATTAAGGCTTGTTCTGGTACACAAAAACTTTCAACCCAGAAGTCAGGCAGGTTCCCAAGTCAACACTGGAAAGTTTTGTTCTATTGGCCTTGAGAGGTTGGCTATATGGCTAAGGATAAAAGTAAAAGTTAAAGTAAGCCCGGAGTATAAGCATACCCATGTAATGCCAGTTGCTTTGAAGTCTGAGGCAGGAAGCTAACAAGATTAAGGCCAGCCTGTGCAAATTAGTAAGCCTCTGTCTTAAAATAAAATAAAATAAAATAAAATAAAATAAAATAAAATAGAGCCCAAGAAATATGGCATTGATTTTAAGCTATAGTAGAAAAAAGAAAAAAAATGGAGAGAGAGAAAGAGAGAGAGAGACAGAGAGATAGAGTTAAAATAAGATGATAATATTGTGTTTGGTTTTCCAGGTGTTTTGAAATTTGAGAGTTGCAGATCGGCATATTATAGCAGAAATGATTTCCTAAGGAGAATGAAATATTTATTTTAACAATGTTGAAGGCAAAGTAATTTTGCCTCTACCCAGGAAAAAGCTGCTTCAGTACAGGAAATAAGCACAAATGGATCAAAATACTGGTTGTGAAAAAAGACAAAAGAGTTAGTTAATGAAGAATATATAAGAAAGGGTTTCTGCTGTGTATGCAGAGGTATGCTGCTGCCCACCACTTTGGTCCTTCTGTCTGGATAGCACTGTCACTTATACTTCCCATGTGTTTGTCACTATCATGTCTACTTTTATTCTCCCACATCACATAATGGCAAAAACTATGTTTTTTCCATGACTTTATTCAAGAAACTTGAATATATCTACTGTTCCTTGATACTGCATCATTCCTTAACAATTTCTATTACACTGTCTACCCATTGAATTTCTTCTATAATTGTTCCAGCTTCTCTTTCAAAGCATACTGTTATCAGTAAAGGACAGAGAAGTCCAGCTCACAGTACCATACAGAAGATCATTCAGAGCTGAATACAAAAGAAAAAGCTTTAAGTGGATAAACAGAAGTGTGTATAATTAATATTATCCTGGAATTCCTCCAGGATTATTACAATTTTAATATCTAATATATATCCACACTTTTAAGAGATATTCATGTTGAGATCATAGCTGGTAAACTCTCAGCTACTTTTGGTACTTTTTATTTGACCACTGATATTGCAACAGAGATCTACAACAAAACCCAATACTGTCCCTCTTACCTGTCTTTCAGTCATTATGAACACCGTATGGATTTCTGATAGATCCCTATTCCATTTTTGGTTTCTTAATTTTTAGGTGTGGGCTAAGTATATTAACATTCTATAGAACAGAGCATATTTCTAAAAAAATCAATGATAAAGATGGGAAAAGATGACAATTATATGCTCAGGAAACAAAGTAATGATGCATTCTTATTCCAAATCTGATAAGATTGAGTTTTTGAATTAGGAAGTTTACAGAAAGATATAAAGAATAAAATCTATTATTTAGAATACAATCTATTATTTCTGTACAGTCTATTCTGTACAGTGACAAGATGAATATCTAAATGAGAACAAGAGGATTATCTCTAATGTGCAATGCCTATTGTGGACTTCAATACTTAAATCAGCCCCTGACCCTTGTATTTTATTACTTTGCCACTCTTTTCATCTTTTCCTTTACTTACACCTTTAGAATATCTGCCTTCTCTGCTGAATTTGAATTTAATTCTCTTTAAGGTCTCAGTTTTGTGAGGTGGAGACAATATGTATAGGTGAAAAGAAAAATATGACCAAAGAATGGGATGTTCTATGCTCATAATTAAGAAATCTTTTCAAAGATTCTGTGCAAAATATCTATACAGTTCTGTGTATGGCTTTATTGCAGATGCAATGATTCTGTCTGAACAATAGTAACCACTAGGCAATATTACAATGAAATTTTTAAAGTCATTTTCATAATCATTTTATGGATAGTGAACATTTATAGATAGAATTTATGAATGACTATGTGATAAATCTTAGTTTTGAATATTTTCTTTAAGTGTATTCAAAGAGGGAATAAGATCAGGTACTTTAACACATCTAAGGTCAAGATAGTTTAAATCGTTATTAAATGTAACATATTACGATATAAAGAACTAGTATATGTGCTGGCAAAATGAGTACACACACAACTTCCAATACAACAGAAAATCATTTTGCATTTTATTTTCCTCAAATTCCTCTCTTGAATGTGTTTAGAAAATAAATGAATTTCAGCATTTCAGTTCAGGGTTCTCACTACTTACAAGTCAGCATCACCTAGATGTCACTAACTACCAACCAATTTCCACACAATATGTAAGTTAGATTATTTTTTAAAAAATTCATCTCACTGTAATGTTGAACCTGTATCTTTTTGATCTGAGTAAATTATATCTTCCACTGTTAAGTGTTTTACATCATTAAAACAGGTACATATTTAATTTCTTTAGTCAAATTTTAGAGACATAATTCCTTTGACTTTCCCTATACATCAGCTTTTTCCCCTTAATCATTTGTGAATCTGTTCTTTGGATTACTTCGAATCTGTCTATTTTTGGTAGTCAGGCAAACCAAACAGAATGGTGCATTCTAGAATAGGTCTCATGAATATCGACAGTGGAAGTGTCACCCTCTGTTCCATGATAAAACATTCTAAATAGAGTGCATCTAAAAATAACAGTAGCCTTTTGGGTACTGCGTTACACTAGGAATGTGCAGTCTTTTCCTCTATTCATCCTTTTACCTCCGGATGTGTCCCTAGTACCTGTGAGATGTACATACTCCTGCTAGTTCAAAGTTCAAGAAAGTATGATTTTCAATGTTCCTCATATATATTTTCAATCTGTTTTTTTAATTTTAGAATTTATTTCCCTTTATATAATTCTTTGATCTCTTTGAGAGATTCCCATGTGTGTTTATATATTTGCCCCCTGAAATTTCTAGGGAGCTGTTCAGAAATATACCACATACACACTTTTTTCTTAGTATCCATATAGCTTAAATGTTTTGCTTAATAAACATTTTTCTTTGAACTTTTTTGCTTCACTGCATATCTATCAAATACATAAAATGAGGCTTACTGAATTAAACAATTGAGATATAGCAATAAAGAAGAAATGAGTCCCACAGGAGACAACTGCTTATAAATGTTATCTGAATATAAGATAATTCTTTCCTGTGCACTCTGAGACCAGATTCTTTTTTGGTTTGTTCATGCCGCCCAATACCATATCTACCTTTATTGTTTCCACACTGGCTTAGAGCGTATCTTCAAATGACACCATTAATGCTTGCTCATCTCTGTGACTAGAAACAAGGAGGGTCCCAGGACAAGCAGAACTACTATTTTCTCAGATGTAGGTTCTGCAGCCTGGATCCCGGACAGCCCTGCAAGTTGGGGCTGGACAGTCAAACCCATACACTGAACGTCAGTGGACAATTCCAGAACACTCTGGAAACACAGAATCTTCCTCTAGGAACTCTGGCTGACTTTGTGGGCCCTTCCTCTCTCAATCACTTTTCTAGTTTCATTTAGCCCATTGTAAGTTTCTCCTTGAGTAACCATTTAAATTGAAATGGCTAGTTTTATTCATTGAAAAATAGTTCCTGCTTGGAAAGAGTTTAGCAGAAGAAGAGAGGAGACTTGGATTCCCAGCTGGGTCTGGGATACCCTTGAATCAAATGCATGAGGATTATGAGCCTTGCCTTGGCTTTCACAGTCAGCATTCCAATATAACTGAAAGGGAAAAAAATCACTCAACCGCTGTAACCCTGAGTTTCTTTGTATGCAAAATAGTAATGATAGTTTCCATCAGAGCTTGTTCTCAAGGTAAAAACTGGCTGAGCACTTTGCTCAGCGTGTTGTCCACACCACTGGATCTTTCAGCACTGTCTGATAGGATTGCGCTTTGCTGATTCCTTTCCATGATTGTTTCAGTTTGGTTTGCTAACATCAGAGTGGCACCATGGAAAGGTAAGCAATATTTTCACTGTCTTCCTATAAAAAGTTTATATATGTGGACTGTCAGTCACCATGGCAAGCAAATTCCCCATTGTAGTTTACAGGGCTTCCATGGTCTTGTGTATGGAGTGTGAATTTTTGGCATCTTCTCTCCAGTCAGGAAAGAGTAAAGTGCAGTTGCTGCGGTGGGTGGGAGGCTGGCCTGTGTGAGCTGTCTGTGATGCATTCTTTGACCCCTTTCACCCACTGCTTCACACCTCTGACTCACTCATTGCCCAAGGATTCTCTTCTTGTCTACTTTTCTCTTCTGCTCCCCAAATCCTGAGGCCTATGTGCCAAATAGCTTCACAGTTCAAAACTGACACCCTATCAACTGATAAATTTTATGCTGGAGTTTTCTCTAACCTAAATCGAAAACCTCTATATCAAGGATTGTGCTATCTGGAGTTGTCTGTCCTGCTCACATAAATCATCAACAGATAAATCATCCTAATGACAATTCCAACTAACCTCATGTCATACTACCAGGATCTCCTTCTTTCAAATGGTGCCCATTTTGTCACAAATGACTTCTAATCTCATACTAATACTTAAATGACAATGAATTAATTTACATTTAGGAACTTTGTGACAGAATCTATTTAATTGCAAAGTGAGAGACAGTTTTTCCTATATTTTTTTTTCTTTGCTAAGGGAGGTGGAGAACTATCTAGCATGTTCAAACTGGCTTAATAAATTGTTTGTTTGTTTGTTTGTTTCAAATTTTCATCATATCCAGAAGAAATGTAAATGTTTTGCTTTGCTTCTCTTTAGAATATAATCTACTTCAGAGTACTGATCCACCAGCTATTAACAATTGGTATCATGCTTTATATTCTACCGTCTTCTAGATTAATTATTATAGCTTCTGTCCCTACTTGAAGGTTCTTCATTTAAGTATTTTTCATCAGTCTCCAAATGGCTTATTAAGTTCACATTATTGCCTTAGTTTCTACCACTTCTTTAAATATGCTGTTTTCAGAACCTTCTGTTTCTGAAGCTGTTTTTTGGCCCCCTGAGGATTTTTTTTTGCCAATTTTAACTTATTCAGTCATGTTAATGTTTACCTGCCCAGTATTATGACACATAACTATTTGTATATAATATTGTCACATATATTGATAAATATTTGTCAGAGATGAATTTTTATACATCACTAAAATATTTGCCTGACAACAATTTCATAGTTCAACAAACTTATAGAGAATTGAATTTGACCTGAAAATATTAGCCAAATAGCATGTTTGCAGAAATGGTTTCTTATTCACTTAACATAATTACAGAGTTGTGTTCATTGGTGTGAGTTAAAGGTGCATTAACATTTAATGATTACCTCCTTTTTCACTCTTTATACTTTTAGCGAGCAGGAGAAAAGAACCACCTTTTGGTCTAAATATCTTGTTATTTAATAAAATATCGAAATGATACCATTGCATAAGAGTATCTCAGCATAAATTTTTAAATAAGCTGCTAAAGCATTTATTGAGATTGTCTCTGAAAACTTTCAGGAATGAGAAAAAAATAATTTTGCATTTAACTTTATGAAGAAGAAATGGAAAATACTGGTTTCTTTTTTTCCACCAGTACTAGAGATGAAACCCAGGGATTCTATCCAGAGCTACAACTGTAGCCCATTTTTTACATCTAATTTTGAGACAGGGTTTCTAAATTGCTAAGCTGCCAAGGCTGCAATCAATTTTATGATACCCTTGCCTCAGAAATCCATTTTTTAATCTGCAGAAAATGAGGGGTATACCCATCAAATAAGTAGTCAAATTTACAGTTTGTCAGAGACTGGACATCCAGTAGGTATTTAAAATAAACACATTGATGAATATTAGATTATAGGAGTTCATAGAATACAAGTCAAACACCTGGAATAAAGTGAAAGCACAACTACTAGTGCTTAGTAGTTGTCTGTAGGAGGAAAGTTATTGAGTGCTCTACATGTATTGTGACATCTAATAATTGAAATGGTTCCAACAACAGTTGTTATTATTAGTTCAATTTACAATAAGAAAACTGAAGTCCATATGGGTTAAGTGACACATCTAAAAAGTGGGGGAGCTGAAATTTTCATGCAGATGCTCTGTATGCTCCAAAAAGTTCTTTAAATGATTGTTTTCTTCCTCCTATCTAGCAGGCTGTGGAAATAGGTAATAGATTTTGAACAGGAAGCTTGGTAATGGACTCCATTGGACTACAATACATACATTACCTGGTATTTACCAATTAGCTCTCACCAACATTTTTTTATAGGCCAGAACTGGATTCTGAGTAGGATTATAGCTTAATGGAGAAGTAGAAATAAGTGGGGTGTGGAAAGAGAGGAACTAGATGTTATAGGTTAAGTTTCATAGCACTCTAAAACTGGTCTGCTTAGCATAATCACCGCCATATTGAACTGTGACTAAACTTTGTGGTTAAGGGCTTCTTGCCGAAACTAGATCATATTGAAACTAGGTCTATGAGTAAATAACAGGAAATACCTGTCCTGAAAACTGCTCTGGAAACTGAGGTAAACATGTTCCAGAGGGAAAAACGTGGGAAAAAAAATGGCCACCTGTTTTTTTGTGAAATTTTACCAGTAGACCCCCCACCATGCTAAAAAGCCTTAAATAGCAAAGCAAGCTTCACTTCAGGGCCAGTTGGTTGGAGTGCACCCATTGTTAGCGGACGCTGTTGCTGGCCATCGAGCTCAATCATTAATAAATACCAATTGATTACTATTCAATTTGGCCTGTTTAATCTGAGTCTCATTTGTTAACCCACTGTGCTAGAGTCTGGGAGCAATCACTACGGGTTGCAGGTAGGTAAGTTAGGTGGGTCAGCAGCTCAAATTGAGATGCAACAAGGCAAGTTATAGGTGGCATCCTACAGATTAATTATTCAGAATGAAAAAATTAAGTATAGCCAAAAGTCATCACTAGTTTAGGAAATTACTGGTGGCATCCAGAGTTCTGTAGATCTATCTCATAAACCAACCACACTACAATCAAAGTTAAAACTAATGCCTTGAAATTGTCTGAAACCTTGGACTGAACAAGGTACAAAATATAGATATTAATACCTTTCAGCTGTTTTTATGTGAGTGAAACACACTAGGGAATTTTTATTTCTATTATCACCAAGACAAAGGATTTCACCAAACTGTACTCTGAAGAATTAGGGGAAACCAAGTAAAATAATCATATCCACCTAAAACTTTGGATGGGAAAATTAGGCTTGCCCAGTTTATTAAATGCCTTTTATCTCTTTCCCCTGAATTTGCTGAACCCTGGTGAAGGACTAGGCTCAGGGAAGTGCTGTCCTTAACATGCAGAAAACTAATCATGCAAATGTCTCCTCTGAAGAAGCTGCGTGCAGATTCTGCTCGCCTCCATGAAGATTTCTGAAAGCTGGCTCACAAATATGTGAGAAATCTGGATGTAAGACACTGGCAGAGCTGGGAAGAGCAGTGCAAACTAACGGGGGCTTAAGAAAGAGGAAGTATTTTATCCTATCCTTATGATGGAAATAACCCCCCTTTCGCACTGGAGACTTAGAATTATGTTGCTATTCTTAAAAGTCTTTCCTTTAGTTTTAATGATGCATCCCATTTTCTTCTGCAACTTAAGTGTCCTGACATAATTTTCTAAATTTCCTGATACTCAGCACCAGCAATATACTCTGTGGTTTTTCTGGTACTCAATAAATTTTGTGCTATTCTCAACATTCTGTACATTTCACAGTGTTGCAAATGGTGACTTTTTTTTCCTGGGAAATGGGGAAATCTACAGCAATAACTTAATATATCACTATTTGTCAGTGATAATAGCCACAGAAATCCAGCATTATCCTGTAAAACCTTCCTCTGCTTTGGTATACACAGAATTCCAATTATAATAAAATATTTAATCTCTGGAGATATGCATATGTGTGCATGCATACCTGCATAAATAAAAAGTACAGAGAGCAGAAGTCCTTGAAACATTCAACATCTGCTTAGCCAACATTTCAAGGGTATTTAAACTTAATGTTACCAATATTAATTCACATGTAATATAAAAGTTTCAACCTTAAAATTTGCTAAACTGTTCTGTGTTGACCATGAATTGTTCATTGATACAGGACAAATCTACTGCTCATTGTGACAAAGTACAAGAACACTGGAAAAGAAAATGCTGGTAGTTATGGCCAAGAGTTCAATGTCCAGGAAGAGGTATAATAAAGATACATCATAAAAAGCAATAAGAGGACAGAGAGGGGAGAGGAAGAAATGGAAACAGAACATGGACAGTGACTATATATATTTGAGAACAGAAATAGAGTAAAGAGAGAGAAATTACACCAGGAATTCAGAACAGAGGTGAAAAACTACAGGAAACTCTCCTTATTTCATGTATTTCGAGATGAACTCATGAAAGAAATAGTGATTGTATTTGAAATGTAAGTTATTTTTCTTACTACAACTGAGACGCTTTTGTACCTCCCCTTCCCTTGTACCAACCTGCCTCTTCCCTTGCCTTGCAGGTAAGTATCACCTTCATCTTAGACCTTGTCTGTTCCTGGCTGTCGCTGAAAGGCACTCGCCCTGGACTCCTGTGAATATGTCATCTAATGAAGACATCTATTAATATAGACACATTACACCTTGCCATCTGGCTCTGCCTCCTGGACCTCTCTCCTCCCTGTAGATCTGCACTCACAGAGCACGCTGTGCCTAATCAATTATTTATTCATTTCCCTCTCTGCTGCTCACAGGACCAGGCTCTGCTTTCTGCTGCAAGGCTGCTGAGGCCTGATGGCTGCATTTCAAGCCTAAAAACATTTTCCATCCCAACCAAGCACAGACACCATAAAGCCCTGCATTTTCCTTATTCTGTCCTTGTTTTCTTCCCCTTCATGCCTATCTTGTAAGGGGCCACGAAACACAATAGTACAGAATAGCAGTTCTGAAAGTAGGCCTTCTGCGTTGAACTCCAACTTGGCATCAACTTGTAAACTTGGCCAGTTGATTGCCTTTGTTTTTATTGGTTTTTCGTATGTAAAATCAGAAGAATAGGGCTTGTTAGCATTATCAGTAGACTTATTTTGAGTGTAGAACGAATGGCTAAACTGGAGTTCTCAGACCAGGTACCTAGTTTGTAGTAGTATGCACTATCAAGTTATTACCTTGTTATTATTTTCCCATGTTTTATCTGTACAAACACATTTCTCTGCCCAATCTTTTCTATATTCATCTTAACTTCTCTTAGACTTTCAATAACAAAAACAGTTGTTATCTCTTTCACATTATTCTCTCCATATCTTTAAAGCTTTTGACTGTTAGACAGTAATAATATATTGCCTCTCTAATTTTCCATTCCTTCTTTTTAAATTTCCCTTTTCAACTTTATTATTTTTTGCTTGCTCTTGTCTGACTCTCTGATATTCATTTCATGTCTTTTTGTCACTTTAAAACTTTCAAGTGAAACCAAGAATGAGCTAAGCATTAAATAAATTTAATTTTTCTGATATTCTATAGAATCTATTTTTTAAAAAATTAACACTTAATGTTTTTATACATTTTTAGAAAATATTACCTATTCTATTCTGAAATAAAGCTGAGTTTGAGATTTTCATCAACTTGTTTTCCAAATGTGTCTTGAAGTAGTATCCCTGGAAACCTGCCGAAGTTTTCTCTTTCTTTTTCCCTTTGGCTTATCACCCTGATTTTTCCTACTTTGCTGCAGTATTCAAGAAAATATTTTTGTTGTTGTTGTCATCATTTCTTCATTTTGTTTTAGTTAACTGCAAACTTATTTGCTGCATCAAAAAAAATTACACACCAGTTGCATCTTCAGGAATCAAACTACGTATTTTGACTTGGTGTTTCTCTTGTCTTTGGTTGAACAACCATTGTTCTAACTCATTCATCTGTTTGGAAAAGAACAGGTAGTCCAAGTTCTACTTTTTGGATTGTCCTAGTAATGTATGTTCACTTTATGAAAATCAGTTTAAAAGAGTTCATCTCCCAAAGACTTTACAGTTCATCCTTACATTTACTCAACTTATCCTTTATTCATTAGCATTGGTTTGTGCTGAGATTCTCCCTGAGCTCTGAGGAAGATTTGGTAAAAAAAAAAAAAACAGATGTAGAGCCCCCCTTGGCCCCTTTGTGCAGCTTAGATGAACAGGCTTGATTTTCGAAGACACCCAGCATCAGGGACAATATTCTCAACTTGGCAGAATAACTGCTCTGCAGGGAAGAGAGTGGCAATGCCAAAATGCAAATGTCTGCTGAGCACTGCTCCTGAGGGCATGTTGCTCTTCTCTGTTTAATGATGATTTGGTTATGGGCTTGTGTCTAAATAAATGGTTGGCTGTATGTTTTTGCAAAATGATGAAATGGAGAAACTGAATATTTATACCATCTTTGATTCTCCTAAATTTTCTAACAAAGTGCCTGCCTGCACGTTAATATTGTCATTAATAATACAAATTAGGATAATATAATTAAATGCCTATGGGCATCACCTGAGTATTTCAGCACAACTATAATGCCCTGGGGCTCCGTGGTAATGATAGTCTCATGGCCAGGATTTCATATTAGCACGCGGATTGGCTTTTTAATTTTTTGCCTGCACCTACTTCTGTGCCAGTTCCTTGACTCTGGATGCAATTAGATTCATACTTCACCGTACTGTAAAAAATCTCATTTGATGATCTTTGTACATCTTCTGTAAAATTTGGTTCCAGCTGAGGCAAGAGAAGTCCTTCACCTACAGCATACACAGCAGTACCCAGGGCAGAACGTTTTGACTTTTCCGTGCCTGATGAGGCAGTGACACTAACGCCTTCATGCATTAAGAGTGCCACAGCTGTATTATATATTGCACGGTCAGGACAGATGATCTGAGCAGAGGATACAAATGCCTTTCAGTTCCCACACTGAGACCAAAATGTTTTACAACCCTAGTCCTCCAGCCTGAGAAAGTAACAGTGAATTCTTTGCATGTTGAGCAAAAGGCACAAGAGCAAAACAAATTAAGAAAAGAATTAGAAGTCTGGGCTTCAAGGGAAATCAAACCTTCAGAGGAAGCTTTAAGTAAAGCTTATAAGAAATGGAAATATTCATAAGAATGGAAAAACATAAAAGAGAGACAAATCATAAAAGGTATAGTATAAAAAATTGAAAAAATGCAACCGATCTAAAGGGACTGTGTTTTGAGTACACAGCAGCACAGTCTCAGAGAATACTGAAGGGAGAGAAGCCCTTTCCCTTCCCTCCTTCCATATACCCTTCAGGGATGGATTTCCAGGTTGAAGGTTGCTCTGCTCTCCTCGTTCTAGTGCTCTTTGCCTTCCCTGTATAAAAATCCAGACCCTGAGACTAATGCTCTGTGTGACTTTCCTCAGCCAGGACAACAGGGACTGTAGCATGAGCACTGCTTCTGGCAGAGGCCCAGAGTGGAAAATTTATTCACTGCCTTGGCAATGTCCAGCAAAATGGTCTGCTGCCTTTCCACATCCATTACAGAGCATTCGTATGACTGGAGCAGAAACTTAGAAAGGGCTTCTGCTTTGGTAGCCCAGATGAAAATTCTACAACCTCACAGCAGAAGGCGTCACAATGTCAGCCCAATCTGGGAGTAAGCCAGCTGGGGTAC
Source organism: Dolichotis patagonum (assembly GCA_004027295.1). Taxonomy (NCBI): domain Eukaryota; kingdom Metazoa; phylum Chordata; class Mammalia; order Rodentia; family Caviidae; genus Dolichotis; species Dolichotis patagonum. The sequence continues at coordinate 111,927 of PVJX010000625.1, read as the reverse complement.
TGGGACAGAGAAAGACTCATCCCATTATTGTTCATCTGAATGTCTGTATTTGAAGGATTACCCACAGTGAGTTGAAGGCAAATATTCTTATTTGTAAGCTATTTTAAGATAAAGTAAATAACACTTGAACAATAACTTTCCTTTTAGCTTTGCTGGGGTACCACAACACTGTAATATTTATTTAACAGTTTTCAAAAGACTTCCACTTTCAGCCTTCATTTTAAAGCTAATGGGAGTTTGTGATTCATTAAGAACTTTAAAATTAAGGATCATTACTTTTTCTACATTTACATTCAAATTACCAAGGATTCTCAATTAATCAATCTTTAAACAATATTAAAACAGTCAAGGCTCGTCACTCTCTGGTCTCTGATGGAGGATGATTCAGATTCCAGTGAACCTGACAAACCATTCTGAAGGGAGATGATTTAATATATTCCTCTAGCATTATTCACTTTGCCTTTTCTCCAGCAAAGAAGAGACATATGTCTGCACTGAAATGGCTGTTGCCATCTTACTCTCCCGTCTGGTTGTCACATGGCTAATTGTCCTAAAACAGCTGGATGAGGAAATAGCATCCTTAATGGCTCTGCTTAAATATGGTCAGGCAGAAAAAGTATAGCTTCATGCCCTGTCCCCACAAAGCAAGATATCTTCCAAGAAATGTGCTTTAATAAATAGGACAGCTCTTAAACATTTTCTTTTTAAATTCAATATTTGTGCTTTTATGGCATTACCAAGTCAGAGTTTTAGTTTCTTTCAGAGATAACCCATGAACTGTTTATACAGAAAAAAAAGGAGAAAAAAATACTGTTATATTCAGAATTCAATGAATTCTAGCTAGGGCCAGAATGAGGAACAGGATGTGATGATATTTATTTATTTAAAATGCTGTAATCCCTAATTGCATCTAATATTTACTTCATTTCCTAAGAAAAGTTTGATAGCTGTACAACATAACTGGAAACATCAAAATTTTGAAAATGGTGATTAATGAATAAATGCTAATATCCATTCAGAGTTTAAGAAGAATGTTCATAGAAACAAATCATTCCTTCTTCAGACTTGCTTAAAAAAGCTCCCATAGAAGGTTTATAGATGTCACTTAGTTTTTATAGTCATGTGGGTAATGTGGATTGGCTGAACTCTGAGTTAAGCAGCTTATTCTCTAAATCAAGACTTATGGTTGTACTGGCTGTTATTTTAGATTCTAAAACTGCCTTTGCTAATTAAATTCATATAAATGTTCAATCCCATTTTAAAGTCTCCTTAAATTACCTGCTTAATATTGTCCAGCATCAGTGATTTTCATAGGTTAATTATTCCCCACATAAAAGAGCATGAGCTTTGTCCAGTCAAAATTTGTTACCTTGTCATTTGATTAACTTTCCTCCTCTGGTTGACAGAGGTGGAAGAAGGTTAGGAGTCACCAGTCACCTGACAACAATACTCCAGCTCACAGAGCATCGTGGTACTCTAGCCCTACAAACCCACAAACACAGGGTGGCTCTCTGTTTGTAAAGAGATAATGTGAGGGACTAACGTGACAGTTTTTCTCTATTATGAGTCCCTTCACTCATTAGTTCTCAAGACCACCTGTCGTGTAGTTGTGTGAAGCAACTCAGAAAGTATTCATTGTATCAACTGTAGAATCAGATCTAGAGGAAAGGACAGAGAAAGGAAAATGGCAGGGTTTTTATTTAGATGTGGACAGATAGTTTTCCTTCAAGCAGATCCTCATAATAGAATATTTCTTATACTGTTATCTTTCTTTAATATTATATCAACACCTGATGTAGAGAACTCTGTTGCCTTAACACTGTATTGTAAAAGTGGTCTATCAGCTTACAAAAGACATCTGTTACTTTTACTCACCTACAAAGAGCTTTCTGAGGTCAATTTCCAGTATCATAGAACATTAGTTCCACCTAGTTTGTCTTCTAATTTTTCTTTAGTCCTCTAGTGTTTCTTTGCCAGTCTAATTCTTAAGTTCCTTGAAGTTTAAGGTGAGTTATGTTTCTTGGAAAGATAGGTGCTTAGCACATATCCATAGAAATGCACTACAAGTTCACATCGCCTTACTTGGTTCTCGTGGAAAAGCTATAGAACCACATTTTGTCATCTTCACTAGAGTGACTCACAGATGTATCAATATATCCGAAATGAAACCCTTGCTTCCACTGCCAAGGCAGCCCCCTGTCCAAATGTTACCTGTGTTAGAAGACATTGCCAATCGTTGCATTATTTAAACTAAAAGACTTGATGTATCTCATTTCTTCTCCTTTGCCACATCCAATTTATCATTAAATTTTAAAGATATTTTAGTTCTAATGTTTTATACAGAATCTATTCATATGTGTTTATTTCAAATGCATCCAACAGAACCTGGGAAAACATGATCTCAGCTAGGCCACGCCAATAGCCACTCCATGATTTTTAGCTCTTCCACCCTATTCACTTACGCATGGCCACCTTTATTGTTGCTTTGATACTTAGGTGATTGTTGGTCTGATCTTAGTTCTCCTATAACTTACAATTTTATGTGAAGGAGACAAGAAAAATTGAATGTCATTATAATATGTGCAAGTTGTGGTTAAATGCTGTAAGGAAAAGAACAATGTTATCAAAGTATAATGAAAGAAGTGACTTGTTCTTCTCATCCTTTAATTCACAGTAAAGTTAGCTTCTCAAAGATGTCTGCCTTGAATAGCCTATTTCCAAAAATCTCAATTATCATTGTCTTAGCACATAGTAGAGACTTAATATTGGTTATTTTTGGATGGATGAAACTTGAACCTTCATTTTTTTTCTCATTTAATCTTCTTGGTAGATAAATTTTTATTCTTTGCTTCAGTGACTATGAATGCCAATCTTTCTGTAAAATCTTTAAATGAAGAAATAATGACGCAGGTTATACATGCATATGTGCATTTTTATGTGTGTGGATTTGTTTTGGTCAACTTGAATTTAAATCCAGCATTATTTTACACACTGAATTACTCATTTCTTTTACTTTTTGCCTTGGGGATCAGATTCTATACTGACTTATTTTCAATGACCAAAAATGTACAGAAAGTTGTCAGATGGTTTAGCTGAAATGTCAGTTTCAATAGAGCACAGGTATTTCTTTAAAATTTGTCTTTTGGCTCATATTGTAGGTAGTTTAAAAACAAATATATCATTAAAGTTTAGGGTGGAGAGTGTGTGTGTGTGCATGCATGCCAGTGTGTGTGTGTTTATAATTTGTTTCTGCATTGTAGTATTGACCATCACTATATGATTGGCTTGACACATTCATTTTTAACTTGAAATGTATATTCTTTTGAATTTCAAAATCTATTGCTATTACTCACTATGTTTTCATGAGTCTCCTGTAGTTGTCTATAATGCAAATAAAAGTAAAAACTAAACTACTCCATCTAATGATCTCCCTTTAAAATTCAGATAACATTTGGAATTAGATGATGTTATGGCTTGTGTCTAGATGTCCCCTCAAATACTCATGCAGTGATAGACAGGACTTTTTCAGAGGTGGCTGATGTAGGGTTTCTGATGTTGGAATTGGTTCATGGTACAATTGTAGCATCAATGGCAGTAGGACTAAGGATGTGAATACTACCCACCCTGAGCAGTCTGGATAAGATATAAGGGACAGAAACAACTGTGATAGTCCCTTGATGCCTTGCTAGCCTTTGCCTGCCATATCTCCTCTGCCTTCTGTATTGTTTTGGAGTCAGCTGACTACGAACTAAAACCTCCACAAATTGTGAGCCAAATAAGCCTTTTTCTCCTTTAATGTTAGGTGTTGGGTATTTTGTCTCAACAATGAGAAAAGTAATGAAGACAGATGACAGATGACAAAGCTATAGATATAAATATCAATATAAATATGGACAGTCTTTTCAAGAGCCATCAGTTTCATAGTGTCTTTTCTGAAACTTCAACTTTTCTTCTCCTCCTTAATTCAAATGACTTTTCCCAGGGCATTACCTACAATGAACCACTCTGTAGAGTAAAACAAACTAAAACTCTACCCAACCAAGATAGAAGCATATATACAAATTTGTTCGCTGTCTCTTGCCACATGACACCTATACCACTCTGGAAACCTTCCAGGATGAAGTTCATCACCAGATGTGGCACCCTAAATTTACACTTCCAGAAATATGAATTGAAGTAAACCTCTTTGTTTTATAACTCCCCCAGTAAGGAATTATATTTGAGCAATAGAATGTGGGCTAATTCAATGACCTACAAATAGAAATATAGACACAGAAGTAGAAATATTTCATTGACTATCAAATCAGAGATATCCTTGCTGCCAATGCTATATTTTCCTCCTTATTTCAAATGCCTATACCCAAGGGAATATTTTGAATGAATCACTCTTCAGAATATAGCAAACTGAAACTCTGCCTTTCCCTTTGATAATTGCTTTTGGTCTCACATGCTATAGATGTAGCATGCACTCAGCATTTTATATACTTCCAATATTAATGTGTATGAGATTAAGTAAACATGATTTCATATTCCCTTAAAATATTAGAATATTCTGCTTGTTATCAACTGTGTCACAGCTTAGATGATGAAAGGAACAATCAATATACCCTTATATAATTTCATCACATTCTACTAATGTATTTCCTACCAATAAGACATCTGTGTAAATACTCATCACATTTTGTATACTGTGCTATCTAAACACAGAACAAATTAAAAAAAATTGAAAATTTTCTCAAGGATCAAAAAGTTATTAAGTCTCTTTCTAACCAATCTATTAAGTTCCTTTAAAATGAAACTCAACTGAATAAAATATTAGAAAAAAGAAATGAATATATTACTAAATATCTATTCTCTGAAATAAATTTTTCTGATATTAAATAAAATGCAGGCTACAAATTATTTAAAAATGTGCATTTACCCATAGTAAGATACTCAATGCCATAATACATAAGGACTAAACAGCATTACATGAATATTAACTAAATACAAATATTTCATATGTGTATAATTGCACAGAATAAAGAGATGTAAAAAAGGTAGAAAAGTATTACCTTGTCAAGATAATGAAATTGAGATTTTTAATTTCCACATATTTTTTGTGTTTGGCAGAATTATTGTATTAAATATTAGATGGAATCTTTTTGAAGACTTATATTTCAACTACTAATGTGATTAATTATAGCAATGAGGTTTAATATCAGATATATAACTATATCAAGAATTTGTTTATAAAACTGAGCTAAAATCATGATGTTTCCAGTATGTCACCTCTCTAATAAGTGTATGGATATTATTATTTCCTTCTTTTTTACTTTAGCTCTTATACTCCAGTAACATCAATCCATTGCATTTAGAAGGCAACCCATCATTCACAGCAAACTTTCACACATAGTTATCATTATCATTTCTAACAGCTGCTCGTTACTGTGTTGGAATATCATCCCCATTTCACAGATGACAGTTTGCTTAGGCTTATCCAGGCAGTGCTCCAATCTTGTTTTAGAATCCTAGTCAAATAAAATTGCTTTAAAACTACCTGTGGCCAATGATCATGCTTCTGAAAGTAATCAATACAAGTCAGGAAATGTATGTATCAGGTACCTACTACTTGAGACACTGAAAGAAAATGGAAGTGACCATTTTAATACAATCACATTTTTCTACATCTAAAGACAAGAATACTAAACTTATATAAATTGTATCGTTTGTGTCTCCAGTTTTTGATCAAATGACTAATTTACAGGGGGAAAGCAGTATAGCTGGATCCCAACAAAGAGACAAGGAATTATTTCCTTGACTATGTCTGGAGTGATTCCTGACCTCACCACGATTCCTGAAGTAACCACAATAATATAGATTTCTGCTTACATACCTTAAAGTGATTGACATTATGGATTTCATCCAAGGGTTGTATTTGACTGGAAATCACTGAGGGCTACCAGAAAATGGATTAAAACAGTTAGTTAACTAATTTATAAACAAGACACTAGCAATTACTCAATCTTACTCACAAGAAAGGTAGATTAAAAAGGCACAGTTCCAGCCCATTTTCTTCATTTAAAAAACCAACATCTGCTCTCAATCATTAAATATTTCTGCAATCTGAGACTAATGAAGTAGGTCTGTGTTAAGCTTTAGTAGTGTGTAGGAAGATTGTTTACTTACTTGTTGCCTCTATTTTGCAAATCAGGATAGTCCTGGTCCGCAGCACTTTCTAGACATTATGACTGTTAGTTGAACCCAAAAGCATTAGCTCAGAGATTTCTTGGGCCACTAGTTAGACCGCACAGTCACTCTATGTCCTTTCTAGGAAACCCTTCTTTATGATGATTTATTTTCTCAAGAAAATCCCAGTAAGTCAAAATTTCTCTTGTTGAAATTTTAGCATAAGCCTAAAAAAGGAACATGTATCAGAGGCTCAACATTTCTTTATGTCAGGGTAACATAGGCTTGTATTTTTGAGTAAGGATGAACTAAAACTAATAGTGCTGGACTTTCTAGTTTCATCTAACACTCATATTTATTCCATCTTTGAAGGTTTTTTTTTTTTTGGTCTTGGTGTCTGAGCATTTGTAAACCCTATTATTTTCATTTTTGTGTCCTGACTAGGGTGGGCAGATTTAACAATTATGACGATAAGACACCAGGTAAATTTACATTTCAGGCAAATACCTTTTTTTTCAGTGCTAATTTATGACTTAAATATTGCATTGACAAACCTGTACTAAAATTTTTGGATTGCTTATCTAAAGTTAATATCCACTAGGCATTGTTTCTCTATTTTACCTGGCCTTAGGATTTTAAGTGGTGGTTTCTACAATAAGATAAAGCATTATAGCCAGCATCTCTTCACATGCCTTTAGCCAGCCAGATTTGCTTATGTCCAGCAGAGCACTCTGCTTTCTGAGGCCCATCCAAGTGAAGATGGTGGATTCTGGAAAGCAGGCACATCATCAACACTGAGAGAAATGACACCTCTAGTCATTGGCCGCACATGTACTGTGATTTTTGAGTTAAATCCCCAGGTATAAATCCAAAAAGTCTGTGAAAGGAACTGTCAGGGATCACATGGTCAGAACCAAAAGTTCCTTTATTTTATTTAAATAGATTTCTGCAAATTCATTCCAATTAAGATATGAGGTTTTTAAAAATTTGGATAAAATCTAAATTATAGAATTTATGGGTCTTACCATTTCCCACTTTGAAATCCTTCCATACCACAACTTTTTATCCCTGTTTGAAATTTGGAATCACTGAAATGGAGATTTTTCTAAAAATATAATGCTTCACTTTGTGATATATCTGATTTTATTTCTCTAGGATAAAATTCACAGATTGGTATTTAAAAACTCCTTATGTATTTCTAGTATTAAGATAGAGTGGAGAACCATCACTAGTCAACTTTCTCTTTCATTACGAGCATTTTAGATGTCTATCTTCCTTCCCAAAATTCCATAAGTAGTTCCCTTACAAAGTTAAATATGATGATAATGCTGACAATTTAAAAGATCCTCATGGGTTACTGGCCTAAAAATAAATCAAGCAAAGTCTACTTTCTTACAAATCATTCTTTCAATTGCCTGATCTAAAAACAATGCATAATGATATTCAGTTTTAAGGTGGGATACATTGTGTAAGTATAGGATACTACAGGTGATATATGTTAGTTAATGCTAATCTGTTAGCCTTTCTGCTGTTTGTGGTATTTTCAAATTCCCTATAAAGTACAAATGCAGAACCCCTAGAGGGTTAGGAAGAGAGAGAGGAAAGAGACTAACAGATGGATGAAGGAGAAAATGAAAAAAAGTGAAGATTGTATAGAAAAAACTAATCAAGATTAAGAGATGTCAAATTCTGAAGAGGAAACAAATTGAGATTGAGAGAAAACATAAAGAGGGTATTGGAAAGTCTGTTAAGAATAATTAAGGCAGCAACTTTCCTTCCTTTTATTTATCCAATGGTATCTTTTTTGGGCAAGCAATGTTTCTGAATCCAACTGAAAGGAAGAAAATTCAGTTCAACATATAAAGGGTTGGGATTTAGATCAGTGGCATAAGCACCTGCCTGACAAACATGAGGTCGTGAGGCATAAGACCAAAAAAATAAAGTGCCTGGGATTTAGCTTAGTGGCACAAGTGCCTGTCTGTCAAGCACAAGGTCATGAGTTCGATCCCCAGTACAAGTGTCTCAGGGGTCTTTCAGTGGACAGCACTGAGCTCTCCTTGATCTTCCCTTATTCTCACAGAAGCATAGACAAAAACTGGCGCTTAGTATCATCAGCTTTCTGTCAGCCTTTGGGGTCATTACTGGCCCTGCAGAACATCCATCCACTAGACATGCACTGACTGCATCAAATGCTTCAGCTAAAGTCTGAAGACCATTTACCACACTACTCCACATATCCCTCAGCAAGTAACTTTTATGTGTCTTACTGAATTTTCAACATTTATTCCAGAGGCAGTGGGGGGAGGGAAAGAAGGAGGGAGAGTGGAAGGGAGGCAAGAGGGAGGGACAGGCGGGGAATGAGGGAAGGAGGGAGAGATAGAGAACAATTTATAGCTGATCATAAAAAGATATAATAGTTGTTGAAAATAATGTTAGGAAAAAAACATTGAAATGATCACATTAACAAAGGACAATTAGAGCTTGGTTGGTCTCTGTTCTCCTCTAGAGGTTCATAAACTCACAGATTTGATAAGGTCCTGAATCAAGACCAGATGTGGCAAGATCATCCTAATTATAACTTACTAAACTTGACCAGGATATTTCTTGGACCAGATGGCATTTTTCCTTTTTTCTTGCTTCTTCTTTAAATAAATAATGTGTTTCAAAAACTGTATCAGAAACCATTACAAAAATTTAGAGTTTAGAATCTCAAAAACAAGAGTGGGAAAAGCGTTTTCCTTTTGATGGACAATAACTGCCAGCATGAGTGGATGAAATGAAGGGAGAATCAATGAGTTTCAGGGATGATAGGAGTAATACGTAGCTTGATTTGATGGTTTCAGAAGGTAACTAATATATATATAAATATATATATATTTACCCTATGTCAACCTATGTATATATATATGCACAATATATATTTACATATATATTTAACCCTATGTCATTCTATGTATATATATATACATATAGATAGATATATAGATATAGATATGATATAGATACATACTCTGACCAATATACATAGATTGACATAGACATTTGGAGGCCCATGTGAAGGAAAAACTTACAAGATTTAATAACTTAGAGATATAGACTACAACTCTACTTTTAGTCATAAGTATGGGTTACCACTGGTTCTTTGTTTTAAAGTAATTAGTAATAATAAGGTTAATAGTAGCTCAATATTCTAAATGTGTATCATCAACTATATATCATTCTTAGAAAGTAGTGTGGAATCAGTCCTTTTAAATGAATTTATTCACCATTTTATAAAGCCTTAAATAACTATATCCCTGAAGGTACACATGCATGAATACACACACACACACACAGATCCCACTTGTAGGGAAGAAAGAGTCAAGATTTAGCTGTTCCAAATAGGGATTAAGAAGAAGGTAGACCTCTTCACAAAATTCTGTTTTAACAAGGCTTATTTCTGTCTCACCATACTACATGTGACCTCAGCTCATCTGTATAATATTCTTTATCTGGGATGAGGTTGCATTGGAGTGGACTAGAATTCCTGACACAACTAGAACTGAGCAACTGATGACATTCATGTAGATACTTTCAAATGTCACAAAACTTCTTTGAAAATATGTCAATTTTAAAGAAATTAGTTTGTGCCTGATTTAATATAAAGTTGGCTAAGGCTTACAGTTATAATTTATGTTTTATTATGAGACATTGTGGAAGCTCTAACTAAAAATCAAAAAGAAGTTGACAAAAAATTGTAACAGTAAAACAAAATGTACACAATCCTATGAATCCATCCTCTGGTGATTTTCTCTTTTCCACAGACTCCCAGCATATCCTATAATGATATAATGGGATGAGAAAAATAGGAAAAATAATAATTTGTGCAAGAAATATGAAATAAATGAATTCCAGGTTTTCTGTCCAGTTCTGACTAAATGACAGCACTATATTATTAGAGGTCTTTATTATATAATTAAAGGCATGTAATTACATAATACTCCAAATTAACTGTCCCCAATAAAAATTCACAGTGTGGGGAATGGAAACAATTTAATTGCTAATAAATAAAATAATAAGTGGCTCTAACTGTGAGTGTATACATTTCTATGCAGTGTTTCAGGAGGACATATCAGAGAATTCCATTATACAATCAGCCATCAATGTTGTAGATATAGTTTCAATGGCAGATCTATAATATCAATATTTCTTTTCTCAAGGAATTAAAATTTTTAAGAGACAACAGTGCCTACTATATATTGTTGCCTAATAGTAGAATAGTAATTGGTAGATTTAGCTCACTGCTCTATAAAAGAGCAAATGCTAGAAGCCTTGACAGTGATGGCCACTGCTTATCAATATGACCACAGAGATGAAAATACCACTTCAGTAATTCCAGAAAAAAGGTGAATAACATTTTCCTGTCTGACTTTGTATAATTAATTTCATTGCGAGCACTCCTGGAGGACTTAAATAATTGCACATGCATACCCACACTAACGCATTCATACGCTGATATCAGCATGGATCTTGGGTAGGAAAATAAGCCGCAGAGCCATAGGAAGTGCTCACACTGGAGCGAGTAGCAAAGTGTCTTCATGTAAGTGGACGCATAGTAATCCATACATTTAGAGAAAAAGTATTTCAAGCTCCATGTTTGGGGCAGAAACCATGTTTTAATCCATGAAAAGGGACAAAAACTTGCAGATTTATTCTCGAAAGTCACAATCAAAAAAAGTGGTTTTATTTGTTAGCTTATGTGCATGATGAGGATTGAACCCAGGAACCTCTGCTTGAAGATGTGCTCCTCCCTCGAGCTGTTCCAGTACCAGCCTAGTGTATTTTAGCTGAAGTGGGAGGAGCCAGTGAGACCACTATTTATACATTTTTGTGTTCAGATCACTGTAGTTGCTACACCTTTGTAGCTACAGACAGCTTTGAGTAACACAACGCAATACAGACAAGACATACGAAGGAATTGAGGGTGAAAAAATAAAAATGTTCAAAAAACACAGAAAGGAGGTGAGGCTTGCATGTCCCCCTCACATATTTTCTCTCTACAAAAGCTTTTACTTAAAACAAGCAGTTTAGAAAAGAACCCCTGACGTATTAACCCTGGTAATCTCCAGAAGTGGTCTAGTACATGCAGACTTAGATTGTGATGCTGAAGTGCCTATCCCAGGACCATTCATCAAACAAAGTCTCTGTGTGCTTAGGAAGTGACAGAGCTAAATGTAAATAAAACAAAAATAAAGAGGGAGCACAGAAAAGTGGTTATATCATAGATATGGGAAAGATGATAGATGCCACTTAAGTATAATCTTTTCAAGCTCTAATTTACCTATTGTGCTTTATAGTCATAGACTGCCAGAGTTAAGAACAATTTAAAGTATTACTTAATTCAGTGCTCTCATAGGCAAGTAAGAGTAATATACAGTGACTTTAAAAATTGTGAGTGGCCAAGTCGGGATTAAACTGGACTTCTGGTGCTTAATCCAGTGGCTTTTCTAATCCTCATATTGTATGATTTTATCTGAGGAACATTTTCAATAAATCAAAATAAAAGTAGTTATAAAAATCTCATGTAAGTACATATACTATATAGATAATAGATCAAAATGTGTTGTTGCAGGGCTGGGGATTTAGCTCAGTGGCATAAATGCCTGCCTGGCAAATGTGAGGTCATTTCAATCCCCAGTACCAAAAAAAAAATGTGTTGTTGCAAATATTAATTAAGGGTAGACAGCAAAGATCTAATATTGATAATTAAAGAAAAACTGTCATGTACCAAAATAGGTACATAATATTACAATGATATTACATTGATAGTATATTATTTAATAGATTTGATATATCATGTATATGACATATTATTTTCAAAATTTTTATCACAATTTCCTTTCAAAAACGTGTCACCTTTCTTTTCTCAGGAGTCATTCCCCTCTAAGGAGTCAACTTAGATTTTGATAAGCTAGTTTGTAAGTCGTTCAGTGAGTTGGCTTTCAACCTGAGAAACAATTTATAGTACTATTTATGTAGTTGTAATTATTTAACTGCCTTATTAAATATCAAGAAATTTTCTTTCTTTACTTTTTACAATTTACAAGAATAATTGTAAAATTGCTGTATCTTAAATTTTAGAGTAATTAACAGTGTCTTTCCAAATTTAACTACAGTACTTGATGAACGTCCTCAGAATCCACAGTTCATATACTATGTGGAAGCTAAGAGAAAGAGAAGTTTGAATATGGTTCATGATAAAACAGAGGTCAAGGAGACTCCAATTGTGTTACAGTGGATAATTGTACAATATGAAGTTGGTATAACTGCATCCAAAAATCTTGCTTAGCCTAGCATGCTAGGATTGATACAGATTTATGAGTGTTTTCCTTTTAGTTTTCTTACACATTTATCCTTAGGCATTTAGTTCAGTATTAATATCAGAATATTTTACTTTTTTCTTACTCCTCCAATATGAATACTGCCATAGTCTAAGCCAAAAATTTCCTTTATATCTTTTTGCTTTATATTTATATACTCTATATTTGGCTTTGGCTCAAAGGACACAGATGACCAAATCCTTTTACAGCTTTAACACTTTTTTCTCTGCCTTTTGTTTTATATAAAATTACATATAAAAGAAGCCTGAAAAACATTCTCACATTCTTTTCCCATCTTTTGGTCATGCTATAAGAATCAATTTATACAGAGTTTGAATGTCCTCTTCCACTATGACATTAGACTATTAAGTTAGTGACGTTGAAACAAGTTTGAAATTCCATTCTCAATCTATAGTCTTATTCAACATTATACATCTCATCTTGACTCCTTTAATACCAATTGCAGATTTGCTTCTTAATGCACTTAACATTGCTGCTTTACACTGTTATCGTATCTGTTGTGCATCACCCTTAGGTATCTCCTCTGAGGTTTTACATTGTTACCCTATCTATTGTGCAATACCCTTATGTATGTCTTAAAGGTAGATGCTATACTTTTTACTGCTGTACTCACATTTATTCGGGAAAAATGTTGTAATTCTCTTTGTCTCTCTCTCACTCTCTTACTATTTGAAGGTTGTGTCATTAGATTTTTTCCCCACAGTTCTTATAATTTACTCTGCCCATTTTTTCTTTAAGCTACCTCCCATCACATGTCAACCTATTGGGTTATTTTTAAATTTTTAAAATTAAATATATATTCAATTTCACCTCCTCCATTGACCCTCTCATGTTAAGAAAACAGGATTATTATCCAAGCATATAAAACAATCTACTATCCTTTATAATAAAACATTCACACAAACACAAATATACAACCCCCTGTCCCATGAATATAAATAAAATGAAATCTGTGTAAGTCCAGGAAAGTAACATCTTTTACATTTTCTAATAAGCCACTTTGACAACATGTGTATCCAGGTAATACCACTTATTGTCTCTGATGATAATAAAATAGCAGCTAATTTTTTTAAAACATAAAAAGACATTGTCAAGTCAAATCCTCTTAAATCTAAGCCTTACCAAACATATTTATAGTAAGAAATATGTAGGTGTTTGTCTGAGTAAAATCTTCAACTTCCAGAAAATTCACTTATCCCTAATACTTGGTCTCTGCAGAGGAGCAATTTGTTGGGAAGGTTTCCACAATACCAGGGCTCCCATGCTATTTTCACTTCCTAGATGAAGAAGTTCAGCCTCTAGGGCAATAAAAGTAGCAGTTTCCACCAATGTTAATCTCACTTCATTATCTTTTTTTACAAAAGGTCACAACTCTTTTTATGATACACTTTTCTAGGGGCATATTTTCATATGTCTAATTTGATGCAATATAAGAAATAGATGACTATTCCAAGAACTTCAAGCTCATGCTCAAACAACTATTATTTATTGATTTCATTATTTAAAAATGGGAGAATCAGTGGGTAGGCACCACACGATCCTTGCCATGGGCTTTGTTCTGCCTTAGTTTCTGAGATGTCTTGTTAGTGAAGGCTGAAGAGCAGGAGAAAAAGGTGCTAAGCAGTATTAAAAGTGCAAACTTCCAAGTATTTGATGAATATTCACAGCGGGAGGAACATCAGAATCTAATGAAACTCCTCTGTAGAATCAACTAAATTCAAAAACATCTTCTGAACAATTGTCAAGTGTAATGAATAGAAAAAAGTAAAATTATTTCTTATTTTCAATAAATATGCAGTGCAGATCAGACCATCAGTAACAATAATAAAGATCACACTATTCAACATTTTCTATTCAAAATGCTTTATCTGAATAAACTGGTTAAGCTCTCAAAGAATCCTGAAGAGGCAGGTATGTATTTCTATTGTCTCAGTTTCATGTCTGAGGAAACTGAGGTGGGCAGAGGAAAGCAATCTTCCTAAGATTCTATACATAGACTGGATTGGAGACAGAATTCAGGCACAGGCAAGTGTGTCCCTGCTTGTATAATTAACCACAGCAATGATTAGGGTCCTAGGGGTTGCTGTTATCTGGGTATCACAGGTTGGGTTAGTTTATTTAGCTCCCAGTTAGAACACTGATACTGGGGATGTGCAGAAATTCACACTTTGTAGAACACCAACTGTATTTGCTTCATTATCCCACTGTTGGGATACTGCTGTAGTGGAGAGAGGATCTGCCTTTTGGTAGGAGTTGAACAGTTCTAGAAAGCATGTTTGCTGACTCTTCCAACAGAAAGATCTCCTGTTGTACTCAGGGTTGAAATATTTCCTCTGAGAACTCATTTATTTCCATTTATATTAGCAATCCCATCCTTGGTTTTCCTCTCTAAAATAGATATATGAGAGCAGCAGACTACGTTTTGGACATGTCTTCTGAGTCATGAAATGCCATAGCTCAGAATTGTCAATCAAAGGCCATTTGTTAAGTAATAAAAACAGTTTGGTCAAGGAAATGTAAATGATTAAATACATCAGCTCCACAGAATAATGAATGCATCAGGGAGCTGTATGGACTTTACAATTTCTAATTAAGGACATCGCAGCCCATTATCTCATGAAGGTAAGAATGGCAAAGAAATATGATCTCACTATGGAATTGTCTTGGATGGAAACCCTGGAAATGGTTGGATGTGAGGACATCAACCATATGGAACATGTATGCTGGACGAATGTCACTGAGACTGCACCAGAAGCGTGGAGGTGAAAGGCCAGAGCAGCCTTGGTAAAGCAATCCAAAGCAGAGCAAAATATTTCTAATTGAAGAAAGCCAAAGGTGGTCACCTGACTCTAGATTAATTCTCCATTTCTGAGTTCTGGGCCATCTCCTCATACCCCATTCTCACTGCACAATTTCAACCTTCATACTACACAAGGAGCCCTGTCCAGAAGTGCTTGTGACAAACCCTGTGCTTTACATGCCAAAAGAGAGATTTTATAACTGTTGTGTCATGACAGACAGGGCATGTATAGTGTTTGTTCAGAGATTGGACAAAGAGATAAGTGAAGCCCATGTGTTTAATACTACAGAGTGTAATTCAGATCAATAGACAAAGATGAACAGATTACTGCTCAGGAGTCTTTGTCAAATTAAAGCTGGCATGTTCGGCTACATTAGCACATTCTTAGACTGTGCCTCACCTTTTTCTTCTCCAGATAAGGGCCTTTGTATTCCTGTCATTGGAAGTTCGGTGTGAACACATCCAACCTAAGTTTGAAATCTAATCCAAGATATAAAAGATATACTCTCCCTAGGAGTTTTGATTAACATGTATTGTTTGTGAAGAGATGAACTACTTTTGGTAGGATGGTTATAATGACATGTATACTCTCTATGACCTTGAATATTTACATTTTCTATAGTACAGACACTTGCAAACTAATCTTGTGTCTTAGATTAGAAAATGTAGCCATAGTTGCAGAGTAGGTTGTGTTGAAAGGAAACGTATAGTGTTTGAGTAAAGATGAATTGTGTGTTCTGTATTGTTCAACTGAAATTTCCTGTATTCAGTTGGGTAGTCTACTAGATCAAGCTCTGCAAATGTCTTCCTACCAGTATCTTTGGTCCGCTCATTGCTTCCTTAAACTTTTCCTATGAACTGTCACAGAGGGGGTCAGTCAGTTCTACCAAGACCTGAGAATTTTTGATTTATAGCATTTGTAACTGGCCTACTTTATGCCACTGCTGAATAATTGGCTGACATTTTATATTCCTTAAATTATGTCAAAAGAATTTCTCTTCCTCTTCTGTTCTTACAGATATTCTTAGTAGGTCTAAAGATGGATCCAATAACCTTTGCAACATTTACTAACCAAAAATTTGGTATGTTAGTTGTTTAGAATCCAATAAATATTATATATCATATAAGCTGAATTAGAGAAGATTCAAGTTTTCAAGAGAACCTAAGATATTATATAAAATCACAAACTAGATGGTAGTGGTTCTAAAATTTATTTGTGTTTCAAAACTACATAAGGATCTCTTTAAAAATCACTGACATTTCAACTCTATTCATATTTATAAGTTTTCTGAAATTTCATGGGAAACTATAAGGAACCTTCTTTTCTAAAGCTTGTATGTAATTCTTATGCATTATATGTAATTTTTATGCACAGTCATGTTTAGCAACCACTAGTTCATAGAATTTTTGTGATTCTGTAATTTGTCTATGCAGTATGTACAGCAGGGGATACAAAGCCTCCCAGATGCAGTGGGGAAGGACAAATTTCTAAGCTCTAGGCTACCAGGGAACAGGTGGTTTCCAAGAATGAATAAGCAAGGAGAGAGAAAAAATGTTCTTGAATTATAGTTAAGAAAAAAAAAAGAAGAAAATATTTTTCTTAATATGAAAATTTGCAACTCATTTTAAGAGTATGCTGTTAAAATTAAGAGACACAGATGTTTAAATTCCAGCTGAAGATTTTAATCACCAAGGATGGTTTCTGCACTATGACCAAAATACCTCTCAATAGCAGAAAGTTGAAGAAATGATTTACAAAGTCTTCCATTCAAGTGCTGCCTCAAACTGTAACTCTGAAATCAGATCTCTGGGGCCTATAGATGCTTCCTATAATGTGAATAGGAAAGATTTGTTTTCTGATTGAATTTCTTTAATGCTGTAATTTTCAATTGTAAACCAAAGCTTTCATTTACATAATGCAATAGACAATATATCAGAAAAAAAAGAACTAACTCTAAGACTCCGAAGATCCTCAAAAAGGGGAAAGTTTTATTGAGAGAATTAGTTCTATCCCAAAATATAGCTGTAAGTAAGTTTTGCAGTCATTATGAGGGAAGAGAAAGTTGCTACTGAGCCAGTTGCTGCACAGTTTGGTAAAGGAACATGGAAACAAGTAATTTTGAAAAATTCCAGCTGGCACGTGGTTGCTCCATACTGACAGGAACTGATGTCTGGGGACGAAAAATGTCTAAAAACACAGGTCTGATATATTGTAGATTAGTTTTCTTAAAAAATATAACAATTTGGAAGGGATTATGAAAAATCAGGATTTTGCTACATGGAGAATTATTTATATCTTTATCATAGTAAAAATAATTCAACAAATTACCCACTGGAAAACAGTCAAATAAAATTCTCATGAAGTGGTAGTAGATTCAATTACGTAAAGTTGTAAAAATAGAAATTTAGGAAAACTTTCTTGGTTTCTTTGAGCATGTCAAGGAGAGAAAGAAAAAAAAATCACTTGTTTTTATGCTTGTCATTAAGTACTCTATACATTAGTTAAGTATTAATAAATAAGTAGTTAACATTTATGCAATGATTCATTTCTGTTAAAATATGCATTAACTACTCATTTATTATTTATCGTTGCCTTCTCAACAGAAAATGAGACTGAGTGGTCAGAATTGCCATTGTTTTTTTAAATATTGCTTTGATTTTCACCACCAAGATCATAAATAAACGATTATCTTCTGCATAGGAAAAATCACGATGATGAATGAACTCTGGCCTGGACTACTTGTGCATTCCACGTGAATTAAGCTTCAAATACCAGCTTCCACGTTTAGTAAAACATGAGCACAATGCGCTGCTTAGGCCTGAGAAAATTATAAAAATAAAACAATCATCTTGGTCACTCAAATTCTTCTGCTACTTCTTATTGATAGATGTTTATACCACAGCCAATTTATATACACTGTCCTTCTGTGTATAATCAGTGATTTGATCAAGCCAGCAGCTCTTCAAACATATTTCTAGAAATGAAAGAGAATTGTAGAAAGCCCTTGTGAAGTTCAGGTTTGTTTCTGTTATTGATTTGAGTGTTGAGAATATTAAGGTGTTCACCTTCCCTAGGGCATTTGTGTGATTATATAAGAATCCATAGGGCTTTACTTGTGATATTAAAAATAGTATCATTAATAGTGAATATTCCTGTGGCACTTTCAAGATTTATATTTTAACCTGGCTGGATAAGGCAGCACCATACTGCAGACATCCTCCAAGTGCGATATGATATCACTAGGAATTCAACCCAGGATTTGTAGATGTGTCTGAACACAGGTACAGCTCTCCAGGTTGAACTATATCCTGAAGTTGTCAATCGTATACATGAGAGGGACTTTCCTGGATGCGGTTCCGGAGGGCCTGTTTCTGAATATGACTAATACCTTAAGAAGAATTTGGAAAGGCACATAATATCTTGATATGTAAGAAACTTCATATGAAAAGTAAACGACGATGTTGACACCAGACACTTGTGACATATATTATGTAACAATGTTTTGTAAATGATAAATGGCCAGATAAACTGAAGATATTTTGATTTAGTATGTTTGGATAATGTATGTTTAGTCAAATTGTGAAACTCAAGGTCTCTGAGAGGCACGCCTGTCCTGTAGTATGAAAACATGGTCATTTCTGTGACAGTCAGGTCTTGGGACTAAATCTATTCCTAGAGCTCTTTGATAATCCTGAACGTAATGGCAATGAACCTTCTGCAGCTCCCAAGGGCAACTAGCAGGCTTAGGTTTGTTTTCCCTCTCACTCACACCACACAGCTTCTCCATGCCTCAGATAAATTTCTCAGAAAGTGTGTCAGAACCCTAGTTCCCAACTGCTTAAGACAGGAAGCAATTAAATATGGAAATGAAGGAAATTACACCGCACTGATGACATTCAGCACCGTATCTCCCACCTCCTCCTCCGTTTGCTTACTGCTTCTGTTCCCGCGGGACTGAGGCTAGGGTGGGATCTCCTTCTTCCCCCAGCTCCCTGCTAAATGATTTTTATTCTAAACCACCTGCCTCAGGCCTTCTCATCAATTATTAATCAAGAACCATGAATATGCATGAAAGCCTGTCGCTAGTTTTTATTAAGTTAAAAACCTGTAGGAACATGTTCTATGCCATGGTAGAGAAAGGATCATGTGATTGAAGAGGAAGAACAAACGATAGGTTTGGGTTTGCTCTTTTACATTTTGCTTTTGGTTTACTGGTTGGTTTTGTTTCAGGTCCAATTTCAAAAGTGTTTCTAAATTAATATTTCAAGGTCTCAAATCTGGACCATCTCCATTGTGAGTCTGCTTTCTTTGGATGGAGAGACGTCTTCATGACATTGAAGGGCTGATACTGGCGTGGAAGCAACTAAGTAGGCTGCTTTAATATTATTCAATTTTTTTATTTCAAATCTATTTACTAATGTATTTCAAGTTTCAAAAAACCTTACATCTTTGCACAACACCTTAATTTTTGCAAGTTTTAATAAAAATTTCCAAAGTGTACAAAAGATACTGTATAAAACACAGTGGACATTAAACTGACAGTAGTATTAGATCTTATTTGTCTTGGTCTTGAATGAGGCTTTTCCTTACATGTGCTTCCCTCTATCTTTTTAATCACTCTATGGGTAGAGTCCAGGGACCGAGAAGGTGACAAGGTCAATATGTGAAGCCTCAGACTTGTCTTCTGGAATGTGTAATCTATAAATTCACTCTAATAAATCATTATTTTTTTAATTTTGCAATTTTCTACTTCAGGGGAGTCTCCCGGTGGAACATAACCAGTGTATTATATTATGTATAACAAAGTTTATTTACCTGTACGGAAACACTATTAGGACTTTTATCGTATTCAATAGGCCTCCCTTGATTAATTTCTCTCAGTAGCATACCCTATCCTGCTATACTTTTTTTAAGGCGTAAAAGATAAAACAAAATCTCAAAACAAGATAACAGCAGAGTAACAATGGTGAATATATTGCATATTGCTATCTTTAAATTAGTTACTCAGATTACAAGAAATCAGCTTTAATTGTCTAAACAATATTAGTAAAAACTTTTCTTCTAATGAACTATGAGAAATTAGCAGTATAACTATCATTTATATATAAATATAAATATATTTTTTGCTTTTTCCTATCTATTTTCTCCATTCTCCCAGTTTCTCTTTCCTTTTGAAGTCTCTTCCCTTTTAATAATATCTGTTGTACATTTTGGATTTTTATTTACTCTTATTTACTCATATTGTAAATATGAAATTCTTATTTTTTACTCTTATTTACTCATATTGTAAATATGAGACAAGATGATGTTTACAAATGTGCATCTGGTTTATTTCACTTATGAGCTCAGTCTTGAGCTGAATCCATTTATCTATGAATCCATTTACCAGCTTATCCCTCATTATGGATGAGTAGTACTCATAAAAGACCACATCTTTTTTATCAATTGCTCCATTGATAGGCGTATGGGTTGCTTCCAAGATCTAGCTACTACAAATTGTACTGCTGTAAACATGGGTGCACATATATTGCTGTGGTATGATATTTTAATTCTCCTGGGAAGATACACAGAGGGGGAAATAATGAGATAATGGGACCTCTAATCGTAGTTTTTTGAGAAGTCTCTATACTTATTTCCACGGTTGTTGCACCAGTCTGCACTCCCTCCAACAGTGGAGAAGGGTTTCTTTTCCCCACAGCCCCTCCAGAATTTATTATTGGTTGATTTCTTGATGATAGCTACTCTTTTAGAATGAGGTAGAATCTCAGTGTTGTTTTAATTTGCATTTCTCAAATTATCAGAGATTTTAAACACGTTTTATATATTTATTTAATTAATGTATTTCTTAATCTGAGAAGTGTGTATTTATCTCAGATGCCCATTTTTTGGGGTCTTTCAATTTCAGGAATCTCATTTTTTTTAGTTCTTTATACATTCTGGATAGTAATCTTTTGTCTGAGAAACAGCTAGCAAACATTTTTTTCCACATTGTGGATTGTCTCTAAACTCAGTGGTTTCTCTTGCTGTGCAAAAGCTTTTGAATAGCATGAGGTCCCAGTTGATTCTTTGTGATCATTCCTGTGTGATCAAGGTTATAGTCATAAAGTTTTTGTCTACACCAATGTCATCAAGAGATTTACCTATTATATCTTCCAGCAGATTTAATGTTTCTGTTTTAATATTTAGATCTTTGATCAATTCCAAATTTATATATGGGTCCAATTTTAATCTTCAGCATTTTTATTTCCAGCCAGTCTTTCCAGCACCATTTTTTTAATTTTATTTAAAGAGAAAACAAAACAAAACAGAAAAAAGGATAGAACAATACAGAATTCCAAGGAAAAAAAGAAAATAACAAAAAAAAACCACTACGAAATCACTACTTGATAAATTGCATTCTGTCATCTTGGAAATAGTTGTTCAAGTTAAAAAATTAAAAAATACAAAGTACACATTCAAACAGTGAGACTGTTAACAGTTCTGCTCCATGATCCAACAAAAACAGTAATATGGTCATCCATCTTACCCACTTAAACATACATGCAGTTATATCCTTTAGAGCACTTTCTTTTCCTCTCTTTTTTACAGTAGCAATTATACATTTTGGGTTTTTTTTACTCCTACATTTCTTATTACTTTTTACACTAGAGACACAATGTGATATTTACAAATATGATTCTTATTTATTTCGCTAATGAGATAGTCTCAAGTTGTCTCCATTTACCTATGAAGGCCTCAAGATCATCCTTCTTCATAGCTGAGTAATATTCCCTTGTATAAAAATACTACATCTTTTTCATCCACTCTGAGGTTGATGGGAACGTTGGTTGTTTCCAAGATTTAGCTATTACAAACTGTGCTGCTATTAACATGGGTGCACATATACCACTATGACATGACCTTTTCAGTTTTTCTGGGAAAATACCCAGGAGGGGGAATAGCTGGGTTGAATGGAACTTCCAATCCTAGTCTTCTGAGAATTATCCATACTGATTTCCACAGTGGTTGCACCAGTCTACACTCCCACTAACAGTGGAGCAGTGTTCCTTTTTCTCTGCAGCCTCATCAACTTTTGTTATCAGTTATTTCTTGATGGCAGCCATTCTTTCCGGATTGACATGAAATCTCAGTGTTGTTTTAAATTGCATTACTCCAATGACCAGTAATGGTGAACATTTCTTCATGTATTTATTTGTCATTTGTATATCTTTATCTGAGAACTTTGTGTTCATCTCAGATGCCCATTTTTGGAAAGGGTCTTTGAATTTGGGGTGCTTGGTGTTTTTCAATTCTGTATATGTTCTTGATAGAAGCCCTTTGAGGGGTTGCTGGCTAAAATTCTTTCCCATTCTGTGAGTTTTCTTTTCACTCTGTTGGTGATTTCTTTTGAAGTCCAGCACCATTTATTAAAGAGGCTCTCTTTCTTCCAGTGAAGGTGTTTGGCACCTTTGTCAAAAATAAGGTGACTGAGTATATCTAGAGTTCTTTGTGCACCTTCTAATCTATTCCACTGATCTTTGGGTCTGTATTTTTGCCAGTACCATGCTGTTTTTATCACAATATCTTTATATTATAATTTCAAGTCAAGGATTGTGGTGCTCCCTATCTTGCTTTTGTTACCCAGAAATGTCTTTGCTATTCGAGATCTTTGCTGGTTCCAAATGAATTTTAAGATTGTTTTCTCTAATTTTGTGAGATATGCTGTTGGAATTTGCATTAGAATTTCATTAAATCTGTGTAAAGTTATGGAAGTATGGCCATTTTTACCATATTGGTTCTTCCTACACAAAAGCAAGGAATGTCTTCCCATTTTCTGATATCCTCTTCAATCTCCATTTCCAGAGAACCGTAGTTTTCAATGTAGAGATTTTTTACATCCTTCATTAGATTGATTCCTAGGTATATCATTTAGGGGGAGATGCTATTGTGAAAGTGTTGTTCTCCTAATTTATCTCTCAGTGAATTTATTATTTTTGTACAGGAAGCCTATTGTTATTTGAGTGTTGATTTTGTATCCAATTACACTGCTGAATTTGAAAATCTAGCAATTTTTAAGTGGAGTTTTTGGGGGTATTCTATGTAGAGTATCATGTCATTTTGAAATCACAATAATTTACCTTTTTCCTTTCTTACCATTACTCCTTTTATTTCTTTCTCATTCCCTCCAACCTTTATTGTTCTGAATAGAATTCACAACCTCACACTTGCCATTCAGGTGCATAGATGCTGAGCTATATCCCCAGCCCAATTATTTCTTTCTCCTGTCTAATTTCTCTGGCTAAAATTCCCAGGACTATGTTGAATAAGAGTGGAAAAAGTGAACTAGTGATTTTAGAAAGGCAGCTTTCAGTTTTTGTTCATTTAGTGTGATGTTGGCTATTGGTTTTTCATAGATGGCTTTTATCAGAGTGAGATAAAAACCATCTATTCTAATTTTCTGTAGGATTTTTATCATGAATGAGTGCAGGAGTTTGTCAAAAGCTTTTTCTGCATCTAGAGATGATCATATGATTTTTGTCCTTGGCTAAGTTAATACTGTGCATTACATTTATTGATTTATGTATGTTGAACCATCACTGCATCCTTGGGATGAATCCCAGTTGATAATGGTATATAATATTTTGGATAGTTTGCTGCATTCTGTCTTCCAGTATTTTATTGAGGACTTTTGCCTCTATGTTCATTAGGAAGATTAGCCTGTAATTCTCTTTTGTAATTAGGCCCTTCTCTGGTTTTGGAATCAGAGTAATCCTTGCTTCCAGGAATGAATTTGGGAGTATTGCTTCCCCTTCAATTTCATTAAGGAGTTTGAGAAGTAGTGGTGTTAGGTCTTCTCTAAATTTCTTATAGAACTCATCAGGGAATCTGTCAGGGCCTGGGCTTTGTTGCTAGGTTTCTAATTACATCTTCAATTTCATTGACTAATATTAGTTTATTTAGGATTTTATGTCTTCTTGATTCAGCTTTGGTAATTCATATGTACCTAGACATCTGTTCATTTCTTCTGCATTTTTCTTCTTACTACAATACAAGTTTTCAAAATAGGAATACATGATCTTTTGAAATTATTTAGGGTCTGTTGTGATTTCATTCCTGATTGCATGGATTTGAATCTTTTCTTTCCTTTTTTTTGATGAGGTTGGGTAAGGGTTTGTTGATTTTATTTAATCTTTCAAAAAACCAACTATTTGTTCACTGATTCTTTGTATTGGTTTTTTAGTCTCTAATGCATTAATTTCTGCTCTGATGTTTATAATTTCTGCCCTTGTATGAGTTTTGTGCTTGGCCTACTCTTCTTTTTCTAGAATTTTGAGGTTCAACATTAAGTTTTTATTTTGCTTGCTCTGTTTTCCTGATATGAGTATTCACTGATATAAATTTCCTTCTTAGGCCTGCTTTCATTGTGCCCCATAAGTTCTTATATACGTTGTATTGTCATCATCATTTAATTGTAGCGACTAAAAATGTTTATGAAGTTCTTGTGGTCTCTTTTGCCATTGATTTCCAGTTTCATTGCAGTATGGCCTGATAATATGCATGGGATAATTTTAATTCCTTTGCATTTACTTAATCAGGTTCTATGAGCTATTATGTGGTCTCCTATGGAGCATGTACTGCGTGCAACTGAGAAGAATTTGTACACTGATGTTGTGTGGTGAACACTGTAGACATCTACTAAGTCTACTTGTTCAAAAGTTTGGTTCAGATCTAACATTTCACTGTTTTTTTGTCTAGTTGATCTGTCTTTTTGTGACAGTAGGGTACTGAGATCCCCACAATATAGTTGTGTTACTGCTTATTTGATTTTTCATGCCCGTTAATATTTGTCTTGTATAGTTTGTTGCACTGGTATTTGTTCCGCATATAGTTATGATTGCATCTTGCTATTCTTTATGTGAGGTTATTGTATTTGCTCCTCTTGACATGTAATGATTTATTTATTTATTATATGTTGGTTCCTGTGTCTTCTCTGCCATTAATACAACCTTAATGAGAGCAGGAACTTTGTGTGCTTTGCTTAATATAACTCAAGTAGCTGAATAAGTGAATGAATGAGAAATATAAGGATATCATATTTAAACTATTCTCTTCTTCTAACGTGAACTTCAGGGAGAATATATCTTGTGTCCAAGTAAACTGTCATGGAAACAACAGATTTTATAATACTTTAACCAAATGTCATTGTTTTTTCTGTCTTCCACAAGTGACTTTAGTGCACAAGGCCATATGATCTTGCTGAATTTTTGATACATTTTTATAGTAAGAGTCCTTTCTTAACCAAAAGATACTTAGAAGTGGGATTTATTTTGTGTTGCTGCTTGTTTACTTGTCCTTAATAACAGCCATGCATTTATGGAATACAAATTTATTTAGTCCAAAATGTATGTGAAAAATGCTTGTAGTTGAGTCTGCTGTTCCTCACTCCAACTGTGTGACATTTTCCTCTGACACTTTTCTTCCCTTCTTTCTCTCATGTTTTAATGCTTAATTCTCTTAGCTTCTGTAAGATTCAAATATTTTCTTCATATATAAAACAAGGCTTTCAAATTAGAGGGACTATAAAGATTAATCTAAAATAAAACAATTCAATAGGAACAACTCAAGAAGAAAATAGAGAATTATTTTATTTTTCCATCTTCGCAATACTCATTTCTTATTTATAGTTAAACTTAATGTCAAATCAATAGTTATATATTTTATTTAGAGATTTCTGCTTTGTTCTATTTATTTTCCATTCTAAAGAATCTCAGAATGAATCTACAGCATAATGTATTTGCTAATATATTATTGAAAAATCTAATTTTATAGAGTGCCATTTAGACAGAAATGCCAATTTTCAGTAATAAGGGTCACTATAATAATGTTCAATGCCTCAGTGACTTTTTACTAGCTAAAATGCCCTTTAAATATATACGCTTCCTTTATTTCAAATTCCAGAATGAATCATTACACTTTGATGAGCATTCCATCACACTAAACATTATAGTTAAATTTTCCTGTTTAACAGTCTCATTAATTTATCACTGCTTTCCTGGCCTGCTCTGATGTATTCATTTAGTCAACAGCTATTTTGAAAACAAACAGCAATGGCTACAAAGCTCTAAGCTAGTGCTATTTGGAGTAAGAGGTACCGTAAGTCGTCCAGGAGCTGACAATCTAGAAAAACTAACAGTATCCACAGATATATAACTATACTGTGTTCCAGTGTCATGTGAATGCAATGACAATATTACAATAAGATTAGGAAGGATGAGATCCCTTGTGTTTAAACTGATCACAAAGATATCAGAGAAGATAAAATTTGAGGAAGTCCCCAGATTGAGAAAAGATATTAAGAGGCTGAGAGCACTGGTCAAGCCACAAGCTATATTCACAGTACGTTGGACATTAAGCAGATGAGAAAGCTTCCCATCTGAATTCCTGTCCTCCTGCCTCTCAGGAGGTTAATAAGAGAGTAAGAATGTTGAGAAGGTAATGGAAACAGAGAGGAAGTAAGACCATTGGGAGAGAGTGAGGTCACACAACATTCTCTGTGATGCTTAGAGAAGGAACTCTAAAACACTGAACCTAGAGAATAAATTTGCCCTGTGACTTCCAAGAGGAACCCTATAGTCCTCCAAAGAACAATTTCTCAAACTGAGATTAAGTGAGGCACAGATTAGAAATCTTATGCAATACAATGGTTCCCTAGAGTAAATTAGAATTATATATTTTAAGAAACATCTTGTTTCCTGTACATTATTCCCAAGTCAGTGTGTATTAATGCATGTGTGTGTGTGTGTGTGTGTGTGTGTGTGTGTGTGTAGGTGAGTGTGGAGATTAATTCAACTTCACAATTACAAACACATACAAACCCACATTTCAAGTAGTAAATAGCTTTAGGTAATAGGTAAAGGTAATATTTTAAATAAATCAAACATGAATAAATCATTTCCGGTTGTTTGGGTGTTACTGCCACACGTGGATGTGGTTTGACCACAGTGTGAGATTTGTCATCAGCAATAGAAATGGACCTGAAAAGAGAAAACTGCATAGCCCTACAGGGGACTATGAGAAATGAGGCAAAAGCGCTTTGAACATGCAGGTGCCCAAAGCAGTCCAGAGAGATGATTTTTCAATGTGACATAATGGAAGTCTCTAGAGAGATCCATTTTTCATTCTGACATGGCTAAGATAATAAATCAAAAGTTAACATACATAAAATGAGGGCCAACACAGAGAAAACTATTTTTATTTCAGAAAAGGCAACATACACCCTGTTATGTGTTGACTTAAATGGACATTATTTTCCTTATAGAAGCAACTCAATGACTGTAGCTCCAAAAATATTTTTTAAAGTAGAATCATGGAAAAAAAATGAAACAGTAGTAAATGAAGTTTGATTCTTTGAGGATACTTTAAGATAGTCCTTCCCTTTGAGAAATTATTTTTAATAATCAATGGTTGGAAATTGACACAAACATGCAGACATTTTTGGTGTGATGGGAAGACATATATTCCAAAGTTAGATTTCACATTACACATTGGTTTTTCAGATCACCTTATGGATGGATTATAATTGAAATTAATTTAACAAAGTCACAGTATACCCAATTTGGATAAAATTTAATTTTGATATTTATGAACCATGTATACAACAAATAGAATCTAGTAAAACTAAAACAAATCATTATAAATGTCACTGCCCACTATTTGTTTTGGTGAGCCCAATCTAGAATTGCATAGAATTGGAAATGTAGAGAAATAGGATCAAGATGGAAGTAATGATTAAAGGGATATTTATAAGGCTTTCTTTTTTAAGAAACCTAACAGTAAAACCTGGGCCCACATTATTATATGAAATAACCCTA
Source organism: Dolichotis patagonum (assembly GCA_004027295.1). NCBI lineage: Eukaryota > Metazoa > Chordata > Mammalia > Rodentia > Caviidae > Dolichotis > Dolichotis patagonum. Next base: position 83,727 of record PVJX010000625.1, on the reverse strand, counting down.
TTTGAGGCAGAACAGGAAAATTGTCTTTACTATATATTTACTATATATTTCCTAACTCTCAACTGCTCTGAAGCAGGAGTCAAACTCTAAGTAGCTTTAGAAAGCAGCAATATGTATGGAAATTTTTGAGTTTTCAATTTTACCCAGGGACTCAATGTAGAATACAGTGTTAAACCTCTATTCTCCTCCAAAATGTAACGTTTCTAAGAAAGTTTCTCAGTTGAGTGTTTATCAAGACACTCATCAAATAGCTAATGGCCAATATACCCTAATTTTTACAAACTCCAGAACTCTCTCCCTATGCTTTCAAAACCTTTTCAACAGTACTTAACAATCACATCTTCTATGTTTTTCTAGGCCATCCAAAATGATTCCTTCTGATTGTTAAAGGGTTTTGTGTTTTTAACTGTTTTTGCACCTTAATATTTTCCTACCTTGTGCATCATGGTGTCTGTCTTCTGATTCAGACAAATTTAAATTCAAGTACGAGATAAATCTTACGCTGTTTAACTTATCCACTATTTTAGCTAGCATCTACCATATTTATCTTTTCAGCATTTCTTCACTCTATAGTCTATATGGAAGTCTATATGGAGCTCTGTGAATCTTTCATTTTTCATTCATTTTTCTTGTGTTGAATACCTCTGCACTTCTTTTTTTTTTGTATCATTCATGTGTTCTGTAAGTCTATTGAAAGTGAATATCTAAATGAGTAAAGATAAAAATACGAGTGTTTGGGAATTTGCAAACATCTCTATTATTATATATTTCTAAGAACAGAATGTCTATTCATATTTTGTTTATAAATCATTCAGCTGTTTTTCTATCATTGCTGATTCTTCCCCTTTAAATTTAGAAGCTATAGAGTTCATTTCCATGAACATATACAGAAAATCAGTTTTTCCATTATTTAGCTGTACTATGATTAGATTTCCTGCTGACACCATGGTCTCTCTTGAGAGCCAGTCATTGATCGTTAGAATCTTTAGTTTCTAAGAGTCTCACCTAGAAGAAATAATGTGGGGGCTGGACTCAGGAGATGAAATTGAAATGGGTCAGAACCTTGGGATGGAGGGTCTCCTTTTTGTCACCATCTGCATTAGGATAGATCTTTTCAAGTCAGTGAAATGAAGGGAGTGTCTGGCAAAGTCTGGGTTCTGTCTTACTTAATGAAAGAGAGAGAAGTAAACATTTCCTCCACTAAGATCTATAGAAAATCAATTCTTTTATACACTGTAAATCATTCCTAATTATTGAAACAAATATATATGAATTCCCAATATGTCCCAGGATAGAGACGTTAAAAGGCAAATAGCCAGAATTTCTCTGATAGCTGCTTATAATTATCCAATGATAATTATCATTTAATTATCAGGGCCTTCAGGGAGAATGTAACTATGGGAATTTCCTCTTGTTCCATGTAGTAAGACCTTAGGGGACCTGGAAATCACTTCTTCTCCTCAGACTCAAGTTAAAATTGTCTCCTAATCACAATCTATATCTTCTTCACTCCAACCATCTTTCTCTCTTCTCTCTCACTTCTTTCTCTTTTCCCAAACATGTACTGCAACTTCCCAGGGGAAAGAAACAGGGCATATCCATTAAATTGTACAATTACAGACTGGGCAAAACATAAATCTACTCCATAGGAAGTAAAGGAGGGTAAGTATATGCCTAAGTTTTGTTAAATTTTTTTCCCTTAGTTACTGAATGTTTCCCTTCATGGTCATTTCTTTCACAATTGTTTATTTAAAAAAAATCCAACTCTATAACTCTCATCTCTCCCTACCTAAGAGACCTTAGTTGTTATAAATGGCACTTTACCAATTTGGAGGAAGTTGGAAGGAGTGGCAAAGGTAAATGCTGAGGTACTTTGGATTTTGGTGCAGCCTAAGGTAAGTATCGGTGGCTGCCCTGACCATTTATTTTTAACTCTGCGGAGTCACATTGGCAAAAGTTCTTCATTTTATTAAAAAAATCTGAAAAGCTACAAACCAATACTACAGATAATTAAATAATTCTCACTTTCTCTTTGAAATTGTGGCCACAACAATTTATTATTTCCTGCTGATTAGAGGATGATGATTCTGTCAATGGCAAAGTGTGTTTAGTTTTTTTGTTTTGTTTTGTTTTGTTTTCACTGGACAGAGTGTAGCATGTAGAACACAGAATTTGAGATCTAGGAAAACACTGAGCATAAATCTTTCTATATAGCTGGAGACATGGAGGCCCTAGGAGACCGTGACTTGTCTAAAGTCAAGAAGATGGTTAGTGGCAATGTTCCATTTCATTTCTGTTTTGCTGACATCAAGCTCAGTGCTCTTCTCACTAAAGCAGCGACTATCTCTTTCAATATTTGTTGTAGGGCTGGAATATTGTGTTACACATACTACTTACTAAATCCTCATATCTTTAGAAAACAGGGAAAAGGGGACCATTCGTGATGGAGATGTGGCATTCCTTGGAGATGTGGCAAGTAGATTTGAAGAATGAAGAAATTTGCTTAAGTTAACATACATTTTAATACCTTCACCGGCATTTGATTTTAGGCTGAGAATCTAAAGCTCTCATTCATAAATTTACGTTTTCTATTAGATACTAGCCTATTGTTTTTTATCTATTCAGTATGATCCATGAGTCTTAACACAAGAATAATAGACTAAATCTCTAATATTTTCCTAAAGGAAAATCATAATATGGTTTTGCTCTACTGAAATACTGAATATCTCTAATTCTTTCCTCATTAGTAAAATCATGTAGATGTTAATATTAAGGACTTGCTATATTGCTTCCCAACAATCATTACTCGAAATGATAGATTCTGTGGCAAACAAAGGGTCCTTAAATTATTAATCAACTCTACCCATAATATTATGCATATGGATGACTGAATAAAATTTAAAGGGTGAAGCCATGTCACTTTTGTAAACTAATAATTCTCTGCTATTATTGATATAATTTAGTTATAAATTAGGTTTTGCATTTTTCCCTCTCAGATACTCTTTATCATTTTTATATACAGTACATATTATGAGTAAGTGCACATATATATGTATCAGGCTGTTCATATGCAGGAGGTGATTAAATTTTATATTTTTAAAATGATACTGTTTTTAACTTTCTTGGTGCTGCCCTTATAGTGAAAGTTGTGCACTTTCTTAGTATCTATTCAAACCATACTCTATGGCTATGATTTTCTGGTATCTATCACCCATCACTCAGGACTCGTATGATTCTTTCTTGCCTCTACATAACTCCAGTCTCATTCAAAAAAATCTCGCAATTTGTTTTGGAGTCACCACTAACTCTTCAGATTCATAAGTTAGTATTGGGTTCTAACCCCAACTTTGAAAATTCTTACCATGAAGCTGGCATGCAAAGGGTCAGAGAATCCTTTGAACTATTTTACCGGGCAGCTATTTCCAAAGGCTTCCTTCTGTCTGCAAATCATTTTTAAGATGCTCTCATTTGTCATAGACATGACTGCCTTCCAATTGTGGATTACTTTATTATTTTATTACTTTAATATTATTTAATATTAAAGTAGTATTATTTAATATTTTAATATTATTTCATATTACTTTATAATATTTTATTATTTTCCTTTGGTTTCATGCTATTAAATCTTGCAAATTACATAATTCTCAGCTGGAAAACAGTAGAGCCAACTTACAGTGTTCTCTGTCATTCCTAATCCTTTCTGACTTTGTTTTATTTCTGAAACTCACTGTTGGCCTCCATGACTTTCAAAACATTATTAATCTTAGAGAAGAATTTCAAATGCTATAATTTCTATCATTTTCATATAATCAAATTGGGATCAAACTGTAGAAATGTGAAGACAGCATGGTCCTGAGATTAAATGTTCCTGTTTTGGACTTTGGATACAATCATATTACCCATTAGACTTGGGTCATTGATTCCATCAGAATTTCAACACTTGTGAAATGAGAAGAATAACATCACCTTCCCAGAATTCCAGAATTATTGGGACAACAATGAACATAATGTTCCAACACAATTCTTGTACCACGTATATTAATGCTTGGTTCAGGACCAGTCTTTCTTCTTTAATCAAATGCACCGTAGAAAAACTGCCAACTACTTTGTCGTATCTCACAGTAGTTCCCCCATATCGATTGCTATATAGTATTTCACTGGGAGAATTTAAGGCACGTTCTCTTTAAAATGGTAATAAGGGTGACCTCTTCTTAGCTAGTAGTGATAACTGGATGGGTGGGAAGAAAGAATATCTTAGGATGATAATAAATTAATGGATAATCTATGTGAGAAGAAACAGAATCTTTCTTGTGCAGATACTTACTTGAAATGGAGGGCTCATGAAAGCCAATCTAGTGAAAGGGAGTTTTTTGTAGAATTTGCATACATTTTCTGATATAAAGAAACATTTGTTACTAGCATAATCACACAGTGACTGATTACAGTCTTTTAATAATATAATCTTTTAATAATATAATAGTAGTTTAATAAGATGACCATTAACCTAGTATTTGGCTCACATGACTAGAAGTGAAAAAGTTACTAGATATTTAGGAGAATAAACATCTAGATATTTTAAATTTAATGCTATTAAATTTAATTTTACTGGTTTTTACTTCTGTATTTCCATTAGTCTCTATTGTTCTCATATACTTTCTTTCTCTTAATTCTACATAAAATTCAACCTTGGTTCCAATTATTCCTGTTATGATTTCCAATTAAAATACTTTATAAAGTTCAAATTAAGGGTAAGCAGAATATAAAATATGATTGGGTTTTAAAGGGCTCATTAATCTATCCTCAACTGAAATGGTTAAGATTGCTAAACCTATTCAAAAGAATTTCTCACATCCTGCCCAACTTGGATTACATCATAGTAAAAAAAATAGAGAAGTAATTTTTTTCAAGTGAAACTTAAATATTATCTGAGTCAAGATAGACCCAGGAGTTGAAGGAATAAAAAAGTTAGAGAAACTGGGATATAATGCTCAGACTGACTATAAATATAAACTGTTTTCATTGCATCACCTTTCTTATTATTATTCAGATATCTTCTTAATTTAATCACCTTAGTTCCTGCATTAACCATACCCCACATGACTGTTGCAAGTGTATCTACATCTACTAGTCATTTAACATCCTCCTAATACATTCTTCTCTCTCCATGAATAACTGGACAAAGTCAAGGGTGAGTCTTTCATGTACTACATTTAATGAAAAAATAGACTTGTAAAGCACCTAGCTTGCCTATATGCCATCCAGAAGGTGCCCAGAAGATGTCAATGTCAGTATATTTTCTTATAGGTTGTAGTATTTGTCAGTTTTTCTTGATAGGACAGAGTGATTAGCTATTTATCATACCTAGATCTACTACATATTAACAAAGCCTTTGATAAATTCCATGTCTTTCTAGCCTTGCTTTAGATGACTGTTTAAATTTTCAGTAATATATTTATTAATCCATGAATTAAAGGACTATTTTTAGATCAGACTGTCTTTCTGGTTTTGTATTTTAAAATGAGACTGTCTTACTGTGATACCATATATGTTTTAGGAGAGTGAGTTCTCCAAGATGGAAGAATAGGGACATACAAAACATAACAAGATGTAAGGGATACAGAAAAATCAGTGATAAGAGTGAAATTTATATCAGTGAATGCCTACATCAAAAAAGAGGAGTTTTCAAATCTACAACTTAACTTTTATACCTCAAAGGTCTAGGAAAAGAAGAACAAACTAAATCAATAGTGAGCAGAGAGAAGAAAATAATAAATATTAGAGCCAATAGGAAGAAAAAGAGAATAGAATCATAACAAAAAAGTAACAAAACTAAGATTTTTTTAAACTATGAAAAATGGCAAATTTAACTGATCTAATTAAGAAAAATAATCAAATAAAAAAATTCAGCAATAATGGAGGCGAGGTCATGACCAATTCCAAATACAAAAAGATTGCTATGAAAAATTAGATCAATAAATCAAGTAACCCTAGAAAAATGAATACATTCTTATAAATATAAGCCTACCAAGATTGAATAAAAAAATAGAAACATCTGTCCCATATATAAGTAAGAAAACTGAAATAGGAATCACTAACTTCCCAACAAAAAGCATAAGAACACAAGGTTTCAACGGAGCATTCTACTAAATACATTTTTAAGAATTAATAGATTCTCTACAAACACTTCCAAAAAGTTTTATAGAAGAGAACATTTCCAAATGCATTTTCTGAAGCAAGCTTCCCTGATACTAAAGCCAGACAAAATACTGAAAAAAATTTAGATCTACATCCTTCAATATTCACATAAATATATTCAACAATATACCAGCAAATCAAAGTTAATAGCATACTAAAGGGATTACACATTCCAACTCAGTGGGATTTATCCCTGGTGTGTGAAGATAACAGCATAGAAGAATCAAATCAACAAAATATTAATGTAAAGAAATCACATAATCATCTCATCTGATGCAGAAAATTATCTTTAAAAAGTCAGCAACACTTTCCTGGTTATAAAAATATAAACTAGAAATAGAAGAAAATGACTTTATCATTTAAACAATGTATGAAAAGACCACAGTTAACATGTATTCAACAACAGAATTTTTCCTCTAAGATCAGGAAGAAGGCAAGGAAGTCTACCCTTGTGAATTCTTCAGCACAGAGCTTCAGGTTCTAAGTCATAGCCACAGCAGTTAGCCCAGAATAAAGAAATGGAATGTATGTAAATTGAAAAGGGAAAGCAAAAACTATCTCTGCAGATGACATGATCACATATGAAGAAAACCTAAAAGTATACACAATTGTTAGGATAAATGAATTCAGCAATGTTGCAAGATATAAAACTATAACACAAAAATCAGATGTGTTTATATATTCTAATGATGAATACTCTGAGGAGGAAATTAAGAAGACATTATATTTACAACAGTTTCAAAAAAGACTCAGGAAAAATACACAACCAGTAAGGCAAAAGATTTACACCCTAAACTATAAAACTACTGAAAAAAATTAAAGAAAACACAAATAAATGGAAATAAAGGAATCCAACATACATGACGTAGAGAATTTAACATTATTAAAATGTTTGAAAGCAACCTATAGATTTAATGCAATACCTAGTAAAACTATAATAACAACTTTTGCAGAAAGATAAAAAAAGTACAAAATGTATGTGGAGCCTTAAATGACCTCAAATAGACAGAATGATACTGTGAAAAAGCAAAAATTTGACACCCTCATACTTCTATATGTAAAACATGTTATAAAGAAGCAATAACTAAAACAATAGACACTAGCACACAGACAGGCTACATATCAGCCCGAAAATAAATCTGTACTTTTACAGTCAATTGATCTTCTATAAAGTCTTCATATAGACACAATGGAAGAAGGATAGTCTTTAAGATAGTCTTAGCATGCTGATTATCTCTATATAAACCAAAGCATAAGATCAGATACTATAAAGGAAAACAAACTAAAAATAACACTACTGAACAATAGTGAATATGATCAATATAGAGAAAAACAAATTATGCAGATTGCAAAATATTTACAAGCCACACATCAGAAAAGGGACTACTATCCAAATTAAATAAGTAGCAACTGTTACTCAACAACAATAACAAACATAAATAACCCTACTAAAATTGAGCAAAATACTTGAAAAAACATTTCTTTAAAGAAGGTATACAAATCTGAAAAAATCATCAAATATTCCTCAACATAATTAATATTAATATCCAGGAAAATACAAATAAAAGACCTACAGAGATACCATCTTATATGCATTAGCATGGTCAGTGTCAAGAAAAATTGAGAATCTAGCACTTAAATGTAAGTGACAATGCAGTTGAATCCCCATGAACTTCTGGGGAGAATGTAAAATGGTACAACTGTTATGATAAATAATGTGCAGACTGCTCAAAAAATTAAAGTTAGAATTATCACATCTAGCCAGTCTTCATTTCAAAAGAATTTAAAGCACGATCTCAAAGACATACTCACATGTACTCATGCGCATTGTAGCATTATTTACAATAGCCAAGGCATATAATCAATCTAAATGTTTATCAATAGATGAATAAAGAAAATATATGTTCAAACAATGGAATATAATTCCACATTACAAAAAATACTATTATGGTTAAAGCATGAAAAAAATCTTGCAAATACTAAAGCTGAAATCAGCTATTCACAAAAAAGAAAAATACTTTAAGATTTCACTTATATGAATGATATAATCAAATTCATTGAAAGACAGGATAATATAGTTGCAGAAGCTATAAAATACAGGATGTGCATAGTTTCAGCTTTGGAAAATAAAAAGTTTCTAGTTGTTACTGGTTTTACAACTTTGTGCTTAAATTAATGCTTAAAATGTTTAGGTTGGTGAGTTTTATGTTATAAGATTTTAAAAAAACAATAAATAACTACAGGAAGAGAATATTGGCATTGTGACTATGAAGCATAGGTTTTGAGATCTAAAAAATGTGACTGAAGTTTGGATTCAGTCTTACGATAGTTTTTGGATTCAGTCTCACATTAGCCATGTCAATGTGGGAAATTATACAAATGCTAAAGCAAGCATCCTATGTGGTAAAGTGAGGATAGTAACAGTTCCTCACACAATTTTTATTAGGATTTATTTCTTTTTTGGATAGAAGTGAATCACTGAGCTTGGTGATAGGTACTTGTTAAGACTCAGGCAATGTATTTCAGTGGCATCATCAGTAGGTCAGGAAGGAACATGACTGAAGAATTGGGAAACAAGACCAGTAACTTCACAAAATCTTTAGGAGTTGCTACCGATGGTGAGTGAGTGTATGAAGACTAGTTACATACACAAGATTATCCACTCCAGTATTTCAGATGAACACCTGCACCTAACACTAGTTTCCATCCAGTTAAGTTTTTTCTCTATCCAAGGTCCTGAACTAGTTTAGCCATATACAATTGTTACTTTTCCATAAATATCATAGAATCAGATCATTTTATTCCAAAATGTATTTCTGAAACATACTGTAATGTGATATTAGTTACAAACTGAAAAACTATTATTATAGAAATCTCATTTGTTTTCTTATATTGGATTTTTTCTGAAGTCATTTCTGAGGGTGTGGTATAGAAACCAGTATATTACATTTAGTACAGTAAAATATAGATGTTTACCATGACCCGGTGAATACTAGTTACACATAGGCAGACTCATAAATAGCTCTTTCATATGCTTACAATTGACTGAAGTTCTTAATAGGATGGATCTTTCATTCAAGAGAAGGAGAATTAGAATATTTGGTAGTATTTTCTTGAAAAGGAGCATTTCAAGAATAAACCTTCTAAAAGGTACAATCTTTCTCAGTTCAGCCAATAACAAAGGATATGTGAAGAGTCTTTGTTACTCCCTTACAAAATCCCCTAGCGGATACTCCCAAAGGAAATCAAATCTGCCTTATTTCTGTGTCCACTTGTAGTGAACTTTAAAGTTGGTCTGAATGTACTGAAGAACCTCAAGTTCATTTCCCTCTGGAAAGGATTCAGCATATGGTCTGCTCCTGAGGCAAATATTTATTTAAACTGCAAATCTAAAAAGAATTATTCCATTTTATTTCTAATTTTGTTTCCTTTGTTCCTAAAATGAATTAACTTTCAGTGGCAGCTAATTCCAAGTGAAAAGAAATCAGAGTCTATATTGTTTGTTTGGCACAGACTCAATAAAGTATTTTTTAATTAAAAAGTCATTTGCTATAGGTTTTTTACTTCAATTCATTTTGCATTGTATTTATTATCCAGATTCATACTACATACTACAACCTGATATATAATGACAGAATGTCCCATACAGAAAAATCATTATTTTAGCAAAGAGATACTAGAGATATAATGGAGAAATATGAGAGTGGGAGAGAGGAAATATGACACTAAAGGAGACACAGTTAAACCCACTCTCTGCTCTTCATTATCTCAACCACATGAAAACTCCTTGTACCTATGGAAAAACACATGCACTCCAAGCAGATGGGAAATTTTCTATCTTCCTCTAACTTATTTCAGATAGAAATGTTATCAGAGAGGAAAGGACAGAACCATAGGTGAAAATTATTGAGATCAAAGGTACTACTTATTTTCCAAGCTAATACTCACTATCAGGGACATAAGTGATTCTAATAATTAATAAGCTGCCAGGTATATGAGCAAACCTACATTTCCTTTCTGTGAAAAAGACGCTTGCAAAAACTCACCAACTCTCTTGGTCATCAATTCCTTTCCTTTCAAAATGAAAACAAGACATCCTTATAAAATATTTATTGTCTGTGAGAAAAAAGATGTATTGACACTTTAAAGAAAAAATACAATAAGGCTGCTTAAAATTTCTATTTCTGAAAGAAACCGCTAAAATTAGAACTCTATCTAAATAACTTCTCAAACAACCCAAAATGGTCACCAAAAGAGGAAAGAACACTTCCACCCATCTTAACTGGATAGGGGTCATGACCTATCTGTCCTTTGACTATTGTAAAAACATAGACCACAAAGATAATCTAAGAAGCAAGCTACCCATTATCTTCTGCAAGTTGGTTTCAAATCACTTTGCACACCTACAGGATGTCATCCTTGAACTATTTTTTATTGATTTGGTCTAATTAAGACTCATGGCATGAATGGCCATCTTTACATTTTTATGACATTACTGATAAAGGTAATAATTTTCATGTTTTCTGAGAGCCAACATAAAAATTTTCAATGCTACAAGCAAAAAATTATTTTTTATTTAATTGAAAAAAGACACCGAAAAGAAAACCAAAAAGCAAAAGAGACAAATAAACTACAAAATAAACTCAATACAACGACAATATAGGCTTTCAAAACAAGACGATAGGAATTTAACAATGGTCATTATATTGCATACTGCATATATTGCATAAGCAGCCTTCAGAAGGGCTGCTTAGATTACCAGGTGTAGACATACAAAATTGATCTAACCATATGACTATTAACTGTTCTTTTGCAAGAACTATTAAAAGATGTAAATATGTATACATGATAGCTAAGATGACTATACTACAAAGAAAAATTTTTCTTCCCTTCAAGAATTGAAATATTTTTAAGGTAACAACATGAACTTTATAGTCCTTTGCATTTGCTTTTATTGATTCGCTTCTTTGGAGCTCAGGGTACATTTGTTACTTAGTAATGATAACGAATTTAATGTAAGTTACCTGAACCTTTATTTACCCTTACTCTAAAGCTTTGAAATGCATTAATATATGACTTAAAACATAGATTTAATCCTTTACCAATTTTGCACCCAGCTGTACTGTATTTAATATTTATTATTGGTCTGAGAACTTCAAGAAATCAAAATATTTTCTTCTGCTGCTTGCGATATCAAAGATAGGCCTTTACAGAAACTGACACAATCTACCTCAACTTTTAAAGCATGTATTAAAATTCAGGTAATTAACTATAAGCATGTAAGAAGCTTCAAGGCTTTACACATATTTGAAGTGTCAGATCCCATGCTGCAGGCTTTTGGGTGTACTACTCCTCATGGATTGAAGCGGTCAGCTGCCTTATGAAGGTGGCTGATTGATGCCTAGAGGTTAAGTGGACAGTGCCCATGGGGCAGAGTCTTTCACTATTTCCTTTTAAATGCCTGTATAATTCTTCTTGAGATCAGTAATTTGTAATTCTTATACATATATGTGACATTTTCCCAATATACATTTTTTGTTTAGATGCTTATCTAATTCATTCATATTTTAAAAGAAATATGGGGCTGAAGTATAATGCAGTGGTAGAATATTTACATTGATCTTCCAAACTGTAAATACGGTAGTAATAATAGTAGTAATAGTAGTAATAGTAGTAGTGTAGTAGTAGTAGTAGTAGTAGTAATATAATGATAAATACAGGGAATAAAATACATATTTCCAAATTTTTATTACTTTCTCTTTTTCTCTTTTCAGTTTTGTGGATTTCAACTTTTCTTTTGCTTATTTGCTTAAATGATCCTTTTTCATTAGTTTTATAAATTTGAATCTTAGATTATTGATTTTAGAATACTCATCTTTTCTAAGATATATATGTAAATGTATACATTTCCTTCTCATTTTGTTTTCACAAATTGTAATGACTTGTATTTATATTTTAGTTCAGGTAATTTCCAAAATTTTGTCAAAGTTTCTTCCTCATTCCACATTATCATTAGAAGTATACTGTTTAATTTCAAAACATTTAGTTTTCATTGATTATGGTTTAGTTTAATTATAGTCTGAGAAAACACAATGTATCATTTCTAACATTTTTCATTTGTTAATCTGCATTTTATTGCCCATTACATGATCCATTTTGATTATCTTCCATGTGAGCTTGAGGAGAATATGTGCCATACTCTTGATGGATGGAGTATTCTATAAATATCAACTAGATCACTTTGGTTATTAGTGTTCAGGTAAACCATACTTTTATTAGCTAGCTCTCTGACTCCTTGATCTATTAATTACTGATAGGGTTGTTGAGTTTCTTCAGATACAATTGTGGATTTGCCTATTTCTCAGTTACATTAGCTTTTGTCTCATATTTTGATGCATAGTTTCTGTGTGCATACATACTTAGGGTTTATAAATTGGAAAAGTGATTATCTAATATCTCCTTTTCTCCCTCATAATTTTCCTCAATTTAATGTGTGGTTACCTAGAGAAACCATGTGGTATATAAACTTTTGTGTCTTGATTTATTTTACTTAAAATTATGGTCCCAAGAAATTTGATTAATATTAGCTATAGCTATTTTTGCAGAGACTTAAAATGCTTTTATAACTTTTTGACTTAGAAAAAATACTCCTGATCAAAGTGTGACAGCTATCACTGTGCAGGATCCCACATGGTGTGATGGAAACATGTGAATAAGGAAGAGCATTTTATAATCTTCAAGTAAATTTTTCTTTTGGAAGGTTTGTTTCTAGCCTACAACCTATACAAATGTTTCTTCCTGTATAGCTTCCATACAGTATACTTTAGATGTTAAAAGAGCTAAAATGAGAGAAAATATCTTCCTTAATATCTCTGGGATAAGGTTCTGATAATGTCTCTTCCTCTCTAGATTAAACTATGATTATAGAGAAAGTTTGGGCTTATTTCACAAGAATTATTCTCTGTGCTTCCCAATCTTCTCTCCACAGCTATAAGGGAATCAAGAAAAATCACACAGGCATTAAAAAAAGATTTAAAAATAAATATTATGAGCAATTCTATGCTTATGAACTTGATAATCTCCTTTACTCTCCCTTGTGGTGGGCTTCCTAAACGTGAAACCCATGAAAGAGTTCAAATCCTTCTCAAACCACAGGTCCTAGGAGTTTCTTATTCCAGCAGAAGTCAATGGGAGGCCCTAAGTATTTGCAAAAATCACTATTTAATTGCTCATACTTATTTGTATCTCTGGGGGCTTCTGCTTGAAATAAATGGATATCTGGGTGACTTTTTACATTCACCTGTCTCTTTAAAATTTTACAATGATGATAGCCTCCACAATATGCACATAGCCCACACCCTCAATTTTCTGATCAATTCAAGATTACTCATTGCTTTTTCAGTTTGTCCAGTTTTTTTCTTTTTATAAAGATAGAGTTGGTTGGCTTCTAAGACCCTTATATATTAAAGCTATAAAAATCTATGAATTTTTAGGTATCCAATTTATTATATGCCACTGGCCTTGAAAGGACTAGAGAATAAGATAAAGATTGATTTAATTTTGTTGCTTTCTCAATCACATTATAACACTATAATTCCTACTACTTTCTATAAATGGATCTAGAATCTGAGTGTGGAATAGAGGATCCAGTAAGAGCAGAGAGTTACAGACCTAGTAGTCATGAGAGGACATGGGAAGAGTCCTGAGCTGTGACCAATTCGTGCTTTAGAAGGAGGAAACATACACTTAATTGGCTGAGATGTCTGATTTGTCTTAGTTGCTTTTATCACCTCTTTCATGGTTATCCTATGATATGATATTCTTCCCACAATTAGTTTTCTTTTTCAAATAGAACACTTATTGAATCTTGTAACTTGAATATGCTGTAAGTTCATGACTAGGTGAATATATTCATTCTTATTTACCAATGAAGAATAGAGAATATCTATTATATCCAAAATATTGTTAAAGGTACATTGGAGAAAAAAAAGTAATTTTCAATACTGTTTTATTCTTAATGAATTTTAATAAGCCCATGTCTAATGAGAGATTATGAGACATGTTTTTAATCTTGTAAATTTTTCTTTATTTTAAAAAAAACTATTATCTACATTCTAAGCACATAAAATATTAATCTAATAGATCAATTTTAACTATTAACCTAATGTTTATATTATTACTCTTCATTTAACTTTCAAAAACATTGACCTTTTAAAAAAGGAAACAAATTTTAAGGAAAAATGAATTATCTAAATAGTACTAGTTTTTATAAAGCCATTGACTATTTTGGGCCTCCACTGAGCCGTGCAGCATGTAAGCTAACAATGTGCAAAAATGATATTGTAAGAGTCTAATTTTTCCCAGTGATTCTTTAAAAATTTTGAAGTGGCTGCTTTCTAAAGAGGCTTATGAAACATCCTCAAAAAATGTGCTCACAGTTTAATTTCCTAAGCAGTGGTAGTTCACATTTTAAAAGAAGCAACTTTTTTGCCTTTTTCTCATGGCAATCTCGAACACGTTGGGATTTACAACCCGGGGATCCTGACTATTTTGCTCCAAGATATTTATGCTGTGTGACTTCAGAGGCAGTTAACTACATTCTGTAAACCCCACAGGGCTTTAAACTTTAAAATACTGAGTTTCTTCTTTACATTGGAAGAATGGTTTCTATCAAACTTTAGTCACTGAATATAAACTGTTAAATGGAGCTAAAACATAGTAATAAGGAAGATAAAGTGAAACTTTATGGGTTAAAAATTGCTATGTGTTCAGAGAAAATTTTATTTATTTGTTTGTTGGTTTGCTTTTAGTGGTAGGAAGGATTGAACCCAGGGTCTTGAGTTCTACTACTGAACCATATCGCCACTTCCATACTTTTACCCTTAGCTTTTACTCATGAAATAAATTAGCTTTTGATGCTCTATCTTCATGAACAATAATACTGTATTTAACCATTCTGTCTTTAAAACAAGAACATCCTTAGAAATACAAGTCTCAGCAATGTTTTTTCACCATACTTAATAAACATAAAATGTGTGAAGAAGGGCAAAAGAGAGTGGTAAAATTGGACAGACTATCAGGTTTTTCTGTAGGATTTCCAGCCATAGTTTTACTGGCTCAAATATCAAGGACCCAGTAGAAGAAATACCATCTGGTTTCACAGAGCCACCTTACCACTTCCTGGAAGGGTCAACTTGCCGTTTCTTGGACTTGCTGATGGCCAATCTTGAGAGAATGGATTTGGCTAACTTTATTACACCATTCCAGGAAGGGAAAAAGGAAACACTTTTCAAAGAAAATGTAATATTTAGCAATAAAGAAGAAGCAGATATTTAGTAATTGATTTATTGACCTCTTAGGATCTATTCACTGTTGTTCAAGTACCAGAAGTTTGTTCTAGTACAATCACGATTTTTTATTTTTACCCCTGAATTTGAGTGAGCTTCACCAACTTTTCGGAGCCAAGCAGAAAGTACCCAAGTTAGACTTGAGATAATAAGCTCATTGCATTACCTTAGAGATAATTTCATGATAAAATCAGAGCCAAAGATATGCAATGGTCTCCAGCAGAGACTACCTTCAAGGGTCTCATTTTGTTTTTGACATAGAATGTGAGACTAAATTTATACAAATCAAGCACATTTGAAAGGTTTAGCTAAAGTTACTATCATATGTCATAGTAAGGTTTCTTGGTCATTTGCCTATCACTACTGCTGAGATCACCTAGCAGAACCTAATCCCACAAGGTCCCTTCTCATAAAACCAATCTGCACTTAATTTTCTGCTACTTACAGCAAAAAGAGGCCTAAATAGTACTGAAATAAGTGTATATGTAGAAAAGATGATCTTGTGGTAGGTATAAGCAGTTTTATATAAAAATTAAAGAGTTCTAGTAACAAATGAGTGCATATTGCAGTTAATTTATGATTTTCCTTCTGAAATATATTTTATAGTTTCACGTGGAGGAGTCTATGTATTGTATGCTGATTTTCTATAACTGAATTATTGAAAGCTGTAGTACCAAAATATATATGACTTGAGACATAATCGCATGCTGCACACATAATCATGTAAATGCCACAATGCTAGTACCTAAATATAAACATTGTATGTCACTTTTCCCTAAGGAATATTTCAACCAAAATATTGAAAATTGAAAGCTTCTATTCTTCTTCTCTTGGTCTGGACTAAATGTCCTTTCATGTGCTCGTTATTTTGTTTTGATGTCGTCAAATGAATGTTCAACTTCATGAGAAATCTTTTGAAATGGACCCTTGCAATAACAGAGAATATGATTCTAGTATAAAGATACTTATGTACAACCAAGCAGAGGAGCCAAGGACACAAAATAAAATAGCTGACAACACTAAGAAGTTATCATTTCAGCTTGTTATACACACTCTCATTTTAAAGAAGATGAAACAAAATTCCTTGCAAATTGCGTCATCTCTCACTGTGGAAGACCGCAGTGTACAAAGCTAAATTTGTGATTCCTTTAATGGACCATGAAACCAATTCTAGCAGACGAAGACTGTAGTGTCAACATCCGTCCTTCTCAAGCACTGAAAAGAACAGACAAAACTTTTGCTTCTTGGTTTCACTGTTACTTTTCACCATTTGCTTTGAAAGCTTTGGCATGGCATGTTTTTTAAAATGTTGTATTATCTAGCATCAGCATGAGAATATTTATCTGTAGGACCCTAATCTGATGTTTAAAAATGCAAACTTCTTTAATACCTTAAATAAGTCAGATACCATTTGTAATCTCTGACCAGAAAGTTTAATGCCTACCGGTGACTGAGCAACTTATCTCTGACATAAACACCACCAAGCTTGTAATTTTGTGGGGTTGTTTAAGAATAACACTCCAAAAATCCAAAGTAGCAAGGATTCATCAAAGTATCAGACAGAACATTGTCACTCAAACTCATGATCAGGTAACTCTGTAGTGCTAACATTAAAAGCCAGGAAATTAGCTGACAGAAAATACAGTTTTTTTTTTTTTTAAATCATCACCATCTCTTTATTCTTGGCACATGAAATCATAATACAAAAGAGACTTACCATTTTCCTAAGAACATTCTGGTAAGATTTACAAAGTGGCAGGACTTACCTGGAAAAAAGAAAGAAAGAAATAAGAGATTAAAAATATAAATAAGAAATGATAATAGTGAAAGTAATGCTAAATACTTTCTAAGATGAAAAAAGGTGACTTCAGATCACCTGCACAAGATTAAATCAGTAAAAGAGAGCAGATACAAGTAAACTTCTTTTAGCTGTACTGCCTTTATCCAACACAATAAGAAAATGTTCAAGGGCCAGGCATGTTTTACATATCTATAACGGAGTCCTTTTTATTAATTAGGACAGCCCTTACTGCAACTGAAGATGGAACTGTTCAACTCTGTATTACAAAAGCAAATTTACAATGACATATTAAAAATAACGACTTTCAGTGGAATCAGGAATGCAATCTTAAAAGACCTTAAGGAATTTTCTATTGTGTTATTTTAGACTCTCAGAAAAGCTTACTAGAATTCAGAAAATGACACTTTTTCCATTTTGGTGATTTTTTTTATAGATTTTGCCTCTTTATTGATATTACACACATGGCACAATGCAAGAATGGAGTTTGTAATGTTAATAATTTTATTTTAAAGTTACTTTTTAGTTCCTGAGAAATTTATAATCTGAACAAATTTACAGGTTCTACAAGTCTCCTAAGAAGTGGTCTAAGAGATGCAGGAAAGAAAGAGAGGATATGGGGTGAGAATTAAAAAGCAATTAAGAAATTTCATCAACTGTACTACCTTCCTGCAATGTATGCCATCATTATGTACTATAAACAGGTATAGATAAAATAAGAAATAAAAATACGAATGTATTAGCATTGGTTATAAATAATGTCAAATGCTTTTCAAACTCAGCCAGTATGCAGATTGCAGTGAAAAAAGGAAGCTCCCAGCAGACTTGGATGGTCATTGTAGAAGCTCTTGTTTTGATTCTAATCCACACATCTCTATCTCTTCCATGGTTATAGAGTAGATAAATGTACATGAGACAACCAGCTGTCAGGACCCATTGTTCCCTCAAAGTCAGTGGAGAGAGCAAAGGCAGCAAAGATGAGTTTCTTTTCTAGAGATACTTTATGATGCTAGGTCTGTTGGTAGAATTCTTGTACTAAATGTGTTATAGAATTTCTTAGCCAACAAGAAAGCTGTTGCTGATTTCGCCTTGTCTTTAAAGGGATACTGAGGCAGCCACCTGAAATTTTGTGTTTCATGTGTTCTAAATTTGTTCGCTTCTATCCCTTCCTTCTAGAGGGAAAAATCTCATTTTAAATTCTCTATTTCACCAGCCAGAGAAATAAAGGGAAAAATCAGAAATGCCCATAGGAAAATTATAGGTTGGTTTTTCCTTGCTCAAGTGGCCAAAATTTCAAGGTGTTGTGGGCACACACAAATGCTTACCTCTTACATATTTAATATTAACCTAATGATGGCCCCACATACGTAACTGAAACACCTTCGAATATCTTCATTTTCTGAACTAAAGTAATAGCGAGTCTGACCTTAAGGACTACACCCTCATTTAAGTGATTTTTAGTCATAGGCTAGGGATGTATTAGTAATTTCTACAGAAGGTCCCGGACTGAGCAAAATGCACTGAGTTTCTGAATGCATGACAGCACCAGGAGAACATCCAGAAATTTAGATATTTAACATAATAAACTTGCTGCCTTTCTTTTATTCCTTTGTGGTTTTTTATAATGTTAATTTTCAAGAGTGTTTCCAAAGTGATTCCATGTGATGTTTTTGATTAACTACACAAAGTTTAACAAATATTACTTCTTTTTTCTTCTTTCCTTTCCCTCTCTCTCTGTTTCTTCCTTCCTTTTTTCCTTCTTGTCTTTCTTTCTTTCTTTCTTTCTTTTCTTTCTTTCTTTTTCTCTCTCTCTCTGTGTCTCTCTCCCTCCCTCCCTCTCTCCCTTCCTTCCTTTCTTCTTTCCTTCCTTCCTTCCTTCCTTCCTTCCTCCAGTCTCATTAATTAGTTCTCATACAGTAATGGATACCATTACTCTACTTCCGTCCTCCACACCAGATCAGTCTCCATAATTATCTCCCAGTGGGATTTTTACCTGCGATGCTTATTTTTCAGTCTCAAATACTGAAAGATCACTGTATTACTGACAGCATTGTGCCATTTTTTCTCTTGGTTAACTCATGCGGCACCAGCTGGGAAAAGGCTGTATCGTAGTAGAAGTGCAACACAGAACAATAGAGAGCAACTTCCTTTTTAGTACATAAACATGGAGTACTTGATTAATTTATGCATATAAACATGATTTTAAAAAATGGTTATTTGAATATAATCCTAGATTTGGGGAATTTATATGTTTATGTATTAACATACAAATTGGGGGGATAAGCATGGCTAAGGATCATCCGAAAATTTCCTATATTTTAAAAGCACATGATATCAGAGATTCATTTCTACATGTGTAGAGCAAATAATTTTTTTCCTTAGGCCAGTATAGGTAAGTTTATTTTCAAACATGTATTAAATTATTTAGTAATAATTATTGCCAAAATGTAAAAATATCTTTTTCTAGATGATAATTTTATGGTGGAAAAATTTTCCCATTGGCTACTGCTGTCTTCAATATTTTACATTTTACCTCAAAATGGGGTATTTTGGTACAGCAGTGCATGATATACTAATTATCACAATGACCTGCTGTTTAAGAGTGGGCACTATAATTATTCCTTGATTCCCTAATTAATTGATGTAAGTCAATATTAATGTCCTAAAGAATAGAAGCAGTTCTTGTGTATTTGGGCTTGCCCTGAGGAATTAATTAAGCATATATCCCAATTACACTTGATGTCCGACTTCCTCAGCCACTAGTGGGGCTCTGCCTGGCATTATGCTCTCTCAAATGGTGCATGTGGGCACCTGGAAAGGGCTAACTGTTCCATGGAGTGTACCACTTCAGCACCAGCATAGCTCTTGTCATGCCACTAATGGTTTCTTGTCATCCACTTTGGGAAGTAAGCTAACTCTCTCTCTCTCTCTCTCTCTCTCTCTCTCTCTCTCTCTCTCTCTCTCTCTGGATTTCAGGAACTGACTCTGTTTGAGTCTGTGACCTTTAAGTTCATCCAACTCTTCTTAGTCTCACCTAGGGCCTCCATTGTACCCTAGTTAATTTTCATACATACATAGCCTTTCCTTTCCTGTAGCCAGGCCTTTTTTCATGTTCTTTTATACTGTTCTCTTTCTCTTCAGATTTTTGAATCTTTTATTCATCCTGAATTCAACTTTTATCCTTCTTCCTATAAATACACTGCTATGGCCAGATCCCAAAACATATCACCTACCACAACCCTGTAACTCCCAGGCCTTTAACCTCGCCTGTGATTTCTTGTTACAGCCTCCTCTTTGTTTTGACCTGTAATTCCCAAAACATATATTGCTTTTGATGTCTGGATAATTTTGCTTATACCCTTCTTGAAATTTAAAAGACAAGTTTTCTAATATCTCAACGTTAATTTACACAGTTTTTCCTCTGTTTTGATTTACCTTTTGACATCTTAATTTCAATTTCATAGTCCGGCTGGAAGTATGCAAGAGATCAAATCGATGCATGTTTGACAAGTATTTTACCACTAAGCTGAATCTCAATCGTTTAACTTTATAATATTTTGTAATAAATAGTGCAATAACATCTTGGGCTCCTGGAACATTTTCCAATACTTACAAAACATTTGGTAAATGTAGAGCGAATTAGATCTAATTTAATCTCCATTGAATTTTGAATTCCTTAAATACAAGAACTGTTTCTATATTCAGTTTTGAATACTTGGGATGCAGCACAGTGTTTGGCCCAGAGTTGGAATAAGATGAGTGCATTATTATAAGGGAAAAAATAGACTGTTGGTAAAATGAAAGGAAAACTTGGAACTTTTGGTATATTTCAGTAAATGTCTCTTGTTTCTAAAGCCTATAACTTGTAAAGATTCTGTCCTTGCTTGATTGTTTACTGCCAACTAAATATGTTGATGGTAAGCTTGGATAATAGGTACATCTGCACAAAGAGACAAAGCTGGTCCTCTCCGTTGTTGCTAAAGCTGCTAGAGTAATTGAGGCTGTTGAAGATAAAGACATAAAGAAGTATTTCTTGCATTTGACTTCTTACACCTTTTTTATTTTAAATTTAAGCAAAAAAGCTAACTCCTTTGAATTTCATCATCTATCTTATTTACAAAATTATTTCAGAAAATTGGGGAGTTTTTGAATATCAATACTTCAGAACCGTCCACATAACTACAATCATTTTCATTTTGCAGGACACAGTACCATCAATCCCATTTAATTCTGGCACACGTGCTTTCAAGTGCATTTCTTCTGTTTAGATTCTTAACCTTAGACTCTAAAACAAATCAGCTGCTTAAGAGAAAAGGAGAAGCTGGAAAGTGAATACATTGTATTTTAACTTGACTACAATATTAATCCTCCAGTGCTGCTTTGTTTTGGTTTTAGTTAACTTTGTATAGGTCATCATGTATATCTCTGTCTCTCTCTTCCATCTGCGGCCCCCTCTTTTTCTCTCGTTCTCCCCTAAATCTATGGCTTGCAAAAAGCACAAGATGAGGTGTTTGTAACATATCAGAGTCCTTGTGATGAATGAACTCACATTTTTCTGGTCATTTTTTCCCTTGTATTTTGTTTCCAAACCAGAGGATTAAACTCTGGACCTTAAGGATGAAAAATAAGCACTCTACTGCGATCCCAGTCTTTTCATGGTCTTTTACCTCTGGTAAATTTCATCTTATTTCCAAATAACTCAAAAACACAAATATCTCATAGAGTATGTCTTGATAATATAAAACCTGAGACTACTCCCATGGTTCTGGTAGTGTTGTGTTAGCTTTGCTTCAGTCTTTCTTCTTGTATTCCCACTTATATGTTGCCATCTCTTGAAACATCTTCAAGCCTTCACTGTGAGCTAAACTTCATCAAATCCTGATTATTCTAAGAACCCTGATAATCCTCGGAAGCTTCTCAGTCCTTCTCTGGGCTTGATTTTCTACAAACCTACTCTTCTTTCAGTTGTGGACGATCTTCCTAAACAATTGGCCTCTACTGAAGTTGTAGAGTACCATTTCTTTTTTGCAAGATTCTTCCACAGAAAAACTAATAATTCTCAAAATGTTAATAGGTGTTTCTAGGAAAAAGTAATTTCTGTATAAGTGTTAGCTAAAGATTATATTTCTATATTGGAAGTCTTGGTATATCTTAGACTTTTACAAGTTTTAAGTTATTCACAAGAAAGAATATAAATGATTTAGTTTAACTTGTATTGCTCAAATTTTTGTAGGACTAGTGTTCCTTTTATTTACCTAACAACATGTTGTATGATTTACGGTTTTTAGGGTATATCTTTGGAAATCATTAGAGAATATAAAAATGCACTGTTTTTGAGTTAAGGAAACCAGAATGAGGATGATAATAATAGCTAACATATTAGCTATATCAAATAAGCTAACATATTAGCTATATCAAATAAGCTGAGTCCAACTGTGATTTATTTCATGTATTAACATATTTCACTCTATATTAACATATTTCACTCTATATATCAGTAAATTCACACTATAGGTATAGAAACAAAGTCTTATCAGTAAATTCACTATATAGATATATAGGGAAATTCAGAGACTTGCCAAAATTTACACAGCCAAAGTGAAACATAAACCAGGCAATCAAGTTCCAGAGCCTAAGATTTTTACTACTTTGCCAACTTGCCTCTGTTACCTACTATAATAATTTTGGGCCAGTCATTTTACCTTGGTGGGCCAAGGTTTTCAGCCATCAAACAAATTAACATTACCTGATGTGGCTACCGTGTAGAATTACCCTTAAAAAGCCTAATGCAATGTCTGGAATACTGTGGGTACATACAATATCTATTAAGTACAACTTGAGCGCTCAGGGTTTTCTTATTACTGGTTATCTATTAATATGAGAGGAATAGGCATACAGCTGTGCTAAAGGACTTGGCTAACAGTTCTTATTCTTATTTGGGTTCTGGAAATTAGGTCCAGTGTTTTGCACATGCTAAACATGCATAACCATTTAAATACATACTGGTTTTACTAGTTGCTTGAGAGATTACTGTAAGATTCCTTTTCTTAATAAAACGCACCTTAAATTAATGCTTTTTTCACTTGCACAACACAACAAAGTTTTACACACTTCCCCCTCCTCAATTCTTACTCTGCACCCTCAAACGAATCTTTAGAACCACTCACTCACCCTGAACAATGTTGACTGGGCCTGTAATTCAGACAATAGGCATTTCAAATGCTATATGTATTTCTCAAACCAGAGCATTGGGCTCGGGCTATGATTAAATCCATGACCTGAGGGGCTTTATGAAAACCACACGCTGGCTATTTTTCCATTTCACCAGGTATTATTGCCTTGTCTTCTTTCTCAAAGGAAAACAGTTCTCCATATAATTCCAAAGCTAACATAAAAATACATATGTAAATATTGATAGCATCAGTCTAGCGCCCACTTTGTCACAACTCCACCTCCATCAACTGCTATCATTTGCACTGCTCACCATCTTTCACATCCCTTTTTCCTCCCACGCACAGCATATTCCTCCCTTATAGCATAGTTAAGTCACCTGCTTCCGACACACCACACGGCAAAGCACATCTATCTCTTAAGCTCTCACATCCATCTTGCTTTTTCTGTAAGTATTTTATGGCAACCTTCCAAAAAAATTTACACATTGTTATTTCCTTATCAAATACTCTCTTCAACCCAGTACAACCCAGTTGCATTCTCAGGGTCTGTAAAAACATTTCAGATCTTCCCATCTGGCAGACACAATGATCTGTGCCCAGTCTTGATTCTCTGTGGTCATTCTGAAATTTTATTTCCATTTTCTTCATGAAAGTCTCTTCTTATCAAATACCTGACACAATAATGTTTGTGATCCCTTTTTTGTCATTGTATCCCTCTCACTGGCTTTTCCCCCTCATTCTTATTTTACAGATGGGTTGACCTTTATGGCTCTGATCCCTGCCTTCTTCTCTATTCACACTACCCATTCAGTATGACATTAGCCATTCCATAGCCCTAGCAATCACTTCTATGCAGATGTCACAAGAAATAACTGGAGAGTAACTGTGAGAAAAAGACCATAATTTGATTCATCTTCCTGATATTCATGGTATGTAGGGCAGTACCTTATACATAATAGTCACTCACGTGTACATATGTATATATTTACATGTATACATAGTGAGCAAATGATTTTTCTGATCTAGTGTTATCAGACATTTACAATTGTCTCAGGTATAGAATATTTATTAATTCATCATTCTAAAACAAATAGAAAACCATCTTCTACCTACAGACATTTCTTTTGGTTAAGATTTTTCTCTTTTGGAGCATATTTGTGACAAAAATTTTATGAGGTTAAAAATAGTGGCCCATAATTTTGCTTCTATTGCATACATTTTTTAGCTTTATGGTGTTCAACAACTCCAAGCTGTTAAATCCATCTAGGTAATGGTGAGTGGAATCTAAATGCACTGAATCGTATTTAAAATGGTGTGGTCAGGGTTATCAATGCCAGAGACCCAACGAAGAGGAAGAAAAACAGCATTGTAGAACTGAATATAATTTTAATAAAGCAATCTATAGGAAAAATGTACAGTTTTCTTTTTTTTTCCTTCCCCAACAGCACAAAACACATATACTTTTACTACTTGTAATTTGAGACGGGAAATAGCAATAGCTACAAACAAAAGAAGGTGAGAGACAGGGTCAACTCCATTTTCTTTTCTTCATGTTCCAAGCTCGGGAGTGCCTTAGGTTGGAATATGGTGACATTTATCTCGATTTGTCTCATCTCTTCCCAGTGAGCAGCCAGAAACCAGTAACACAGT
Organism: Dolichotis patagonum; assembly: GCA_004027295.1. Classification (NCBI taxonomy): domain Eukaryota; kingdom Metazoa; phylum Chordata; class Mammalia; order Rodentia; family Caviidae; genus Dolichotis; species Dolichotis patagonum. Next base: position 58,564 of record PVJX010000625.1, on the reverse strand, counting down.
GGTGGTATGCATTGCAGCCACCTCAGAGAAAAGACCTGACTGTGCATTTCCCCACATATTGCTAAAGAAAGAAGAATTTCAGGAAATTAGGACCAAGAATCTTAAAACCCACTGGAGTGCTTAGACACAACTATCATCAATTAACAACTTAAGCAGTGGTTAGTAACCAGGGTGGGATGTACTAATATGTAACACAGTAAAGAATTAAAACAAAAACCTGGAACACCAAGCTGGAGGTTTATAAGTAAAGTATCTTTATGTAGAATTAGTGGAAAATTCAGCACAAATTTCCTAAGGTCCCCCAAAAGTGCCTCATCTATATAATCATGGATTTGTCTCATTGTCACATAGCGTCAGACACCAAATACTCATCTTATTCATCTGTATTCACGCCATCCTTAGAGCATCTTTATACCTCAGCATAGAAGTCTGCATACTGACCCCAGGCCTGACATTATATAAAACACAGATTTACCTCCTAATTATCACCTCCTATTTATTCTCACGACTTTTTGTAAGTCAATATCGTTAACCTCTCTTGAAAAAAATGAGTCTCAGGGAGGTTGAGTGACCTACCCAAAGTCAATGACTAATTTATTTTCAAGGAATAAAGAAGAATCCAGTCTAAGGCTTCCACTCTGCTAGTTTGGAAAATGAATGTCCCACAAAGTCCTATGTGTTAAAGGCTTCGTCCCCAGCCTGTGGCACTGGAAGTGATGGTAGCTTTCGGAAGCTGGGTCTCAGGAAAGCAGGTTAAGTCACTGGCGGACCTTGAAGAAGTTGGGACCCTGGATCCTCTCCTCCTCTTCCTGAGTTCCCCTGCTACAAAAAGGAAAGCAACTTCCTCCATCATTTACAATCATGTTGTACTGCTTCACCACAGGACCAAAAGCAGTTTAGCCAGCCTAGCATGGACAGAAATTGATAAAACTATGAGATCAAACAATGATGTCTTATAACTTTATTATTTCCAGTATTTTGTTACTGTAATACAATGTTGATGAACACATGCTTCAAGACCTAGAAATTTTCCAAGTTTCCAAAATTAGGAGACTTAATCTAAGCAAGCCTGATTGTATACGATATGGATGCACACACACATCACTGTCATATGTCACAGTGCAGAGAAAACTGTATTTGATACAGCTGAAACCAATACAGCAAGCACCTCAGAACTTTTTATCCATAAAATTATAAGTGATTATTTCACTACTTATGCTCTGATGAATTGAACTTAGTAGCTATGATTCATTACAACAAGATTACATGCCAGAAAATAAAGTGAAATATGAAAGACAGCATTCACAACTTGCCAAGATACAGGTATAATCATCTTCTCAGAAAAATTCACATGGCCCCGCAGTTTCTTCCACACATACACTGATATACACCGACTCTGGGTACCTGTTCCACCCTTGACTCTCAGGGCGGTGGAAGACCGTCCACAGAGTAAGTACATGCTTGAACCGTGACAAGGACAACATGCTTAGTAGTATTCACAGTTGACTTAATTCCCTACTGAAATATTTTTAGGTTCATGCTAGCTGTTGGGAATAGGAATATGATTGAGTCAAGGTCCAGGAATGCATGAACTAAAGGAGACCGAGGCACACTAACAAATTACATCTATATGTGAGACTGACTAAGAAATAAGAATTCAAATGGACTAGTGAAGGGAAGACACCATTTGGAGTTGGAAAACCAGGCAGTACAAACCTAAAAACTTGTACCAGGAGTAGATGTGATTAGAAGATAAACCGTAGGAAGAGACAATGCCATATTTGGCTGTCAGAAAGATGGATGATAGAATTTCATTAGTGAAGAAAAGGGAAAAACCTGAAAGCAGGCATCATAGCTTGGAAGTGACAAATGTCAATGTGTCCCCACATGTCATGTGTGTCACACCCCTCAAACAACACCAACATGCCTTGGATCAGGTTCTGTATCTTTCTCTGTCAAGATGCTTGTTCAAGCTCTGAACACTAAATAATGGGGAAAGGATAGTTTAATAAGAGTTGCAAGGAAAAGTATTCAAAAGGTTAATTAGCAAAGGAGCAGAGAAGGGTGTAAATAAGACCAAAAAGAGACATCTGGCCTTTTGCTGTTTGCCTTTCTTAGTCTTTAAGCTCAGTTTCTTTTGTATCTATAAAAGGCAGGAAAAGTGGTACTTAGAAGTAGCAGTGGTCAGTCCATTTATTTGAACATTTGATAAAGCGTCAGTTATATTCCTTTCCTAATCTTGTGTCATTAGAAAGAAAATGACACACTTGGAGACCATTCAGATATGAATGCCCACAACCATCCTATCAGGCCTGCTGGCGTCTCTTTTTTCCCTTCTCACTCTTTTAGTCACTATAGCCAATTATGTTGAGATATGATTTTTGGCCAGGCAAACTAGCACTGCCATCAGGGGTCCCACAATAGCCTGGTTGGAGACCCTAACAGCCTCTAATATTATTATTTTTGGCAAGCTGTTATGACGATAATCACTGGGAACAAATATCTCTGTTCAGGGAAAAGAGAAAAACAAAACAAAGTAAAATTTCTTTAAAAAGAAAGAAAGAAAAAACCTACCATCTCATGTTGAGATAGGGCAACAATTGGAACACAAATCCAAAAGAGGAAATGTTCATAATTTTAAAGCTAAGATTAATCTCAAAATTGGTGAGAATAATTAACGAATGAAAGAGGCCAATTGTGTTTGAAATGACTGAGTCAGATCCAATCTTTCCCTGGGCTCTGTACAAACGTCGCATTATGTATGAGTGAATGAGGTAGTCAGTGATATGGCTCACCATTTGCTGTGTGATTGAGTTCCCAAGGCGTCATTTGGACCTGGGTACCTTTTGTCTGCAGTTTAAAACTAACCTGTAATACCAGTGATCCAAGTGTCTACATTCCTTGTTCTATGAGTTTCCTTGGGTCTGTGCTTCTGCTTTCCACCTCAGGTGCAGAACTCAATGCAATGAGGAGTGATTTGTCTATCTCACGTTTCAGAGTCCTTAGAAATGGACTTACCTTGATAATTCATAAAGAGCTGATTTTTAATATGACAAGAAATGACTAAAAAGAAATACCCCAGACACTTTCCTTCTCCATGTATATGCATTTGCGGCAGAGATCATGAAGCAGTGTGACGGAAGTGAGCTGGTGTCTTTCTGTCTAGTAGTAGAATGTATGTTCAGTTCATAGTTCAACTAACTCCAACCTAACTTAAGGGCAAAAGAGGCAGCAGAACCTAGATACTGCTGGCTAAAATCCAGAATCCTCAGATTAGAAAAAGTGTGAGCTGGGGCAGAGCACAGCCAGTTCTGGCCTAATCAGTGAGGCTGGCAGCCAGCATTATGCAAAGCTCAATGGAAAGGAGCAAAGCCTCCTTGGCAGAACAGTGATAAGGAATTAGGATTTTCTAAAAATAGCATGAACAACTCAGTGCAAAGACCCAAACCAACTCTGGCACACATGGTGGGGCACAAGAAGGAGGACCAGAGCAAAGATACACAAAATTCAAACAATGGAAAGAAAAATTGAGAATGAACCCAAAGGGCAATTAATCTTGGGCCCACTTTTGTCCAAGATTTTCAAGCAGTGTGTGAAAATATCTGAATGTATAAGCTACCTGTATGATAAACAGCCTTTCTTAGCAACTAAGCAGGAGTTTTTAAGGCATGCATCTATCCTTATGAGAGGACGTTGGATGAGCTGCTGCCCTTTTATCTGATATTTACTAACATTCCTGCAATGTTGGACATTGTTGTTTTTGTTTTATATTTTAGATAACACCCTCCCCTTCCCCGAATCAGAAGAAACCAGTTTAAATTAACCAAGGCTGCCTAGGCCCACTTCTAGGTGACATAAAATAAATGTTGCTCATTATAGTCTCATCCTCATGTTAAATTTCTGCCCAGGGACATTACTGTCTGCTGTTTTTGGAACATGTAATGTATGAGGAGGGATAGGGCCCAATTACACGGCTCAGGCTCATACCCACCTTAGCATGTGAAGAGAGGCTGTCCAAGAAAAAGACGTGCCAGTTTCCCCGGGAAAAGTCCCTTGCTTTCTTCTTCCAAGGAGAGACACTGCTTTAGGAATTATCCCCAGTGCTGTCTTTACTTGCTGCAAGTAATAAACCTTTCTTCATTTGTTTGCCAGTTGGTTGTGCTTCTTGGTTATGAACTTACCGAGGGGTGTGCTCGTCATGTTGAGTTGCACTCCCACTTCTCCTTACGTGTACAGGGTTAGGCCTTCCCAGTTGCTGTTCAAATGCTCAAGTTACAATGGAGTTATGAACTGAGAATTCAGAGCAGTTGAATGTATTGTCATGCATCAGTGCATTTCACGCACCTAATCAACTGCACATCATAGCTCAGCAACACAGAACGCTGCAGAGTATCGGTTATCTACTCTCCTGGTCACCCGACTTGTAATTGGGAGCCAAGGGTCACTGTCACTGCTCAGTATCTTGAAAGAGTGTGGTGCCATGTATCCATAAATTAGAAAAGACCAAAATTCAAAATCCAAAGTATGGTCTGTATTGAATGCATATTGCTTTTGTACCATCTTAAAGGCAAAAAGTTACAAGTCAAATCATTTTAAAATGGGAATATCTATGTTTACTCTTGTCATAAAATTCTTCAGGTATACATATTTTCAGGTGTTGTTATTGAGAAATACCTGGGTTGAGAGATCTCTCAATAGTAGTAGGGACTGTGGTACCCAGAACATCAACCTCAGGTCATGACTACTGTTTAGAGCATGTAACCAAAATTATCCCTGGGTAAATCTATCTCATCTGTCTCTCTCTCTCTCTCCCTATCTATCTATCTATCTATCTATCTATCTATCTCTGTGTGTGTTCACAGATAAGTTGTTATGGAAAAGGAAATGGGTAGATATGTCATTTAGGAACACTTTTGGAAAACCTCACTATGAATAGTGTTTTTTTGGGGAGAAAACTTGCATGACAATATTGATCCATTAAAAATATCACTTTAAAACTAATGTCGATAGCTTGAGCTGTATAGGAAGTGCCAGTTACGATTAGTATGCTTGATTGTAATTCAGTGCGAAGGTACTTAGGAGCGCAGAAATTAGAAATAAACATATAGCGGTAAAACCAATTACTCAATGATAGGCTTACACTCGATCCTGAAGCATTTACTGATTCTCTTCTCTGGGCAAGTCACAGGACCAGAGGCTTTACAGCAGCTGTAATATTATTGGAGAGATATGAGATATATCCAAATAGAGTGTGAATTAGAGAAAAAAAAAGATTGGATGGAGGGAAAAAACAGAAAGATGGATTTAACATGGTGGCCGTGAAAGCCAGTAAAGGCTTTTGCACAGCATAAGCAAAGGATGAAGTCTTAGAAAGCTTAATACCAAAGGATGGGTTCAGCACTGAAGTGGGCAAGGTAGAGTAGCATCTGAGGTGTTTTTGTTACTATAAAGAGTTGTGTTTGAAGTATATTTCTTTAAGTAAGGCCTCAGCCTGGTATGTTCTCATATTTCTATACAAAGCTTTCTTCTCCTTCTATTTCATTCTTCTGGGTTCTTGATACTTTTTCTTCCTGGCTGCCTCCTCAAAACACAACAGTGGAGAACTTGTATTAAACTAGGGGCAAGAGGATGGTATCGTGCCAACTTTATAGTCACCATAAACATGCACGTTCTGCACTATCAAATGAGGAGTATGGTATCATGTACTCATACTGTGGAATTCTTATTGACAGAAACTGTGTCTATCTTAAAAACAAAACAATACAAACAAGCAAAACTCTAAGTCTTAGAACATGTCCTGCAACATCTTAGGGCTTGAATATATTTGTGGTTATGAGCCACATTAGTCATATTTAGAGAATAAAAAAGAACCGTGTTGTTGAGAGATGAGTGGTAACTGATGGATCCATGTTGGTTCCATCTGTTTTGTGTGTATTTTTTTATTAGAAAATCTTGAGTTTTAAACTAAGATGGGCCATAGAAACTGTCCGGATGGTTTCTTCATTTGATCCTCAGAAACTACCCATGAATCTGGCTGAATCCATGTTCCTTGAGGAGAATGCCATACTGTCGGTGGTAAAGTGGGTCCCTACAGAAGGTAATAAATGACAGAGCCAGGCAGAAATGCAGAAGTCCTACTTGCCTGTAATTTTTCCATTATAGCACATGATTTGGTATTATGTTTAATATACATATCATTAATTAATATAATTAAGCCTTTTTGAACTTTCATTTTATTATGAGGATTTGATGGTAAAAGATAAGACTTTGTATAAATTGGAAATGTAGGCTTTCCAAAAATAATATCTGATTTTTGTAGTTCTAGGGCTACAGTTTCTTATCAGCAAACCACAGTTAAAATAGCCAAGAGAATTCTACTTGATCTCTTGATAATGTTTTCTAGGAAATGTTTTGGTGATCTATAGAAACATCATTCTATGTTTCTGACAAATTTTTTTTCTTTTTAGTGTGCTTTGCCCATTTTTTTGTACATACTCCTTCATGATTGCATCTCCTTTGAAAAATTACTCCTATTAAACTAAATTTCTCTGTCACTGCAAGAGACATAAAATTAAAAACTATCTGTCTTTAATCATGCCAGGCTTCTTCCTTGTCTCCCAAGCTCCATTTATCAATAATTAATATATAAAGAAGACTGAAATCCATTTCAATTTCAAAGGCCCAAACGTTTCGCTGATTAATAAAAAAACTGTGCTCATAAAGATAGACGGACACGCCACAGGGAAATGATGGAGGACCTAACATTTGCAGGGAATAAATGGGCAAGGTCCATGGGCTGTCTGGTCTACCTGAACAAAAAACCAAGCCATGTGGAAGGACCATTCTGCAGAACACACCAAGCCTGACATAGCTGCATGGAAGGATGCATGTCCACTATTAATCATCTTGGAATTTATAAATCTTCTGGAATTTATATATACAACAAAGGATTAATTTATGTTCTAGTAGTCTACTCTCTGGACTTACAAATGTATCAGATTTACTCCATAATTAATAGACGCACACTATTATGAATTCTACATAGTATCTATTGATGCAACCCGGGATGGAAGCATGTCCAGACCTTATTAACTTTTTGTCTTCCTATTCTTGGTGCAGGCTGACCTGTTGACATTATTCCCCATACTATTTGCTGTCAGCTTTTGTATCTTCACCTAAAGAATTTCAGCTTTATTTTTTTTTCTTTTGTTTCATTTTTGTTTTTTTTTTTGTGATAGGGTTGGTACTGGGGGTCAAACTCATGACCTTGTGCTTGCCAGGCAGGCACTTACGCTGCTGAGCTAAATCCCAGGCCCAGAGAATTTCAGCTTTAATTGTGAGTATATTAGTGAACTTTCCCATGCTGGACGCAATACCACCCTAACCCATAAAGCGAGGAGTTCAATGTAGCTCACATTATAAGGGGACACAGAGCCTCCTTGCCTGGCTCCAAGATGTGAGCATCATGGCAGAAAGGCACAGCTACAAACTGCTGTTTAACCCAAGGAGGTCAGGAAGCAGAGCAGGGGAGCAGTGCCAGAGAGACAGAGGCCAGAGGCCGGACTGGACCCAAGGCCAGGCCTTAGTGACCCACCTAGCCATCCCCAAGTGTGTGCTCTACCACCCTCAGGAGGACAGCAGAACCAATCAAGCTGATGCTCTGTTCTCGTTGCCACAGTGGGAATTCCGTCTTTCATCAGCATTCCATTTCTACACAAGTGTACAGTTTCCAGCAGGTGGCTGGAGTACAGAGGCAGTAAGATAGAAAGTGCATCTCCCTGTCTAAACTTCCCCCAGTAATAACAGCAGCAGTCTAACCGCTGACATTCACCAGAGACCTGGCCTCTCTGTTTTAAGCACTTTACTTTCTAAGTCTCTGTGCCTTGCAGAAATGTCAGGACTTCTTAAAGGCCCAAGATCTTTGATGGCATAGAGCACTTTCAAGTGAGGAAGTTTAAAAGGGAAATAAAATAAATGGGTGAAATGGATTGACAAATATTATTTGTCTTAAATTTCTTTCTTCAGAGAAAAGACTTTCAATGAGAAAAGTATCAGCACTCCTCACACGAACTTGGAGGAAGAACATTTTGTGTTCCTCAATATTTTCCTTCATATGGGCACCCTCCCATTTAGCCAGCCCTGCTGGGCTTAATTCTGCATGGAGGAGACTAAGTACCAGTGTCCGTGGCGAAGATTTTCCTTCCTTCCTTTGATTGTCAGAACACACCAGATATTTCAGTCATTGATGCAGACAGTAAGTCAAAGTATTTAGAACCAAGTCAGCTCTATACTTACGCTATGTAAAGTAAAACAAAATGATTGCTCAATTTGAGGCTTTGTTGTACTGAATATGTGTCTTCTTAATTGATATGCTGGCCCTTATACTTAACAAAGGTAGGTCATATAGCTACACAATATTCAAATGTAAAAGTTCAAATAAAGGTTAAAGGTTAGCCATGTGGGACAGAGCTACATTGTCCTTCTTTCTGCTGTCGCCTCCTTCCTGCCTGCATGGTGAAGTTTCAGCCATTGCCACGGCAGCTCCACTGCCAGGGCCCAGGGGAGACAGAGGCAAAGATGGAAGATGAGTCAGTGCTTACAAGTCAATAACAATTTTGCAATTTATATATTCTATAAACAAGTTAGAAACAATGTCTTTGAACCTGAATGGCTGCAAAAAGTTAGTTAATTTAATTTTGAAAAATCTTCGTTTGTCCAAAGTAAATACCCTGGGAAATCACACTCTATCATTTGGTAATTACTACGGAACAATATAGGAATAGATCATGATGCGAGTCTAACAAAACAGCAATCGCATTTTGCCTAATTATGACTGGGCTCTGGGAAATGAGGCGAGCAGTGCCCCCTGCTGTTACACCACAGCAATAACACTCATTACCCCAGTAACTACTTTGGAAAGACACAGTAACACACAGGAGACTCCCTGCTGAGAGAGAGGCTGAGGCAGAATCATTCATTAGGCTACCAAGTATCACTGGATTGGCTTTAATTACTTCCAAAATACATGGTAACCTGCCCAGTAGTATAACACAGTGATATCACTCATCTGCTGTGTTTTTGTTTCGTTCTTTCTTTTTTACTTTTTTACTTACTAAGGAACCCAGCAGTAGTCTTACCATAATGGTGATATATTGTAGCTTACAAAGATTTAATCACATAGATTTGTGTGTTTTTAGACTCATAAATACACGGACTCCCATTGTGAAATGAGCACTAAGTAAAACAAGCAGAACCAATGCTATCTTTCTAGCAAGGTCCCTTTCTCCTGGTACTGAGTTGCAGCAACCCTGTTGTAATCTTTTCTTCTTATTCTGGAAATGACAGTGATAATTGCACTGTAGCCCTGTGGAATCCAGGGTATTTGTGATTATATCCAGTTACCTAGGAACACAGCAATTTCAAACCTATTACCCCCAGGTATCATTTATGTTTATTGCCCCCTTCAAGCAGTTGCCACTTTTCCTCTGAATTCCGAGAGATAAGATGTTTTGGGGACGCTCACTTGCTATAAGGAAAGGAAGAAAGGACAGAGAGAAGAGCATTGTCACTCTCACCTCTGTTAGGGGCCCATTTTCAAGTGGAAAAGGCAGTTATGCTTTTGGTACCGTGTTTTTCTGGAAAAAATTGGAGACAGGGCTCAAGGATTCCAGGTTTTGTGTTTAAAACATCACATTATACACACCTGCCTCATATGTCACAAATGCCTGCATCAACGGGGAAAAATTCTGGATGATGACTTGCTCTGGCAGGTGAATTAATAGCTTGTAGGACAGCAGTTTGAAAAATAATTAAGCCGAGGTGTTGCTGTTTTAATACGAATGAAGAAAATAACTGCTATGCCAACATATTCATCACTTTGATTTGGACAATTTATTCTAAACATAGGTACTTAAGGAAGGTTGTGTTGGAAGTTATTTAGTAGTCTATCTGCATTCCCAAAGAGGAAGTGATAGATAGGTGTTTTCTTCTCTGTGGTAATTGTTGGAGTTGATTTGTGATGCTATAGTTCTATGAAGAAGAACTAGCCCTTTACTTATGAACATAATCTTGAATACGTAATGAATATTTAGGTTAAGTATCAGTGGTAAGAGTTACTCAGAAAAATAAAGATATTAGTATTGGACTCTAATTATGCAGGAAAGGAAACCAAGGCTCTGAGAAGCTAAGGAAACTGCTCAGGATCGTTCAGCTAGAAAACCTTATAGTAAGAATTTGACTCCAGTTCATTTTGGCCTCAGAGTGTGTCCTTTTTCTCCATAATCAAGCTGCTTCTTCCACCTGTCTTTGGGTCTATTTCTACTGTCTTCTAGTGCTGTAAATCTTTCTAATATACATCAAAACTTGTATAGAAGGAGCAAACTATGAAAAAGAAAACAAGTCCTTACAAAACTTATTTCCCTTCTAGGAGTGAGAGACTCAGTATACTTGGAAGCCTAAATTCTTATTAATTGTTGTCTGTCTTTTCCTTTTTGCTATGTTAAAATACTGTGAGAAATACAGAATTTCAATTTTTCATCCAAACTCTGTTCTTAGTGTTATTTGCCATCCACCTAAAACTTTTCTATATAAGAAAAAAGGAAAAGGGATGAGAATTTACAATGTCTGAAGCTTAATTTTGCAGTCTATTATTGAATCCAAACATTGGACAGGTTTTGGTCTTCTTCCTTGGTCAATTAGCTAATTAAAGGCCAAGTGTCCACTTTTTATAAGATAATTTATTTTTATTTCTCTTGTTATATACCTTTTGTACAGAGTTTTTGTCATAACTTGTTTTTGTTTCAATAAACAAAACGTTTGGATTCAGTATGATCCACATGCTTTCTCAAAACAAGATATTAGAAGCATAACTCCACTACATTTTAATAAAGGATAAAACCAACAAAAATGTTTGCATATTATAAATATTTGTCTAGAACCTATTAAGGTAAAGTAAAAAAGGAAATCGCCCAGTCTCTCCTCTATGAGGCATGCTAAGAACTTGAGAAGAAAAGAAAACAGGTTGGAAGTGAACATAGAATAAAAACTACAAAGCAAGTACTAGAGATTAATTATACCTTAAAATCACAGAAAAAAAAAACCTATGGCAGTGGTAAATGATGCTTGTGTAAGAAAATAATAATAAACACAAGTATATTGTTAAAAACATTAATGTTTTAGAGTGAAATTATTGCCTAGAAAACAAAGATAAATTTTAAGAGTAACAATTTTTGATCATATAAAAGAGAATAAGTTATAATTGGAAAAATGTTTCATAATCAACATTTTGAAATAATACACAAAGTCATTTTTATGGAAAAAATTTGAAAAGAAGACTGAATTTTAATGAATTCTGGCTTGAGTTCTCACAAGTATCTCTTACTCCTAATGTTCTCAATGAACCATGTGGCATAGCTTTCTGACCCACTGGAGTCCAAATATTCAAAGGCTGCCCTAGCCTTGGCAATGAATGCCTTCTTCCTTGCTACTGAACCCTGCAGTTCTTAATACTCATGAATGTTTCTGCCAGACAGTGCTAACCAAGCCAGTGGTGACAGGAGAACCTCAGTACAGTGTTCTACCCTGTCCTGAAGGTGGGGAAAAGATAGGAAAGATGAGGAAAAGCAAGGCTCTGCATCTTCCACTCTTGTCTCGCTAAAACTCTGATGAGGAATTCTAGAAGGTAACATGTTTTAATTGATCTCTCTCCTAAATAGGCGTGAAATGCAGCAAGTATTTTATTAGTAATTTATCTCTTCAGAAAACATAGGTAAAACTGTTTTGATGGTGAGTATTTATATATTTGATAGATACAACTGGATTATGAATGGATAGGATCTTGCAAAATACCAATTTTCATTATACCTCTCTGGTGTATCTAAAAACTACCTCAGAAATCTTCACAAAACAATATCTAACTCAATGACTGATCATCTGATATTTCAAGTAACTTTTTTCTCACTGAAGGCTAAGAGGTGTATTCTTACATTTGTAAAAACAAATTCATTTCCATCTTTTTCTTATGGGTATCTAGCCAACCAGTAACATCATGTGAAGCGCACACATAAATTAGCTCCCTACTTGTTTTCCTGGCTCTCATGGGACACTCAGCATTAGCAGTAACTTCATGGTTGCAGAATGAATGATGAGCGCCAGCGCCCAACGCAGGTGTCATGATCCTCCCACTGATGATTTGGTTCAGATATTGAGACTGATGATGCCGTGAGGGTATGAAAAGTCGTTATTTCAATAACTTGGCACAGGAAAGCACAGCGCAGTGTCAAGCAAATCCAAAAATAGCTTGACAGAGCAAAGACAGCCAACTGGCTTGGAGTTTTACATGGGACAGGAAGTGGGGCTGAGGTAGAGGTTCTCTGGTGTTGGCCAGGGCTTGCATGGTTTAGCAGGAACACGTGGATTGAGCTTGCCTAGATGTAGGATAGAAGGACAGAGAGAAATGGTGGGGCTGTCAGCAGCCAAATGTGCAACGTGCTATATATATGTATTTTTCATATTCACCATATCCAGTAAATTACAGATTGCATTACTACTGTTGTTGCCACAATTATTATGCTTGTGTCTATACTTTCTGCTGTCTGGCTAACATGATGAGAAAATAACTTTAGGACATGGGTCTAACTGGTAAGCTGTATAATCAGGAGAGTTCTTGAGTGATTGCTTGTGTGACTCAAATGTTATGGTAGCAATTTAGAGTGTTACTGTCATAGGTCTTGAGTACAGTGGACTGGGATTCCTCATACCTGAGATTAAATCTCCCTTTCATTCCTTAAGAGCTGCATGAGTCTCAACAGTGGTTTACACGCTCTGAAATTTATCTGCTCAAGGTAAGTGAAACCACCAGTTCCACATGGTTTTTATGAGTCATAAGTGAAAGATGATAAAAGTGGAGCAGAAAGAAACTGCCTGGCACTTCAGTGAAGAATAGTTGAATATGATTATGAATATGAGCCACTAAGGCACTAACTGCTCTGAAATTCTTTCTTTACAATATGAGGATAATAATGGTCATGTTACCCTTTATCAAAATCAACAAGAGATGCTGTCTGTAATGGCACTTTCCAAATGCAAATATGTATATCAATATAAAGCCCATCACATGAGCATCACATGTTGAAAATAAAGTGTGAGACATGGTATAGCACTTAGACACACATGGCCCTCCCATGATTCCCAGTTTGGTGAAGAATTCTTAAACAGATCTATTTTCCATAGTATATTTGCTGGTCATTTTTCTTAAACCAAGTCATTTTTCCCAAACCAGGTCATTTTTCCATAGTATATTTGCTTGCATATTTTGCAAGTTGAACATTCTCCAAAGTCCTGGTCTTTTAAATCAAGGACAAATAAGACTGACATCTGAGGAACCCCAATACTCACTCCCTCTCAGGTGAGAATCTCTTCTTTCGGTATCAGTCAACGTTAAGATAGCCCACCTCTAGTAACAATCTACTTGAAATCCCAGCTTCAAAAAACAGATTCAGAAGATTCACTCATTTTTCTCAAGGGAAATGACTGAAGAAGGATGAAAAAGAAAAGATTTTTTTGGCAGGAAGAGAAGATAAGGTAAAAAAAATGTAAGTGGGTAAAAATTAGAGAAGCATTTGGGAAAGGAATTAAGAATGGTGAATGGGATTGAAAACTTCTACCACTGATGTGAGATTCATTCCAAGATAGCAAGATTGTTGGCCAAGCCTCTTACCGGGATGAAAACACAGTAATTTCTTCCTTTGTTTCTTCTAATCTGCTGTCTTCATGTCCCTCTAGCACCAACAGCTCCTTCCAGGGATATTCATACCCAGTAGGAATTGCTGTCTGGTGCTTTTGTTCTAACCTTCACCTAGGAAAGGTTATACAGGCAGAAGCAATCAGTATGTGACCTGCTAATGCCCATGCCCTCCTCCACAGCTGTGACAAGCAGTGTTCCAGAGGGGTTAAGCCATAGCTGCCACATCTTAACTGTTGCCTCAAAATAAGGGATCAAGCTGTGATCCCTTCCACACCATTCTGCTGCCTTGCTGTGCAAACAGTTGAAAGGGTCCATGTTCAGCCAGGCAGCCTAGAAATCCAATGGTATTAAGCAAAAGAAAACTTTGGTGCTTAAAAGTTACTCCTTGGAATCTATATAGTTTTATCCGATTGCAAGAGCAAGAAGCATTTATATTCATTTTTCTCTTAGTGTTTAAAAAGCCCATAAGCTTGGTTAGATAATATGAAAATAATAATAAAACTCTCAGCAGCACACAGTATCCTTGGACTTCCTCTGGTTACATTTGTGTTCAAGATGAACCACAATCTACTATTTTGTATTCAATGATTTTCTTATCTTACAAAAATTAGTTAATATTGAAGTTTCCTTTAATTATGTGGATACCTTGTACATTCAAAGTGGAGACATCCTATGGATGAAGGAACTAACATTTTTCTTCTGTATTTCTCCAAAGCACAAGTTATGTTACCATTGTTTACAAGATACTGAAAAGTATTGTCATCAGACTGATTAACTGACTCACTGTATGGCTTTTTATTTTTCTTCAAAGTCAAAAAGCATTCATATTTCAATAAGGACTTATTTCTCTGTAAATCATAGATTCAGAATCACAATTTACAACAGCCATGCTCACCTGCCAAAACAACTTCAAATTAAATAGCAACTTTTGTTACAGTATTTTGGAGACATATCTGGGAAATCCAACTGACACAGGCACAGAGTGGAAATGGTTCGGACAAGGCAAGAAAAGGCACATTGACTGGCAGGAGCATGCTCTGTTGCCTTGACAAACAAGCAGGAATTCAGCCCCAATCTGTTGGAGTCTCAAGGCTCACAAACCTGCCAGATTGCCATCTTTGTGCTGAATATAAAATAATCACAGTAGCTAGAAATGATAAATTGTGGATGGCTGCGGGCGGAAGCAACATATTTAATCAATCTCTTCTTTTCACTCTGTAGGTTGTAACCACGAAACCTAGGCTGCTACCAGGAAAGAATAGTTTCTACTTCTGGAAGCAAAAATGTCTCATTCTATGATCACTGGTTAATCGTAGCCTGTCCTTCCCCTCTAATGAACATTTAGGATGAGCTCCTGATGAGTTTCACATAACATGCTTTAGGAACTCCCTAAAGTCTATGCAATGCTATCTTTCCACTATTTTAGTTTCTTAAACTCATCACAGTCTGGTCTGCACATTAGCAACTTTGTTGCCATCTGAACTATCAGTGCTTTACTGACCTTTACTCCATGTGCCAAGTTTTGTGTGAGGCATTTTATATATTCACCCTCAGCGATTATCTTGGAGGCACGATGAAAAATGCATTAAATGCATAAAGCATAATATAAATTCAGGTCTGCAAGGTATTATTCCTGGAAACACACTCATTTTTAATTCTCTCATTTAGCTTGTCAGATCAAACAGCTATGATTTAACCATGGCTTTTTGAGTAGTTATTTTTTCTCTTAAATTTACTATTACATGGAGGACAAAGGAATAAATCTTCTGTGAAGCTTACATCATTAAAGAAATTCATGTAACCATAGTTTCAATTTGTTTTCTTCTTTCTGAATGCCTATCACTTTCATTTCATGCTTTTCTCCTTTTTTCTCCTTCCCTATATACACACACACACACACACACACACATACACACACACACACATACACACGCACACACACAAAACTTATTACATCTTACAGGATCATTTAAAGACATTCGTCACTACTATTTTAAAAGCAATATATCACAGATACAACCCATGATTTCCTAAAAACCTCAGGTTCTCCCAATTTCACTATCATTGTTGTCTTCCATGATGCAATTCGAGGTGTAAGCTGGGCATAGGAGAGCCTTGGCATGATAGTGTCCATCTAAAACACATTTTCTTCTTCTGTGGCCAAGCCTTAGAGTGATATGGAACACAATTCTTCAGTCAAGACCTCCACATCCTTACCGTGCACGTGTCTTGACTCATATCTAGAGACCATTCTGTCCCTCATTCTCAGAGTTTAGGAGAGCACAGTTGTTTTTTTTTGCAACATAGATTAATATATCATTGCAATGATTATTTTTCAACACAGTTATTTCTCATTTTTTGTGAGGCCATCTACATAGAACGTGCAAGATATTTTCACGTTAGATCTTTCAAAATATATCACCCAGAAAGGAGTTTTTCTTTCTTATTCAATTCTGAACTATTCGTATCTTACAAATCCTGTTTTAAATATTTGTCTTATTATTTATCTTTTATTCTTATTTTATCTTCAAATAGTTCCATTGTCTATCACACTCTTATTGCTTTACCACAAAAAAATTCTTAGTTTTCTATCTTGAACAAAGAATTGATAGATTCCTCTTTATTATATTATAGAAACCTAGAACTGGAAGAAACATCAAGATGTTTGGGCAGACATTGATGAAGAAGAGTACAAGCAAAAGGCATCTGTTACACTCTTCTCAAACCTGGGTAGCTCCTTAGAATTTTAGAGCATGTGAACACAAATTCAGGTCACAAGATATTTCTCACAGGAGCTTTGAACAGACAAAATAAAAGTTGCTCCATTTGATAGAATCAAAGTATAATTCATGCATGTATGGCAAAGTCCATAATTCTGTACATTTAATATAACTAAATACTGTTCTTTAAATGTTTCCCTGCTCCAGAGAGATACTGCAATTATTTGGAGTAAAGGCAAGCATCTTTTTATAATAAAAACGTGAAGTCCTGAGCTGTGTACAGCTTCCACTTTATTTTAGGACCTTTAAAGGTAATTCAAACATCTCTCTTGGTAGCCTGTTTGCTTTTATAATCACTTTTATGTCAATAAGGCTCTAAGGTAGAAAGGTTTTGTGTTCTGAGAAAACACACAGGACCTGTGGACTTTTTAGAGCAATTTCCCTTTAAAATTGTCTGGTCATTGGCTAACTTCTTCCTTAAGGAGATACTTTCATGTTTTCCTATTTCTATGGTCTTTTTTCCCCATGCTATTCTATGTGCTTTCTACTCAAATTTTTAATAAAACTAGACATAGGTGCCTGAACTCTTTGTGTATTAGTACCTATTTATTTGGATAGGATGTGAAATAATAAATCTACTTTTTCTGATGTGAAAAATTGCTGTCATTATTATTATTTAAGTTTGGGCTGTCTTCTCTCAATGCTTCCAACAGCAAGCCAATCTATACCAGTACTGATTCTGAACATAGCCATTGTCAATTACTTTATCTTAGTTGTAAAGATAGTTTTTACACAAGTATATGTATCATTATGTATATCCTAAAAATACATTAGTAATAAAAAATAAAAAACAACATTTATATTTTACTTTCCCTACAAATGCATTACTTTATTTTTAGCATGGAGAGAAATCTTCAGAACAAATGTAGCAAAATTAAGCAAAAAAAAATTAAATAAATAAAAAGCCCCAGCAAAATCTGTCAAAACATTGTAGGCTATCTATCAGAGGGACAAAATGCATAAAAGGTATAATGAAGAAAAGAGAAAAATGGGGCTATTCAGTTCTCCCATTTTGAGACTTGTCATAAACTGCAAATGGGCCCATACTCTGGGCTATAAAACCACGAATTGAGATTGATTCATAGATCTCTGACCATTGTCATCTAGGGTTTAGAGTCACATGCCAATGTACAAAGTAACTGTCAGGTGTCAGATAATACTGGGTAAACATAGAAGTTGATGGAGAGACAGTAGGGTAAGATATAGTTGAAATCATACATTCCATCAGTCATTGATTCTATACATGGCTATGGAGCATCTTCTATATATAGGGGGGTTATCTTCTGTGAAACCGTAAGAGAACCCAGGCGTTCATAATGCCATTCATAATAAGCAGTGTGTCAATCAGCTTCCCATTGTTGTAACAAAATACTCGATGAAGTCAAATTAAAGGAAGAAAGATTCGTTTTGGTTCACAATCACAAAGCCTTCAGTCTGTGGTTGGCTGGTTTCATGGCTATGGGCATACAGCAAGAGCATCATGCTGGAAGGAAGTCATGAAAGAGAGCTGCTCATGTCAAGGCACCAAGTAAGCAAAGAAAGGAAGAAGTCAGGTACTCGAGACAGTCCCAGAGACCATGCCCTATAGTTTCCTCCTGTTTCTGTTACCTCCAAACAATCCTACACGTTAGGATCTCATCAGTGAATTTGTCCACTGATGAAGGAAAGGCCTTCTGATCCAATTAACAATCTAGGTCCTATCTCTGAGCATTATTGTATCAGGAATCAAACCCTTAACACATGAGTCTTTGGGAGGAAACTTTGTACTTAAACTATAAGATGAAGTGATACCATGGTTGTTCACATGTGTCTTTTCCCAGGAATATATTATCCTCAAGAACCAAAATTAAATCCTTTCATCTTGTTCCTCCAATTCCAACAAAAAGACTGGATGACTAATGGCTGAATGAAAGATGAACAGAAATGCATTTGGAGCTCATGTGTTTACTGTGGTTTTTGAGAAGTTTTTCATCACCTTCTTTTGTGACATGGTAAGCAAAAAAGATTAAACACCTGCTTGTTTCTATGCTCATTTTTGCCTTATGCTTAACGATTCGACTTTGACACCAGGTTTTCATTAGAAGTTTATGATCAAATAAATTAAATCATTCTTCAAAATCCATGTTCTCTGAGAAAAAATCTACCTTATGTCTGAATATTTTACTTCCACAATTTAAACTTTTTCAACTATGCTGCAATGTTCTTAAAAGGGGTCATTTTGCATGGGTTACTTCGATTTCTGTTTGTTGACTCATCAGGTTTTCTGACTTAGAGGAAGAAAAAAGAAGTTATTGACAAAGCTATTTGTATACTAACTTTTCACCTCACAGATGGAATGTTTCAAATAACTCATAAGTGAAAACACTATAATTTTAATGGCTTAATTAAGCCAGAAGTGAAAAGCAATATATTTGGAGGATGTTGGCTACAATAGCATGGGAATTATATGGTTTTCAGCAGAGCAGTAAGAGAAGAATCAGGCTTTGTATCAAAAATAACTAGACTCATAATGTGACTGTTCTTTAAAATAAGAACCTTCTGTAGTTTACTTTTTACACCCAGTCATTTCCTCATGTAAGATGCAGATGATATTACATAGTTTGGGAGAGTGTTAGGTGACTCTTACACAATATTTGCTGTTTTCTCCTATTCTAACTTCTGCTATTATAGGATAGGTAAAATGATAACTGTATGAGGCTAATAAGCATTACATAAATGGTACTATGCAACACTGACTTATGCAAGCCAATAACTTAGTCTTTCCCTGGATCCCTACATTTACTATTTGTATTTTAGGAGGAAAAATGTTCCCCAAACTTCTATTGTTGAAATTTGGTGATATGGAGTTGATTTCCTCCTAAAGGAATAGAAACTAGAATCCTTCTAGGCAGCTCAGGGGTCATAGAAGGCTGAGGAAAAGTTACTGAAGATTATCCGATACAGTATATTTGAACCCATTATAAGATAAAAGAAAAATGGTGCTTAGTTTCCGGTTTACCAAAGCATCAGCGATGTCTTCAAGGGAACATTCAGAACTGAGGTCAAAGAATTAATATTTCATAATTCTTTGAACACTGCTGGCAGAGAGCATGGAAATTGCCCATGGTTAGAGAAACCTCAAGAACAGCAGGTGACTCTGCTTAATTTTACATGGCAATATTGGCTCCTGGATCTAAACGGACCTAGATGAACTCCGAGTTGCTTCTCTTCCCTGTATCCCCTGGTGACAGTATCTTCTCTCTATCACTGAGAAAGAAGAGATCTGAACTCATTGTGAGTTGGTAACTGGATGCGGGTTGATTTCTTATCAACAACCTTTATGAGCTTCCCGCTATTTCAGACACAGTGCTATGAGACGGGCTTGACTTCACACTGTACAAATGAAACCCAACAAAACCAAACAGAAGGCACCCTAGGAGAGGCTCTCCTGCTACTGCAGTGGCCACAGAGAGGAGGGGGCATGAAGCATTAAGAAAGAAAATCATACTTTAAGAATGGATTCACATAGTGCCAATAATTCATGAATGCTCTCCATCATGCAAAAGGACATGCATTTCATTACCATAGCTCTCAAGTCATCGCTACCATAGTACTTGTTTTTGTTCCTTCACCTTGCAGGTAGTAAAGAAAATAGGGGACTATTAAATGTGGTCCCATATATCTTTCAGAAATATTTGTTTTCCTTCAATATAATCACTACTAGGTCACTTAACAAAGGTACCACCCCTCTTGGACTAAAGAATTTCATGATTCATTTCAATGTGCTTTTTTTTGAAGCACTTTTATACAATGTTATGATTCAATAGAATAATAAATAAGCATTGACTGATGAATAAAATTTAAGACACAGAGTGAAGTCTGTGAGCAGGAAGAGCTCAGTTTTTAAATTCAAATAAATAATGAATTAATTTCATGTACAGGTTTCAGAAACTGAGAAACTTCTACAGCAGAGTATAAGGGAAACCAAATCCTCTGAGAGGCCTCTGACCACTGATAAACTTACAAATAGGTATTTTAGTTCACTATGACTATAATCAATGGATAATGAAACACTGGCCTTTGGCCTCCTATGACCTCCTGTCAGCCACCATTGATCCATGAGGCTGTCCCTGTACCTAGGAGGGGGGCTTCTGTGCACTTGCATTGTTTGGCAGTTGTTTGCAATCAGAGGTCTGTCAGACCCAGTGCTCCAGTTTCATAACTGTAATTGGATTGTCTGATGTCCTATTCAGTGGGAATGTGCCTCTTCTTAGCTCTCTTTTTGAAAAAAAATCAATAAATGGTTTCTGGTACATTTAGTAGAGAGAAATCAGGATTTACCATACTATGGAACTAACATTTTCAACATTTAACTACCCCCCAATTTGGGGCCTGTGAAAGCCAATGCATAGGCTTTGAATTAATTGAAGTGTCTGGTCCCTGGGATGTATAGTAATGCGAGCACATTTCATGATGGAAATCAAAGAGCTCTGTCATACCCCAAATTTTACACATATGCATAGAAATGAGTTTTCCCCCTGTACTAACAAACTACACAATCAATATTGAAGTTATTGAAAATACAAGTAACTTTATGTTTAAGCCTGAGGCTGGAACTTTTAAAACACTATGAGTATAAATGCATATGTACATTTATAAGCAAATATACAGTTGACACATTTATATAACCATATGTATATATATATATATATATGAATTTTGAACATACATATATGCACATATACATATATAACACAAAGACCTGAATCAGGAGACATTTCTCTGTATTTAATAGCAGGACATATTCAGTGTCATTCTGCAAATATATCCTGCTTCTACAGAATTGTGCTAGAAGATAAAATTCCAAAGATGCCTCTCCTACCAAAAACCCTGAAGAGAATAGAAATTTTCTAAAAATAATCAGTTAATCCTCATATCCTAGCTTTTGATTAATAGTTTGGTTCCTTTTAGGATCAGATTTGCAACCTTGGCTCTGTATTGACTCTACTTCAAAATAACACAGGATATTGACGAACGACTTGGGGCTGCCTACTTAAAATGAGACTCGTTCCACATTTCATTGCTATCTGAGTATTCATGCTGTAGGAGGTAGAGGTTTTTCACTGCATGGAGTGCACTATCCAGTGCTATCCTTGTCCTCTGAAGCATTTCCTATTAACTGCTACTAGAGACAGGATTCTAGACTGAGTGGGCCATTGGTTTGTTCCATTAGGACAGTTCTGAGTTTTAATGGATAGGTACATACTCTTTGGAAGAAAAAGAAAACAAAATATACCCGAGACAAACTATAATATTTGTGGTAGCATTTAGATAATTAATCTGGCATGTAGAATTTGTTTCATTTTTTATGTTTGTTAAACATGAGATTTGAATTCAATAAATATGAAAAGAAGGAAGTTTTCCCAGTCATAAATATGTATTTTTGAAAATGTTACTACCAAATTTAGAAGCTAGTTTTCTGCATTTTCAAGCAGGTTTGTCAAGGGAGCAGAGAGGAGTTAAATTAGAACAAGAATGCTTGGGGCAGAAGTCAGTTCAGGACTTCAGCTCAGGGAGGGATTAACAGATATTGCTGGACAACCTGCCATACAGCCTGAGATTTCTCCTTGTTTGCTCATCTCAAATCTATGGCTATATTTGCTTTTGACCTCAATAGCTTTCTCTCGTGTGCAAGCTTCCTATAGCCCCTGATTGAAAAAGCCAGGAAAAATAGCACCTCGTTATGCGCCAAGTGAAAGCTTGAAGAAAATGTTTCTTGACAGTGGTTTGAACTATCTAGATTAGAGTTTTAGTTTTGTGGGAAAAATAACTGGGCAAGTGACCTATTCCATTTTATTATATTAATTTCCTTTAGTTGTAAAAACTGGGATTATTTTCAATGATTTGGTTCAACGATATATTTTTACATTAGTGGGACAATTGTCACAGATCACCCATTTTCACGTGGTTGGACTTTTAAAGGTGTTCTCTGAGTACTTTGGTCAACACATAGGTGTTCCGACAGGAACCACGTGTCCACGTCTGATGCAATCACTAATTTAGGAGCAAGGACTACTCAGGTAAGGCTTTCTACGGACTGGCCAGCAAAGTGTTTGACAAGATGTTGCTTGGACTTCAAATAAAAAATTTCCATGTAAAGTAAACCTTCGTACATTGTAAAGCAAATTTTTGTTTTGAGAATTCATTTTGACCACTTTCATAGTAAAGGTTTTAAAAAATTCTGCAGCAAATGAAATCAATTATTTAAATGAATTAATTAGGGAGTACTGTGCTGGATCATCAAATACCTTTTCTGATCAAATTCCTGTTAGCATTTTGTAGTGCATCAGTGTTTCCTGATTTCCTGGAATACAGTTTGAAAATCCAGTGCCAGATATGAAGTGGCTTTGAGATCTGTAATACATGTGCCTCTCAGTGAGTTAAGCCAGGTCCTGAACCAAGTAGAGTTACTTTTCCAAACAAAAATTGACAGGTTTAGACACACAGTTTGTGATCTACTTCTCATAGAGTGCATATTGTTCTAAAGGAAATTATATCTACTTTTCTCATCCAGAAAACAGCCATTTCATAAAATAAGCTATGCACTATGAGTTTTGAATAAATTCAGATATTTCCTTAGAATACATCATAGCTGAAGCATACAATTCTGAACACTGGGATATTATCTTTCCTTCAAAGGTTTATGGCTCTCTTCTTGTGTTAAACTTCATTTTGCTCTACATGTATCTATAATAATGGTCTGTAGTTGCTGGAATGCATATCATCATGAGTCTATTTTTTTTCCCTTAACCTATTTTTCAGCACCCAATGTGGAAGCCTGCAGCCTGTGGTGCCTCTGTGAATGTTATCTGTGAATATCAATAAATCTAAATCCATAGCCAACAGCCACTGCTTTCTTTATTCTGGCAGGGAATGGTAGTATTATTTAGACACAGTTGTAGAGCAAGCTTCAAACAAGATACCATCTTAGAGTCAAGTTTCTAGGTTGTATAAATACCAGTGGTGTGCAGTCACCACTGCAAAGGGAGAGCAGAGACGTGTGAACATGGCTGCAACTTGCTTGGCCTCAGGGTTTGGAATGTCAGTTGTCAAAGATTAATCCTCTTCCAGTATTCAGAATGTTTCCCTCTTTAACACCCTTCAGGTCTGTAGGCCCATTTACACCACCTGTTTTCTCTCTCTTCTGTGTCTTTGTAATCATCCTTTTTTTTCTTTTTCTTTTTTTGAGACATGGTCTCCCTATGTAGCTCAGGCTGGCCTGGAACCTGCTATGAATACCAGGCTTCTCTTGACCTTGTGATCCCCCTGCCTCAGTCTCCCAATTAATGGGTTTGCAGGTGTGCACCACTGCACCTAGCTAAAAATCTGCCTTTATTGGTTTCATACTCTTAGAACATTACACAGATAAATGTATTTAAAAATAAATGTATTTAAAATTCTTCTATTTTGAAAGAAACTTTATCCTCATTTCAACTTTTTTTCTGTCTAATCCTGACTTATTTTTGTAAGCTACTTGAATTAGTATTATATATTCTCCTCTCCACTTCTTCACCTCCCATTGCAACTCTACCTCTAATAATGGCTAGTCCTTAAGATAATCTTTCTTGATGTCTCACTCGAGATTTGTAACTGGACTCCCTTTGTGCCTTTAGCCCTCCTCTGTTTAGTATTTCCACTCACTGCTATAATGTTGTCACATCCATTTCTTTTGTCAAGAGATGGATTCTGTGTCTTAATCATCTGGCGCAGTACCTGCGGTCAACAGGCAATGAGGATTTATTGCTTAATAACTTCAAAGCTTTAGCTCTTCAAATGCTAAAAACAGAATTACTAAATGATCCAGCAATCCCACTACTGGATATATAGTTGAAGGAAATAAAATGTATGTTGAAAAAAAAATCTGCATTCTCGTATTTATATCAGTACTATTCCTAATAGCCAAAATATAGAAACAATCTAAAAATCAAATTACTAAGTGATCCAACAATACTGTTACTGTGTATATATCCAAAGGAAATAAAAATCAATACATTGAAGAAATATCTGTATGTATATCTATCTATATCTATATCTATATATCTATATCTATATTTGTATCTGTGCTATTCCCAATAGCCAGCATATAGAATAAAATTAAGTATCTATCAGTAGATGAATAGTTATAGAAAAAAGTATATACATATATACTCACCCATGAAAAAATGGCATCCTGTTATTTGTATTCTTGATAAAACAAATGAACCTAAAGATCATTATATTAAGTGAAATAAACCAGGCATAGAAAGACAAATAACTATATGTCATCACTCATAAGAGTGATGTCACTCATAAGAGTAGACATCAGAGAAATGGAAAGATAGGGGTGGGGAGGATGGGGAGACATTGATCAAAGATGATATATATTCAAAGTAGGCAGGAACAAATATCAATAAGTTTATTGCACAACAAAGTGACCAAGTTGATGAAAATATATTGCATTCTTGAAAAATATAAAGAGTGGAGGCTGTGTGGCCTCATCACCAAAATGGTAATGATGTGAAGTAGTACTTTTGTTAATTGGCTAGATTGAACCATTCCACAACGTATATATACTTCATAACACTGCATCAAATCAAATTTCTAAAGCTAGCATGCAGGAAAGAGATAGAAAAGCTCCCTGTTTGCAAATCTTCTATGCATTTTATGCTCTAAGCCTCTGATAAATACAGTGGTGTTACACAATTAACTTTCTTGTACTCAGGAGAGCGACTTAGGGTTTCTGGCAACTTAGCACTGACTAATCTTAATTATCCTTTGACCTATGCTATTTGCATTGGGGGCAAAGGGATTGTTAGTAATGTAGAAGTTTAAAGTATGAACATTACAAAGCATATAGGTTATGTAAAGGAAATTAGATTTTTTTTCCATAGGAAGAAAATGAAAGTTAATAAGTATAGTCCCTATGACTTTGCTAGTTAAATCAGTACTTCAAAAATTTTAATACAGAACTTTAATACAGAACTTTTTTCTAATGTTTACAATGAGCCTGGATGATATGTTCAAAGTGTTCAAAGAGTGCCCACAGGCTGCTTACTTATAAATCTGAATCTGAAATTCTTATACTTCTTTAGCCTGACCAACACTAATAAATGTAGGTGATGCCCCAGCTACAAACAAGAAAACATTGACCACAAATAAAAGTTGGCTTCCATCCTCCAGTTAATCCTGTTGTTCTGTTTCAATACGTACAAGCTTAATAATTATCACATGAGAATTTAACGCGTGCATGTTGAGGTCCTCCACTGATTACTACCAGCTACCACACAATTACTTGTGAATCGTTGGTCTTTCCTTGTTCCTGGCCTTCAGTTACTTTGAGATGTTTCCAAATAGTGCCCCTTTCTCATTCTCATGTCCCTTAGGGGCATGGCTCAATCAAAGAAGTTGCTCTACCTGAAGCTTCATTATTCCAAACCCAACATTGCCCTGGCACCTCACAACTAGAAGAGCACCTATTCTATGATACAGAGGCAGGCCAAAGTGGAGTGGGTCTCACTTCTACATCAGTAGATGAGATGGGGAAAGTCTTCATTTCTTCAACAATAAGGGGACAGTTTTTTCTCATCATTGATTTTGGTGTCCCAACGACAACCAAGAGTGTGTTAAACCCAGATATAAGTTGGTTTCATTCTGCAAATTTCTCCTCTTCTTTTGTTACATTATTAGCTCATTTGTCCTCTTTGATCTGGTAAGCAAATCTAACACAAATGCATTTAAGATTTATCATATCAGATCTTCAGAAGTAACATTCAGCCCTATTCTCTGGCCTGTAGATCTAGTTTCTGTCTATCATCTATTATGAAGGGAAGGCCTCTGAGCACTTGTATAAGTAGAACTTTCCTACCTACCTCAGCCTCAGTATTTTGAAGAGCTAAATAGAAGAGCTGGGTAAGGACTGCTTCTTTTGAATTTTATAGGGAAATGCGAGATATGACTGACCAACATGACATGAGACACCTTTTTCAGATTGCAACAATAAATCCCAATCTTGAGGTTGTAAACTTCCCCCACTCTAAATTCTCCTAAATCATTAAAATGAGAGTCATTTTGGTAGTCAAAGGAAAGGGGGTAACTGTCCTCAGAAGAGGAGAAGGTCAACTCAAGTAATTTAGGCAAACTACATATTTATATTCAACAGGGGATTTTTCAGAAAACCATGCTTTTTGGATTTAAATTCTCTGGATAATTTCTCCAGTTCTCTCTGTTATGTGTACATCAAAGCATAACGACTTAGCCTGGGACAATTGAGAAATTAATAACCGAAGCAAGGGTTTAAGAAATCCATAGTAATGACACAAATGAGACCTATCAAATTAGAAAACCAAAATGAAAACACACTAAACACTTCAAAATTTAATTAGAAAAAGTTTCAAGTTCAGACCTCACTGAGGCCATTTCACAGCAGCGCTCTATATAGAAACCTGAAAAGGAGAGTCTTTATGCTGGAATGTGACCCTGGGGAGCTGAGGAGATCTTCTCATCACCTCCTTACTCTGTTTGTCTCCTATAACTCAGCCCAAATAGTTTATAACAGGCTGGACCAAGGCAGGCACTCTTCAATTTAATCTTCACAAGGGAAAGCATTCAGCCTTTATTTTTCCCAATAATGATACTACAACTGACTTGAGACTTTCTCCAGAAACCATTTGTAAATATTTTTCAAATTATTACATAACCTATGAACCATAAATTGGCCACAGATCTCTGTGAACTATTTCCATTGACTTTTAAATCCAATGATATGTATCAGGTAAAAATCATTTTATTCTCCTGTAATGTGTGTGGGTGGGGGAGTGGGAATGAGGGGTATACATGCCTAGAATGAATTGACTTTCTTCATACAAGTTGTATACCCTCCAGACACCATAGTGCAGGACAATGGAAAGAACAAATTGCAAGAAACATGAGAAAAGAAATAAGCTCCCAATCCTATGCGAAGTTTCTAGGGTGCCCTCTGACAGTTTTATATGATTTGCATTAGTATTTTGTATCTTAGAATTTTGTGCACTTTATTATTTATGCCTTTAGTTTTTAATTTATTTGTGTGATAACCAACATGTCCCATCACTCATTCTATCAGTAATGAAGCTGAGTGAGCTGGGTTTTCAATGGGGTTCCGCATACACTAAGCGCAATGGCTAGAATAGTACACAAATCCTGTGTGGGCCACATAACGAAATTCTGAAGAGAAGCCCTGGGCAACACTGGGGAGTATTTGTGGCAGACCCAGGTTATTAAAAGACACAATGTACCCACATTCTATCAAAAGCCAGTTTTCTGATTTATATAGTTAGTTTCTGATGACAAAGATATATATTAGCAAAACTGTTATGGAAAATTTGTGGATCCAGTTCTATGGAGAACTTCCTGTGTTTTTACATTAAAGCTAGTGTTGTAGAAGATGGACTACCTAGGTCCTTTGGAGTTCACATTTCATAACTACAAATTTTCCTGGGAGCTGGAGATGGATTTATGAGATTTAAAGTTTGCTCCCTGGGTTTTGGTCTTTCTTTGGTTCAGTTGGTTTATATCCTCTGTTTTTCCTTTTGGAATGGGAATGTTTGCCCTGTGCCACTCTATGCTGGCAGTGTTTAGATTTTTAATTTTTACTAGGGCTCGCAGCTAAGGGTTTGCCTTATGTCTCAGAGGAGATTTTATCTTGAACATTTCAGCAATGCTAGAATGTTAGGACCTTGGCCACTCTTGGAAATGAACTCAATTTGCATAAAGAGGCACATGGATGTTTTAGAGGCCAGAGGAAAAATATTATGGTTGAGATCTAAAATGTGTCCAGAACCTCATACATTTGGAAGATAATTAGATTCTGAAAGTGATATAACTAGCTTGCTTTGGTGAGGTGGGATCTGATCAGAGAAGATGGATTTCTGAGGGCATGGTTTAGAAGGGTTTATCTCCCTCCTCAGCTCCTCACTTGTCTGTTGGCTTCCTGGATGCCGTGAGGTAAGCCGTTTTCCTTCAGTCAGGCCCTTCCCTAGTGTCTCTTCTGCCCTAGAGAGAGACAACAAGGGATTGAAATCCCTAAACATGTTGAGCCAAAAGCTTAGATTATGGGTGTCAGATATTGTGTCTCAATGATGAAGAAAGTGAGTAGGGCACTCTCCATCTTGAGTGTTCCCCAGCTGCTGACCAAAAGCCAGGATGTGTGCTCCTGTAACCAAGGAAAACCAAAAGATGGTGCTGATGGAGCTGAAAACCTGACAAAGTAACAAGCACAGAGACTCTACAGTTGATACAATATAGAACAACTTCCACCCTTTCCAGCTTTACTTCTGGCAAATCGATGGGTATCAAATTCATAAGTTTGGGGCTTTTTGACATTACAAATTATTACAGAAAGACAAGCGCGAGTGACAGGCAAACAATAGCAAAGAATGAGTTCCCCTAATTATTTATTTATGAAGGGTATACACCATGTAGAATTAATGAAACTGTAGTCATTGTTCTTTTTTGAAGTGTGTAACCTGTCATAATAGGTTAAATAACTGTTAGGAGAGTTCATATTTGTAATATTTTAAATAGAGGTTGAAACTGGTGTTTCCCTGAAGCAACTGAATGCTTTCAAAAACTTTTATTTTTTTTTTCTTGTCTACGAAGAGTTTTATCTAGATGTTCAGAAAGAAGTCAGTGGACATGTGGTGTGTGAAAGGGATAGTGGAGTGGAGGTGTGACAGGAGGAAGGTCAATTCATATCACATAAGCCCCAATATTTGTGACAATTCTCATGTACTTACAGCTCTCTGCAGGTGGATCTAGTTTATTTTTTTCTTGTTTCTTGCTATTGATCTAACTGTCTCTCAATAATGGACTGTTTAACTAGTTTTAAAAACTACATACTTGTTTAGGCATCTAGTTTTTAGCATCTTCTTTCTTTCACTAACCTTGTGTCTTCTAAATAGTATTCTCTGGATTACATATTTTCTCATCTTACTTTATTCTTTATATTATGGCCTTCCTGTCTTATTTGTCCTCTTCTCTATTCATTTCTCCCTATTTTTATGAATCTTGGCAACTTGTTTCTCATTTTTATTGTAGCTGTAGCTCCCCCTCATCTGCCATTTTCTCTATGCTGCTATTTGCTCTTAGACAAAACAACACAAAACAAAACAAAACAAAACAAAACAAACGTAAAATGTTCTCTGCATTTTTTTTCCTGCTCACATTAGTTTGGCTTTCCACATTTATCCTTCTCATTCCCGTACCTCCATTAACTTGCAACACTTTAGAAAAACAAAAAGAACATGATACTTCAAAGTTTCAAAGTCAAAGAGAAACAGAAAACTCTCTCTGTTGCCTATAATTAAGCAATAGTTTCACATTTATTTCCCCAAACCCACCTATTCTCACTCTCTCACCTTATACTAACATTGTTTAAAAGAGATGATGTTTACATTCTACTCATCTTACCTTTCCCCTCTACTACATTTTGGACATTATCCTGTATGTGTGTGTGTGTGTCTTTATATGTACACACCAACATCGTTACACATTTCAGCAAGTGTGATAGCAAAGTCAAATGCTGTGATACATACATAGAAAAAGGGGAACTATTTGATTTTTTTGACTCCAATATACTGTGCTATCAATGAGCTGAAATAGTTCAGCGAAATTGTTGAAAACTAGTGAAATGCAGAGTCCCCAACAATGCCATTGCTTGCTTTACACTAGTCACATTGCTCTTTAGAGAGGATCTTGTAAAGCTAATCAAACAAGCAGGCATTTGTCATGTCCCTAGAACCTAGGAATGAAGCCTGGTTGCACATATTTTCCTATACCTGAAGTCATTTATAGAAAGACAGATTTTTTAATGTACAGATCATTACATGAATAAAAATGCTGAAGAAGACCAAATATTCTTGTTTCCCTTGACATTTATCCCAAGCTCCACAATCCAACTAACCACATCCCTCTATAACTATTTCCTACAAAGCAGACAACCAACAACCTTGGAAAAGAATTCTATTATTATATTTTCTTACAGTTGAATGTTTGCTCTGTTACTCTGACTTTGAGATATTAAAAAAATAATTACTGTTAAGAAACAATTAATGTGTATTTCCAGTCCATTATTCCTTTTCGGGAGAGTGGGCAGTATTTCATAGGCTCTTAAATGAGATAGGGATATCCCATCACAACTCTGAGCTACAACTCTGACACTAGGCACACTACCAAAAATGTGACAAGGTTTACAACGCACAGTACTAAATCATGCACCTTTTAAGAGCAGTCTAGGCCTATGAACCAAACCTACTTACAGACCTAGGCCTTTTCTCCGCAAAATTCCTGGTTCTCTCCCAGAATGAGAGTGATTGCTTTCCCACAATGTACAGGAACCATAAAGGTACTGAACATCTGAGACAAAATGAAAACAATTTGGCTCTGTTGAATGTCACCCTCTGTTGTTGATTTCCACACATCTGTGCATTTTCCCTTTATCCAAGACTTCATTTAAATGTGCTAGTTTCTGACAACGATGAGGAAAAATCAGTAATCAAAGTTCCCTCGTTCACCCTCTGCATGCTTTTTTTAGACCAGGCACCTAAAGTTTATTGTACAAGGAGTCACCTTTACCTGAAAACTCCCATATTCAGTTAAGATGCTTGTGTTGTCTCATAATACAAAACTCTAATGTTTCAGCATGAGAATCCTCCATATTCAAAAAATATTTTTTCTGTGTCACAGTGGTTAACCAGGAACCAACACACAGCTTCCACAGAGGAGAAAATGAAGGCCTCGAAATTGGAGGAGGCCAGCTCAGCATGGGATTTTCCCTGAGTGGAAAGCCCAGACCTGATGGATTGCTTGAGGATGAGCTCAAGGCATATCTGCCCAGGGGGCCTGAAAACTTGGAGGGGCACAGTTGCTCCCAGCTCCCTTTGCAGATGACAATCAGGCTGTAAACTATGTTCCACCCCATTCTTCCTTGTTTATCTGCTCAGCTGTGCACTGCTGCTGCTCCCACTGCTGCCTCCCACTGTTGCCTTTCAGTGTAGCTGAGAGACCACAGGTGCTGGTGACCTTTATGAAGCAGCCCCCGCTATCACAGGACTTGTGTCTCTCTTCTATTTTTCTATCTGTTGCTTCTTTTAGAATTCTCTTTTCTTCCTTTCTTGATTTCTGGACTTTCTCACTCTCTGTGTCTCAAATTGCCTGTAACTTATAATTTTCTGACCTTATAAACTGTTGGTTAGTTCTCTCCTACCTTTCTTTACCTTAAAAGCTTTTTATCATCTTTATTTTATAGTTTATTTGTGTTTTTCCCTTTTAAATTTTCTATCAGAAGGACCTTAGTACTTGATCTTGTATACTGATGCTTTCCGAAAATGTGAAGTGATAAAAAACTAACTGAAAATCATCTCTCTTACATTTCCTGTCTCCTCTTTGCATTCATGTGTTTATTTGACTCTCTTCTTCTTTACTCTGCTTCGTCCTCTTCAATATTATTTTCCTGACACTTATCTGCTGTTTGAGATCTTTAAACATCTTACAGCAGTCAGGCTATGAGTACTGACCTGAGATGCTTACCACGAGAAAGATTCTGCAAGTTCAGGGTTTTGAAAGAAAAAACAAAACTATATATTATGTTTTATATGCCCATTTGGGAAACTTAAGACATAGGGGAGCTTGGCAGAAACATCATCAGCACTGAAGTAGTACTCAATCATCCTCACATAGAAAATTCTTCCCTCCATCATGGGCTTCTTTAGAAAATGGGCACCAACGCTGTAAAGTGAGTGGGTACAGGAAAGTTTCAGGAAATGTTTCTCAGTGTTTGAAGGCCAATTGGCTTTATAAAACTTGTCAGACTATTGGGATAAGATTAGCTATTTTTGTGAGGTCATATGCCACTGAATCTTGAGATTTGTGTAATAATCATTTGGTAAAGAAAAGGATATATTTAAAGGAAGAAAAGAATATATATATTTGAGGCTTAATTGCATACCTTTGCCTTTGTATTTTGTTTCCTCCTATTGCTGGCAGGAGTAACTTTTTCAAATCTAATACTTTATGTTAAAAAAATATGAACTGTAAGACATAAAATTTCTTAGCTTTGAAAAACAGGAGCAAAATCAGACTCAAGTAATTGTTTGACATGAATGCAAAGGGCTGCTTTAAATACCTCACTCCTGTTGTTTCCTATCAATCGTTCTTCCCATGCATGTTTTTCTACATGGAGAAAAACTTCAGTTTGAGGAGGTCTGCATCACTATGAAACAGGTAGGTTTTATCCGTGTAGTCACACTGTTGCCATAAACTGAAAACAAATGATTAGTTATCTTTTCCCCTCAGTTATTTTATATTCGAGAATAACTTTTGGTTACTCACTAATGCATGATGAAATTACACAAACTATATTTCAGTGCCCAATCAAATGCCCAAGTATCTTTGTCTAAACAGAAGTTTAAGTCTTCTCCATTCAATGAAATTTATCCTGAAATGAGTTTGTGGTATAGAAATCTTAAAGATCTAGTTTTTCTTAAAGTTGCTATTGATTAAAGTCAGTATTTATGCTGGTAGTTAAATACGTAGCCAATTCTCCTGAAGTTAGATGAAGCCATTAATAGAAGGTGAAAACCTTGAAAGAATCCACAATGAGTTCAAGGATAAGAAAGTAATAAGACAAGTTCATCTGAGTCAGAGCCTTGTTGACCAGTGCCTCTTACTGAGAGTCTATCTGCTGACAGTGATTTCCTGTTCTTTTTTCCTACTTCTTTCTGCCTCCCTGTTTCTTCTCATGTATTAACAATGATTCTCATTTTGCTGCTAGGTGATGGAGAAAAAATATGCCTGTTTCACAGATCAAAAGCAAGGCATTGCTTCTGAGCAACATTTTCTGAGCATCTTATTTCCTAACTCTCTGGTCTTATCCATCTCCCTAGTATTTTATCTTTGGAGCTTTGAGGATAGGCATAGATCCTTTGAAGGACAAGGCATAAATCATTATTTGAATATAAATAAATGCAAGGGTATATAAGAAGACCAGTTTCCACAGTCTCTGGGACTTAGCACCTCAAATAATCACCTCCAATCCTAGTCTTCAAAGTGTGTGTGTACTAATGTATTTATTGACAAGAACTCATTTCAGTTTGGATTATCTGTGCGATTGTGGAATAGTGGCCCACCTAAGCTCTTTGCTTCTACTCTAGGTCTTCTTGCATACATTCACAACCAAGTAGTCAGAATGATCCTATTAAAACCTGGACCATTTACTCCTCTTCTGCTGGCCAGCACTGTTCACTCAGAGGAAAACCAAATGGCCTCACAGTGGCACAGCATCTAGTCCTCTGGTCTCTCTTACATCCTTTCCTTTTGCTCTACCCTCACTTTGTCCTCTCCACCTCAGACACGGTGCTTTGCTATCTTCCTTATTTCTGCAAGACAGCAAGTGAGCTCTCACCTAAGAGCTTTGCACGTGCTCTTCTCTCCCTGCTGTGGCTGTTCAGTGAGACCTGCCTGTCACCCTATTTGACATTTAAATCACCTCAAGACCAACACTCCCCAAATTTCCTTTTATTTTATTGTTCTCTTTAGCACCTATTAGTATCTGCTTATTAGTACATATTCTCCTGATTTATTTCTTTCTTGCTCCTAATTACACTATAAATTCCATGACAGCAAGGATATGCTTTTTTATTTTATTACTCTAAGTGTGTAGAACTGTGCTTTCACAAAGTAAACTCTAAATTAACATAGGATTAATGAGCAAAGTGAAGGTGGGTATTCGGTACCAATAAGATGACACAATTACTGCCCACAAGTTATCACACTCTACTAGGAGAAATCTTTCACATTTAGAAAGATAAGAAATTATCTCAAACTTTCATAACTGTATGTCTATATGAAATATTGAAGCAGAGGTCACTAGGAAAGCAGTAGTGGATATTTAATGTGCATGAAAAGTCTTCCTGCTTGGGAGACATAAAAAATGAGATAAAGTTGGACACAAGGTGGTGTTGAGCTAGGTGAATGAGCAATGGGAGAGAACTCTTCTGCATAAAGGAAAAAGTAAAAAAAACAAAAAACAAAAAAAAAAAACATTGGTCTCATGAGATCAGAAAAGTCCTCAATGTGTTGGGCTGGGGATTTAGCTTAGTGGCATAAGCACCTCCCTGGAAAGCACAAGGTCATGAGTTCAATCTCTGGTACAAAAAACAAATAAAAAAACAAAAACATATTAGTATGTTGGGAAAATTAAAAGGACTTGTGAGATTGGCCTATGGGGTTTCCAGGGCAATCATTTGGTGTTTATACTTATGAGGCTACTCAAAGATGCCAGACACTGTTCTACTCGTAGACTGGCTCATTACATTTTCTAATAACCCGAGGCAGTGGATAGATCACCTGACTCATTTAGCAGCATGGAATAGGGTACATAGCTAGTAAGTAGTAGGGTTTGAGCTCCAGAAATCAGGATCTGAACCCACTCATGCTTCTTTTGTATATAGCAGCATTTCGTGCTTAAATATGTGTGCTGAGGATACAAAAACAGTGTTTTTAACACAACTACCTATACATACAATATTTAAAGATCAGGCAATAGCATAACTTAAATAATAAGCCATGTAGTCCTCTCACCTGTGAACAATGAAGAGGGATGAGCATTACCTTATCTTGAGTATGCAGAAAAGACTGGCTACATACCTCCTACCAGGTTATAGAAAAGACAAGTGCAGTGCAGGATGAAAGCCTCTCTTGCCATAGATTCCCCAGGTTATTTGTCTCAAATCAATCAATCATGCCCTGCACCCCCACGAGCCAGCACCTGCATGTTCTACAGACAGGTGGCTGTGCACACACAGGCACACACTGGTCTCATTCTCAGCTCCCTCCTTGAAACAACCAGGAACACCATCCAAAGCAGTTCTTTGTGCCTCTGAGAATCCTCAGAGAAGCTTTGAAAGACTTGAAGAGAAATGATCTTAACAAAAGAACAAAAAAAAAAGAAACTTGAAAGTGAACAGAAGTTCTGAAGTGTGTGGGGGTGGAAAAAGCTTCTTCTGAGAGGAAGTGAAGAGACGGCTGCCTCAAAGTGACCAGAATAGCTTAGTGACTCGGTGGTTCTGCTCTGTAGGGAGGCTGTGGCTTTTGGCCCCAGGAAGAATACATCTTACTCCACCCCTCACACAGCTCTGCTTTGGACTTCCCTGGCCTCCCTGCTGTGCATGAAGGACTAGATCCAGACCACTGGGGATTGCCATGGCACATGCTCTGCTGCTCTTACAAAACTATAGAGGCGACTTACTGGGTCTCTAGACTGACCAGAGAAGGACCATTGGGAGAGATACAATAGCTATAAATTTCATTGTGTGGAACGCTTTGTTAAGCTACACGAGAGCAACGGTCTCTGTTATTTTTGTGCCATCCTGGGCAATCCTAGCCCCACAGATTGGCAACTATTCAGCACCTGAGAGTTCTAGTGTGAACCCTGTTGTTGATAACGGAACTTGACTTACGTCACAGGCATCTGTTTTTATCATAGAATTTATTTTATTTAATTTTTTTTTACCTGTGGCTATAGCAAGCAAAAAAGACACAAGCACAAAAGGTCAGGGCTGCTCAATTAAAAGGAGTAAATGGTTCGGCAGCACAGTTGGGGGATGTGGACACAAAGAGCAAAGGTGGAAGTGACCCATGGTGTTGAAGTTTATTTTTTTAACAGCTGAGAACTGTCTTCTGATCTATGTAACCCCTGTAACAGGTGGCCCTTTCTGCCTGAGTCGCATAGCACTGGGCTTGAGAAGTGTCAGTTTCATTGCTACAGAAAGTACACAAGCTTTTCCCCCATATGAGGGGGAAAAATGGTTACATGCTTGGCTGACTATTCAAATGTGTTTATTTCCCAGAATGTCTCTGTTAGTGAAGTCTGCTTCCACTTCTCTTCCTTAGTTTCCATATTTGCAAAATGTAGAAAGTACTAATTTCTCTATTTTCTTTTCCTTCATGAAGGTTTTAGGGAAAAGCATCCTAAGGATCAGTGCAAAGTTGCAAAGTCAGGTTAGAAAGGTTTACAAAGAAAACAAGTATGTAAACAATGTCACCAGAACTTTAAAGAAATTCATGGCTATGGGCTATTTGGTAAGAATTCATTTTAGGCAGTTGTGGGCCAGGAGGAGAAACACAAAGACAACCCAACCCTCCTGTGAGCTTGCAGCAGTCATGCAGCCAGGAGAAGAATCCAGAAGTCAATCTGCCCTCCCATGAGACAGCAACAATCATGGGCCAGGAAAAAAACCAAGAAGACAACCTACCTCACCTGTGAGCCAGCAGGTACACAGGCTGGGAGACAAGAAGAGCCCCACAGCCCCACCCCCTGGATAGACAACTGACCGATTTGGAGAAACACAGGCTGGGATGATAGCAACTGAGGTACAAAAACAACTTAATGCTTGTATTGTTTGATTGACTTTGCAGGCCTAAATTTGGTAGTCTGAGTATCTGTTCCAAGGATTACAATATGCACTATGGAAACTACGGAGATTTCCTTCTGTCTCCTTTTTTGAAATCTAATACTGTTCTCACTATTTTGCTTGGTACCATTAGTTTTGTTTTATTACCTTCAAAATAAAAAAAAAGAACTCATTTTACCTCTACTAGAGGTAAAATGAATAATTGATTCTGTTTTTCCAGTATTGAAAAAAATCTGTACCAGCTAGAAAAACTGCAAACTACCATGTAACTCACAATTTCTTCTTACCCTTTACTCTGGAGTCTGCACGCAAGGGTTGCTACTGGCCCTTAGATTCCAGTATGCAAGGTCTTCAACATCTTCTTCCCTTGGGGGTAGGGAAGGAATTGATTGTTATGGTTTTTATAATGCAAACATTTTAGTTTGCAAAACCAGGAGGCACAAGCATGTCAGACACAAGAGTTGTCAGCCAGTCATTTGTCTTTCAGAAAAGATCACTAGAGGGAGGCCAGGAAAGGTCAAGTCATTAAGCACAGGCACAGAAAGGTATGAAGGTGCTAGAAATGACTTCTAAAATGAATGTCCCTGCTGGCACCTGGGTGATCCACAATGCGTGTGCACAGATCTGGATGTGGCAGGGACCCCTCTGCTTCTAGAGTGGCCTTATTCTCAACACCATGCTAATCAGCTGCTGGCTACACAGCGGTGCCACCCAGCACTGCAGTCAGTGAACATTCCAACACAAAGGAGACATTAAAGCTGAATTCTGCAAATGCTCTCCTCCATACTCAGAATCATTTTTTGTTGTTGTTGTTTTCTGAATAGCTACCCTAAATTTGCTGGCCGTTCACTTTATGTTTTTCTATATTGGATTAGAGCTAGGAATTGGAGAATCCTGTTTATTTGAGGTGGTTAAGTTTCATTGTTTCATTCACTTAGGTAGCTGAGGAGGTACCTTGTGAATTAGTAATAAGCACTTCTGGTTTTATCTGGGTGGGTCATGACAAAGTAATATTGGTTACTCTCTGTGGTCCTTAGTCATTTCCTCTCTTGCACTGTTTCTCTACTCTGATTCCTTGCCTTCATGTGCTAAACAGCTTTGTTCTTCCATGCTCTTCCCTCATGATCTTTCTACCTTTGGGCCATCAACCATGTAATAAACCCCTTGAAACCATGAGCCAAATTAAATTTCTCCTCTTTTACATTGCAGGCATTAGATGTTTCAGGGATGGAATAGCTGAATAATACAGCCATGGATGTGGTCTGGCTAAGTGGTCCAAGAAGCTGGCTGTGGGCCTTCACTGTCAACTCAAAAGACAATTCTAACTACAAAATAATGTCAGAAAGTAACAGAACATACTCACTTTAAGCAAAGATTTCAGAAACTGCAACTAAGAAAACCATCAAAATGAACAGTGCTAATGGTCACAGACTTTTAGAAGAATTTGTAGAGGCATAGTAGATACAATGCATTGATGGTCACAGAACTAAACTGGCAGTCTCAACCAGTGAAAGTACTACGTGTACTGGGTCATTAATGGTATTTGTGAATCCATCATAGGAACAGCTTTTGACTTTGCAAATCAAGTAAAATAAAGACCATATTAAGGAAGACATGCTGAGTCTCCATATTGTTCCAATGAAAAACCCTCATTTGTATTCTTAAGTCCTTTGGCACGAGCTTCTGAGGTCCCCAAACAAAAAAGGAAGCTCCTGTTTTCTGCTCTGGTAGATAAAAAGCCTTTTAGTTTAATAGTAAAGCATCTGTCTACCTTGTTATACATATGGCATCTAATTAGGATGCAGGATGCTAAAGCAGAGAAGAGAGACTGAGCGAAAATACTGGGATGGGAAGCTAAGAAAAGTACTAAAGATAACATTTGTAGAGTAAATTAAAGGAGAAAAAAATTTCATACAAGCAATGATAGCATGCAAATTAAAAATGAGGAGATAGCAAAATGATTATTTATGCTAGGAAAAGAAACAAGAAAAAAATGAAAGGAAAAGATGTATGAAAGTGAAAAGAAGTTGGATGAAGATGAAGAAATAGAAGGATGCCTGGCAGCAGATAGAGTGTAACTAGGGAGAAGGAAACAAGTTCTGATTGATTGTGAAATCTGAGAAGCTCAGTTTGGAGCTGTGACCATCTCCTCAATGGACAGAGCTATGCTCAGGGTTTATGATTCTGGCAGAAACATTTGATTGAATCATGATTCCTCACTTGATCACTCCCTATCAGCAGATTTCGTGTGATTCACTGCCACCCAGAACCTCTCACAGAAGAGCCTGTTCTGTCTTATGAACTTTCCTGGCATTAATCATTTTTTATAGTTTATTAAAACCTGGGCAGCTCCTTTGGAAATTCATTCCACAGGAGAGAAATGCCCTTGATGCCAATACCTCTCTGTGATATCCTGGGATAGAATAATAAAGGAGGAAGGAGGAAGCAGACTGAACCCCGTTTCCATTTCTTAGCAAAACTAGGTCACAGGTGTGGGAAGGGTTACACAAAGGTTAGCAAGTCTACTTGATGTCAACTTGTTCATTCACAGGTGGCTTTTAAATAGCTCATTATTGATTCTGCAACATCCAGTTTGCAATCCAGATGGAGCTTTGTGAATTGTGTAACATACGGCAATTCTGAGTGAGCCTTAGAAGTCTCTAGGCGGCATAGACCTGACACAAATCTAGATAGAGGGGTGGAAAGGAGGCTCTTTCTTCCTCAGACCAGAGGCCCTGCATTCCCTCCCTGCAAAATGTATCCAGGTTGAGTAGGAGGAGTTGACTACAGCCAAGGGGAGCACAATATTGACCAATTTCAATTATCTGCACTAACGCTCTTCATTGGTGAGGGTAATTGAGAGTTGAATGTACTTATGAGGACAGGGCTAAAAAGCTGAAACCATTTTACAGGTGCAGTATAGAAATAAATGGGTAGAAAAGGTACTTTGCTAAACAATACTTTTTGAAAATGTATTTCATATAACTCAAGGAAAATTGTTATAGGTCCGGAGAGGAGGGTAGGTATTTCAGCAGAGCTATTAGAAATAGTACGAGGTTTTAGGAGATTGTTGTGAAGATACTGAACTTTTACTATTTTAAGTTAGGATGAGGGTATTAGCTCAAAATCTAATTCTTTTATCTCCCTTTTTGAATGCATACTGGTCTTCTTCCTGCCACGGTGTTTTTGCTCCCAAGAGCAATTTAACATCCCAGTGGAAAGTGGCCGACCTAAATGTAGTTCTCTAAAGACAAAAAAAAAAAATGTATTCTGGGTACTTTGTGATGACCCAGATACAGTGTAATATGAAATAGAGATAATATATAACTGTTGGTTCCATATGTCAATTTCAAAGCTTTCTAAGTTAATAGCTACTTGTGGTAGTATTACTTTCAGTTCTTGATTCTTTCTTTACAAGGAGTAATGACCATGGACGTATGTGTTTAGTTTTAATTCTAAAACTAGGAGGTCAAAAAATTTCATTGCGGCTGTTAGAATTTTGAAGTATATACAAATGTATCTGCTTTCAAAATTGTTGAAATCATTGAGTTTATAACTTCTTGAAATCCTGGTTATTTTGGCAATAAAATAAATCTAAATCAGCATGAAGTACCAAAATTATGATGTGATGACGCTATTATTGTTGACAGTGGTGAAATAAGCCACTTACATTTCCCTTCAGAATCTTTGAACCAGCTTTGGGACCTCTACCCTGCAAGTAGTTGGCTCCTTCTCATCTTTTGCATCCCAGTTTGAAGGTAGCTTGTCAGGGAAGCCTTCTCTGACTCTCTTGACTACAGGATACTCTTTTCTTCCTCTGCAATGTCAGGGTATTTAAATAGTATTTACCTTTATTTCT
Organism: Dolichotis patagonum; assembly: GCA_004027295.1. Lineage (NCBI taxonomy): Eukaryota > Metazoa > Chordata > Mammalia > Rodentia > Caviidae > Dolichotis > Dolichotis patagonum. The sequence continues at coordinate 17,716 of PVJX010000625.1, read as the reverse complement.
TATTATTTTAAGTATTTCTTGCTTTAAAAGAAGTCTATCTCTATGCCTAGAGTGTGAACTCTTTAATCAGGATAATGCTTCTCATGATCATTTTTTTTTTCACTCCAGTGCTGTAAGGTTATCAGTGCACTGGGCCTGACCACAGTAAATACACAGCTAGCATTAATTTAAATTAAGCCACCAGTGAATGATGCCCAGGTTATCAAAGTGTTATACACCTCAGCCTTCACCACAGTATTACTCTGAGTCCCATCAATAATTAGATTTTACTGGGTTCTTATTAGATGAAAGCAAACACTCTTAGCTGTCATAAACACTTGAATTGCTTTTTCCTTTTGTACTACTGGTAATAAGTAAGGTTGTGAATGATTGGTGTTTTCCAAGAATCTTCCTCTGCATGCATTCTTTATTTAATATTAACAACAAGCTTATAAGGAAAGACCTTTATTATCTCATTTTACATGTAGGGACACTGAGTTGGTGAGGTTAATAAACTTGCCCATATTAGTTATTAATAAAAGATTGACTGGAATTTGAAACCTATCTGATGTCAAAACTCATTCTCTTACCCACTGTTACTTACGGCAAATTAAAAATTCAGTATCGTAACTTCTTAATTGGATGTAGCATACATATTTACCTTGCCGCACAATGTAAATTATCATTAGACAAAAGGGTATAAAGGGTATCTTTTATGTCTCTCTTTATATGTCTTCCTTTTACATACTCATTAATTTATTCATATATAATTTTCATAGAACACAGTGTAGTAGCCTGCTCTATAAATGCTCATCAATAAGTGACTCTTGGAGGGAGACTCCAAAACAGCATGTGGCACATTGCATATTAACAATAGGTAGACTGTGACAGAGGATGTATTAAAAAAGATGTAGTTGACTGACACCTTCTTCACACCTCCAAAAATTTTTAGTCCAGGTTTTGTCCAGTAATAGTAAAAGCTCTTAAAACAACAAAAATCACCCTCAACATTCTTTTTTATATTTGGCAAAATTAATTGAATGCTAACATATTCACAGGTCATGAGAAAAACATCAAAAGAATATTTTGCTTGGGCACTTCGTTTTCATTTACCTTGCTTATCAAGAGCCTTAGACCTCAAAATATTATTTTTAATAACTCTATTGGATCTGTTAGCACATGACATTCAATTACTTCTGTTGAACTACTTAGAAGTTTTGCCAAGTTAAATTACATTTTCCCATCTGGAATATAGAAATTGAAATATTTACCAGCCATTAAGCTCTCAGAAGTTTAAGGAAAGATCTTATGTCTGGGATTTCTTTGTGTGGTATCTCACACGCAGCATGTGATAGACTATACAGTTAGGCAGAGGAAGTGTTTGCGGAGTAGAATTTCTATAAGGGAAGATTCATGTCATAGTATGTTTTCCAATGCAAGCCTATTTAAAGACCAAAGATATTTACACTGTCTAACCAATCAAATGATTGAGGATGGGTTCATTTTTCATCTATATCTATTTTAGGAGGTGCTTGTGTCATTTGAGTTTTTCATGAAAGCAAAAAATGAAGACTTGGCAAATTATATATGGTGAGATCAAATTGAAAAGTGCATTTCAATAAAGTGGTCAGCAAATTCCCTCTTGCATAATAGCGTTATTTTTGCCTAAGTTACCAAATTTTACTTTGACTATTACAAAAGTAGAGTCTGAAGAAACACAATTGTCCTAGTATACAAATTAAATGCTGATGCAGACATTTTAATAATTGCTTCTGTTTTGAAAGTGGCATTGAAAATATTTAACCAAAAATAAAACACATTTTTGTAAGAAGACAAAATATACTATTTTAAAAACTAACCTCAACACTAGCATATGTGTACACTGTTAAATTATTACAGAATTGCCCTTAATTGTAAAATTACTACAGAACTGTCTTTATCTTTAACAGACATGGTCCAATTGATAAGGTAAGATACAGGATAATATGGTAATAAGCTAATAGTGAAACAATAATTCAAAGCATATCTGGACAATACAAATGAATGACTTAAATTTTTTCTATGAAGTTGTTTTTAAATAATAATATTTTCAAAATGTAGTGGATTTCTGACCCATATTTTTCAAGAAAAAAATCCAAGGTTAGTTTCATTTGGGAGGTATTCCAATCAACTCGAAGGTAAGATCTTTTCAAAAGTAAAAGGGATCATGAATAGGGTAAGTAAACAAAAAATAAGATCACAAACAGGATATAGGATGCATTAAAGTACATCTACTTACACTAGAAAGTGCTACCTGTATTGTTTGTTTTTAATTTGTTTCTTACCTAATGGTTCTGCTTACTTGGATTTGCAATACTAAATTATATATTGTATACTTCAGTGATCAGATCATTATTTACAATTAAAATATTTTTATGTCTATGGATCCAAAGTAGCAGTTACAGTTACTCCTAGAAAGAAGCAATGTAGCAATTGCTAAAGAAAGCATCCTGGTAAGTGCTTTCCTTTGCTGATAATCTAAGTTATAGCTGAGGATAAATGCTATGTATTGATTTGTTTAATATTTAGAAGTACCTCTTCCAGCCCAGGCTAGGTGTGCCCATCTGTGGATTTCATGATGGTAATACTTTAATCAACATACACACAAGCACGCATGTGCGCACACACACACACACACACACACAGAAAGTTAGAGAGCTCTGGAAGTAGAGCTAAAATGAATTATTTGGGGACACACATATTTCTAACTTCAGCAACTCTATCTTTCTTTTGAAGTGCCCAAAGTGAATGGTATATTGATTTTTGCAGCATACCCTGCACTTTTCACTGATTGGTATCAGAGTTGTGAAGGCATCCGTTAAGTGAGCTCAAAATTCTCTCCTACGTGTAAACAAAATCCACAGTTTTTAATCAAATTTAATGTTGTCTGGCCCATACGTGCCTTGTGAAAGTCAGAGTGGTCTATGGCAACAGAATGGAACGCATAGGTTTCCAAAGCCCTGGCCTCTCAGCACTCCTGAGAGCAGGTTGTCAGAGGCATTGTCTCTACGTTCTTTAAGTCACCTCTGAGGAGACAGCAGGGGCATGAGGATGAAATTTGCATTTCAGAGCTGGAGCCAACCTCAGGTTGCAGAGATATGATGAATTAAAATACGGCTACATCTGAAGGACAATGAGCGGCACGCGGGAGTTCATTGCTTACAGGATCTTTTCACCTTGCTCTTTTGCAAGGATTCCAGGTCTTCACATCTCAAGGTCCCATTTTGGAAGGGCCCTAGTATGGAGGCAAAACGCTACTAGAATACTGATAAATTCTTCTTGTACAAAAATGAGCTGTACCCTTCCTTAAATCAAGAACTTTTAAGATGCTAAAGCAAAATTACTTGTATTTGCTCCTTGAATACAGACACGTTAAGGCCATAGACAGTTTTACTGAACATGTTACCAATAAACTTAATACTATGGGGAAAACATTTCAAACAAATTTTTAATTCATTTATTAAAAAGTAAGATAGTGTATGATGATGTATTCAGTGAACTGTCTTTAGAAGTTTTACAACCAAAAATGTTGATTATAATAGGTACAAAATGGGTCATATAGTGTCAACAGCCATATGCAGGAAAGATCAGTGAAAAGAATATTCATTATTCACATGAAGAAAAGGAATTTTGGAGTTAGCCCAAGAATGACAGGGATATGCAGCGTCATCAAGGGAAAGATACACTTTACCTATTTACTTTTTATAAAACTCAAAGCAAGGCATACAAAATCACATTGATAAGAGCTTTCTTACATGTAGAACTTGGACATTAATGTAGCTATTCAAAATATCATGAGAAGCAGTTTATTAATATACAATTTTTATTATGATGTTTCCTGTTATCTACATAAAATAGTAATGTACTCAAAATAATGTTTTTCATAGATCACTAAGCTGACCCTATGTCCTAGTGATTATGTGAGAGGCATGCTGTATTATGCTATGTCTGTCTCATTGTACAGTCCCATTTCATTTCACATTTAGATTCATTCTCAATGAGCACACTTTTATTACAGGTACCTCTATACATGCCTGTCTGCCTCTCTTAATTTTCAGATCTTCTGTCCTTTTCAATTGTCCAATCCCCCACCCTGGTATATAGACTGTTTCTGATTTATTTTCCAATTTGATGATGGTATAAATACAATGATTGTTCTATTGAAACTCCACTACAAATTTTGAATTTTGGTCTTTTCCTGTCTGACAGTTGTGTCCTTGGGAGGTACAACTCCTAGCCATGGCATAGTGAGCATAAATGGTGCTGTGCAACGTACTGTGTCACTAAGCTGTGATGTTTGGTAGGTTAGATGTATAAAATGAATGGTCTACGTATGATATTTTTAACTTATGATGAGTTTATTGGCATGAGTTTATTGGGCTGAGTGGAGGAGCATATACACATGTCTAGCACAGCGTATGTACAAAATAAATATTTCTTTTGCTCTGTGATGCGATCTCATTGTATTGTGGAGACTAGACTTGAACTCCTGGATTTAAAACAGCCACCCACCCAGCCTCCTAAGTAGTTGGGACTTTTGGTGCATATCTTTGAACCTCATTTCTGTTGTAGTTTGGCATAACTGATGCCTTCTTGTGCCCTGTATTTGACTTATGCCTCGTATTTGACCAAGAAGAGTGAAAAATTACTCAGGGTACAAGTCCCATAAGAAGAAGCAGAATAAGCTGCACCTACAAGAGAAAAAAACTGACCTGCTCAAAAAAGAAGCAAGATACAGGTGTCAACCAAAATTAATGTAAGAGTCTAGCTAAATTATTTCCAACAGGATGTCATGCTTTGTCGTTTTCTGTTTTAATTAATCTGTAACCCTCCAGTTCAGGGCCGCTTGGTCTGACTTTAAAACAGGGGTCTATATGGGTGGTCACTGAGCTCAGCTAACAAAATCTCAAAATTTGTCAATTTGGCTGTCCCTATATTTGGCTGTTGGATTCCTATGTTGGTTACGAACCCATCTCAGTTTTCACAGTGTTGTATACCTGAACTCTGTACTTTAAATCGTAACATAGTAATGTTTTTATAAAATGAGCTTCATAACAATGAGAACATTGTGAGTGCCTTTCCTTCACCAGACCTCTCAGTACCAAACTTGAGCTATGGGCAGCAATGATGGATCCACAGAGGTCAAATGTGTTGATGAAAATCTCAGCTCATGAAACCAGTTTCTCATTGTTTCTGGCTGCCTGATCAAACTCGGTAAGCCTGACCCTGAGCTCTCTTTAGTTCTCCCTTGGAGGAAAATAAAGCACTTTGTTCCAGTTTTTCTAGAATGTTTTATTTTTAAAATGGAGATGCTAAAATTCAATCTTTTATTTATTTATTTATTTATTTATTTATTTTTTTGAAATTCAATCTTTTAAGACACAATAACTGGCAGAAATTGCCAAGGAGACCAGGATGACTGGACATTAGCACCATGTGCTTCCTCCTTCCTTTACCTCCTCTCTCCTCAAGCCCATTTCCATCAGGGACCTCAGGTTCCAGGACCAAGAGGAGGGAGAACAAGGACTATGCATCATGGTGCAAATGATTTACAATGATTGGAAATAAAGTGATGATTCCTTAATGTGAAATATATAGTTATGAGTATTGTAATTAACATAGTTCAAATTAGTCATAATATTCCTAGAATAAAGAAAAACTTGGGATACAATTTTGATCCTTTATCACCTTTGTCAGAATTGCAAATTAATACAAACTTTCTGGGGGAAGATGCATAATAATTATCAAAAGTTTGAAATGTAACTTCTATGTCTGAGAATTTATTGTAAGAAATTGATTAGAACTGTTTGCCCAGAATTGGTTGTGGAGAAGTTTGTTGCTGTTTTGTCTACAAAGCGAGGAAAAATTAACCTGCATATCAACCAATAGGATTTTGAGAGTAAACAAAATTTACAGAAATCTTTAGGACATTCCATGGCAATTAAAAAGCAGTGATATAGCTTGCCTAACATGCATAAAACTCCGGGTACAATGTCTAGCACCACAAAAGCAAATAAAACCTGTGTTAATAATGTGTGTCACTTTAATAATAGTTATATTCATAATCAAATATTACATGAAAAATTGAAAATTTATGTAAATGCTAATTTACTGTATGAAACATACATAAAAGTTGCAAGAAATCATCATGTTTCAACCAGTTGTTTCTGGTTGGTAGATCCAGAGACAGCTGAGTCTCTACTTTCAGTTCATATGCTTTGCTAATATCTATTCAACTAGTATATATTACTGCATTAAAAATAAATGCTTCTCTCAGCGTTTAGTCTGGTAAGGGAATGCACAATAGTGAAATTTTCCTTTTTCCCAACTACAATGCTGGCTCTATGGAAGTGTTAGGTTTTCTTTGCACGTGGATGGGGGAAAATCAGGAGCGAAAGTCTGGCTTCTGGCAGCTCTTATTAGAAAACACATATTATTCAGTGGCTGAAACATTACCCAGTTTCTCATTTGGCACTTCTGAAGAGCTGGCGGTATGGAGTCATGGTCTTGTCTCCAGTTCTTTCTTACTCATTTAAGAACTTGGAAGGACAACAGATTCTCCAAACTCTATTTTTTACAAATGTGTTATGCAGACAATAACGGTTCCACATATTATTGCGCTGCCATACATTAAATGACAATGTATTAGTAAAAGCTAGTGTGTAGTAGGTGCTCAAAGCAATATTAGCTTCCTTCTTCCTCTTGAGACCTCATTAAAAGATATCAACATCCAGCAGAGAAGTTTAACTGCTGCATGGGCCAAAGGATACAGAGCTTTGTCAGGGACTAAGGGAAAATCTGCAGTATTGTGAAATGGATGCTGTGAGAGCTGGACAAAGATGTGCTTTTTCTTCCTCCCATCCAACTCTGCCATAGAACTTTCTAGGTTTCTCTTTCCTATGTCTCTTTATCTTCTTCTGCAATATCACTGGATGTTCACAGGTAGAGATTGACCCAGGACTGCTGTGAAGTAGAAACTGAGATAGCAAAGATGCTGATGCTGACTGGAGTTTGGGATCAACTGGCCAAGAGTCTTGCAAACTTGATATATGTCTTCCAGGTTCAGGATAGCTCCAACAAATATTCAGTTACAGTCTCATTTTCTCTGCTTGTCTCCTTTCCTTGTCTTATTTTTGTCCTAACTCTCTTCCTTCTTCCCTTTTTCTTCTCTTCCTCGTCCTCCTGCTCTTCTTTCTCTTCTTCCTCCTCTTCTTGCCTCATATTTTACTTCAAATTGGAAATAGTTTTTTTTTTAAAAAGAGTATATAAACAGACTCCTCTATAGTTAGAATCCACCATCTTCCCAAATTCTGCTGGTAAACATTCCCTACACAGTCTTTTATCTCACAATTCTCTCTATATTTAGAAAATGTATTCCTCACAGACCTCACTAATTAAAGTAATATTGAAGTTAGCATTACACTACACATAGTCCCATTAGCAAATCACTAGCCAGGGGACAGATACAGGTTAAAAGTGTCTGTACTAGAAATCTAATGAGTTACCAGTCATGTATAGTGTCTGCATAATATTGTGTATGTTACCTTCTGTACAAATTATAGCCCACACTCTCGGCATCACACTGAGCTAATGAGGTTGCAAAACAAAGTTAAGATATACTAATTATTTTTTCAAGTGTTTTTATTAAAGAAGTTCATCATTTAAAGATTATCAACTAAGTTTATCATCTCCTAAATGGGAAATGTAGTGAAACAGAAGAAAAAAATCTTTATTTTGGATAATGAATTTTGCAGAAAAGTGAGACAAGATTGGGAATGAAAGATTTCAAAGTATATAATTTGTAGAGGAAATGAGAAAGAATGACTAAGTGTAACTGGAGGGAATGAGATATTATGGAGGAAAGACAGAGAGATAAATGTGACTTAGATCATTATCCTGCATTGGGGAATTTTTATGAGTATGGATTTAATGATGTCTTAGTCCATGCTGGATGAATTTCAAAGGTAATTTCTAGGTCAGGTGTGGAGTCCCATGGCTCTAATCACTTAACAGGTTCAGGATCAGCCGAGACAACATAGTGAGATGTGTCTCTCTTAGTAATCAGAGAAGGTATGTTACAAGTTTCAGGTGTCTCTGTGAGCTGAGTTACCCTGCTTGACATTCAGATTGAGTGATCAGTAGGATTTTACTCTTACTCTGCCTGATTTGTCCTGTAAATAGCTTAGAGACTTTCTCTCTGACCACTTCCTTAGGCCATTTTTGTCTCAAGTACATAGCAGTTAAAAAAAATCATTTAGAGTGAGTTTCCTGTCACTTTTGCTTGTATCTGCCAAACCAATCCTGAGACACTTATTACAGCAATGAGATGTTGGTGTCTCAATTCTGCACATCACTGCTGACCAATTAAATACCACAACATAACAGCTAAGCTTCCTCTTTGTAGCTTCTGAGACCACAGAGTACATCTTCTTCCCAAATGATATGAAGACCTAAAAAAAGTAGCTTGCATATGAATGATCATATATTTTGAAGTGCTTCTAAAATAGGATATCAATTCAAAGTATAAATAAATTTGCTGGGCTTCTTATATGTATAGCTCTGATTGATTGTCACCATCTTCTCTAAAGATAAATTGTTATTTGCCTTGCCTCCCAGGAGCTGTTGTTCTTGCATGCGAGCTGTGTTTAAATTTGCACCTGCCACTGCTGACAAGCACTACCAAATCAATTGCTCTTCCCAGGTTAGTATCATATGAGAGAAAGAGAGAGAGAGAGAGAGAGAGAGAGAGAGAGAGAGAGAGAGAGTGAGAGAGGATTTCCTTTATCATCTAATCAATCTTTACAAGTAGCTTTCAGCATCCCTCAGCTTTTATCAGGAAACCAAAGTTTCTCCTGCCTATACCGCTCTGCTCTCTGATACCACCCATTGCAAGGGTGTACCATGTCATGCTCACCACGCCCACACAAGCATCCCAAACTTCTAACTTATTTTGTATCATGGGATTGTGAAAAATGGAAAAAAAATTTTAAGTGAATCTGCAACCAGCAATACTTGCTTTCTGTGACTATGATTTAAGGATCTTTCTTCATATTTGCATACAATTACCAAGAAAGCAAGATTCTCTGTATTATTTTGTTTCTTTGCCCATAAGTTAATTTTAGTGCTGTTATACTGTACTTGTAGGAGATTCGTATACCCTCATTCATTCATTTTTAGCAAATAGCTCTACTCAAGACCTAAAGAGGCTACCTTTATGATCACAGAGCTTTTATAAAACACAAGAAAATATTAGATGAAAGTACATGTAGTACACAGTACTGGAGACATCTGGAGAAAAAGGAAAAAAAATACGACATTTGAACCAAGAGACAATGTAGGAAATGCAACTTTAAAATAATGACTTTCATTGTAGGTACTTTTTTTTCCTATGTAAGACACAGATCAAGAACTTTCATGAACCACAGTATAAAGCAACATTTTTCAGAATGTACTCTACATACACCCTACAAAGTATTCCACTGGAAATGACTCCACAGCTACCAAATCTAGAAAGTGGCACATAAGCCACCTTCTTCTCTATAAGTCATAGGACCTAATACTATATTGAAGGCTGAAAGTTGTGCAAATTAAATAAAACAAGACCTTATACACACAATCAGAGAATAATTCCCTTTGTTTAATGTTGTGTTTCTAGAGTGAATATATATCTAGTACTTTTAGGAATATGATTTGTTTTACTTATTTACTAGTTTAACTGATTGCCATTTCCAGCTACCACTGTGGTAGTAACTCTGTGTGTTCTAGGTAGCACAGAGCATGTCATGAAACTTCAGAAGACAAGTTGGAAGACAAAAGATAGAACTTGTATCATCAGAACCTTCCTCACTGGGCTTTTCACCTTCCTACACCAACTGATTGTGAGTGATTTCTATAGAGTCATAGCACAGTGTGCTGCCAATGGGAGCTCTTCAATAAATTTTTGATTGGTGTGATCTTTCCTGATTAGTATTTGTTTTATTCTCCTTATTTTAATTGTTTTCCACTTCCACTTTATGAAGGATATATAAGAGACAGTTTTTATATCCGTCTCTTGCACCAACTGCCACCAGCACGGAAAATGTCAGTAATCTCCAAGACCGTGTCCTTGATCCTTCCTCATTTGCACTGTGTAGGAAGCCTCATCTGCTCCCAAGGCGTCACCTAGCGGCATTAGTCCCTGACACTGTGGCCCAAGCCCTGCACATCAGCTGCCAGGAACAGGGCAGCTGAAGGCAACATGCATGCATCCACGGGCCTGTGCCTTTGCTTACGGTACTCCAGCACGCAGTCACACTGGCTCTCACTCAATGCTTGTCAACATGGTTTTATTCTTTCAAGGTCAACAAATCTGTATTAACGCCAGGATTAAGAAGTCTCCAAGCCAGACTGGGTTCAACTGCAGGGTCTATCACTTAAAGTCCAGTAACCTTGCGGCAAGATATTTAATTATCTGTGCTTCAGTATCCCTCTGTATGAAGTGGGAGAGAGACAGAGAGTGAATCCTGATCCAGTAGGAGTGTTGGGAGAATTTAGATAATAACCTTTGGATAATGGTGCTTTAACTAAGATACATTATAATTTAATACAATTGAAATAAAACATAAGAAGGCAGAGCTGGAAAAAACCCTTTCTTTTGTGGGAGTTAATTGTTTCTTCTTGGGCACTACCCTAATGGATTAATCAAAGCTCTGTTGCTCACTGACAACATTGTTTCATCTACTGCCTGGAGCTTTTCTCAAATTTGTGTCTTCACTGTCTCATATTCTTAAACTGTGATCTCATAAAGACAAGGACTGTCATATTCATCTTTCTACTTCTCCTACTGAAAGTGTCTGGCTATAACTGGCTTTCAATACTTACGCATTGATTTAAAACATGCAGACACATGCAAGTGAAAAATAAACGAAGCATAATTTAATCCCCAGAAGAAAGCAGACTTGCAAAAGAACATTTGTTCTGGAGTTCAACATCAATGTTATCTACCTGGCTAATACTTAGGAAAATAGAAGAAAAACAAAATAAATATACAACATATTTAATATTGTGATGTGCACTTGGCTTTGTCATCTAGAAAGGCCTCAGCACAGTTAGCTTAATGAAGGGTTAGGTAAGAAGCTGTCCCATCCCCTGTTAAGCAGCAGTGTTGTCTAAATGAGTTTAATTACCATGCAAATTACTAGGCACTCATCTGCCCAAGGCCTAAAGCATATCAGATGGCATGTCTAAGAGAAATTCAGTAAACCATGTCTCTCTTTGAAGAAATGTTTTTATGTAACACAGGAAAAATATGACAACATAACAAGAATGAAATGCTATAGTGCTTAATGAATTTTAGCTAAATTAGCAAAATCACAGGAGTTTTTAAAAATTGTGGTGGAGTGGTAAGACTGTTGATTTTTACCGTTATTTTAAGAATTATTTATCAACCTGCTTGATCTCTTTTCTCTAAAAATTGACAGTAAATGACAAAATGTTTTAATCTTCTTTTTGTACACTCATGAATACAATACTTAGAAAAATGTTTGACCACTCACACTGATGCAAGTGTTTTGGGATATGGATGTGGAAAGGATCTGGAAATAAAATGCCTACAGATTAGGTCCACTTGCTAGAAATGTGGTCTTACCCTGTCACTCAGAATCTCCGTGACCAACAAAGACTGGGATTAAGGTATGGAGTAGGTAATTGATGTTAAGTGTTTTCAAAATTTGTGGAAACATAGGTAACACATAAATTTTTTTTTAAAGCTGTAAAAAAATGAGTCTGATCTCTGTTTGCGTTCCCACATAGTTTAGGTGTGTTAGAGTGTGAATAATATATAATATTTTACGATCTAATCTGTCTAATTTATATCTCTTCTTACCTTAACCTGCATAGTTCTTTGACACACACAGGTCTGACAGAAGCCAGTATATCCTGTACGTGCTAAAAGTACGTACAGGATGAGAGCGCAATTTCATTACAACATAGTCATTTGAGCATCTTTCCAGATTCTGACCAAATTACAATGTAATAGGATGTGACCATCTGCTATCCAGTAAATAAAATGACCTAATGCATTTCGTTTTTACAAGGTATCTAATCTATTAAGGGCAAAGAATAAGCTGGGGAATGAACACATGAATTCTGATTAGAGTTCTAAGATTTAGAGACAAAATTCTTATCAAAATTTGCCTGAAATAAAGTTATATCTGACGGGTAGCACCTTATATAGGCCTGTTCTCACAGAAGAATTCAGATATTCCCGGCTATAATCCTCAGCAAGAAGTAATTCCATCACATCTTGTTACTCATTTACCTAAATAAAACTCAAAGTACTTTACCCTACTGTGTGTACTGCAGCACATTATTTTCTTACCTATTCTATCTGTTGTGCTCTACCTTAGTAAAAACAAATATAATAATAATAATAATATTCACACACAGTTGATGGGTTGTGACCCATTGTTTGGAGAGCATTGTGCTTTGAGCCTAGTGCCAGGAGGGGACACCACAGATTCACAATTTGTTTGTTTCATTGGAGAGATGAGCAAATCTGACCCAGCTCCTCCTGGAATACATCTTTCAAGGCATGTGCAAGGGTTGTCAGTGGTAGAATGGCATTTCACAGTATACAAAGCCTGTTATGAAATTCTAACTTTGCTAAAGAGAAATATTTTCTTGAGATTTTGTGAGCAGAGTAAAAAGTGCTTATTGTGCTGGATTTTCTCACTCCCCTTGTAATAACTGAAAAATGGGTACAGACGGGTCAAGGGAGTTAATATTGTGATTCAGTGATAACCCAATAACTCTTGTTGGACTAGCTACTGCTCTGTTTCATTGGGACTAACTGGGGAAACTTAAAGAATGTGAAATATTTCTTTCATTTAAAGGAGAAAATTGGCCCTGCTGAGGAATATGATTGGTGCAGGTCTTGGAAGTTGAAACCAAGGAAGAATGTGAAACATATGACAAAGTTGGAAAATTTTGATACTTGAAATTCCTGGTGCCACTGATAATGAAGGGGTATGACTATGTTTAAAATTTTGGAGTTGAATCAATAATTAGAGCTGCTGCTGATCTGAGTGGGATAAACTTGGTAGTCAGGTGGTATAGCTAGTTTATACAATTTGGATGACTTTAGGGTCTTGGATTTGGCAGAACAATTTTGATTTTAAGAACTAGAGTCATTTCTGATTATCCTTAAATGAGCTGAAGACTCAGAAGAAAAGATGTGTGTGTGAGGAAATGCAGGTAAAACTGTTGGATTCTGAGACTGGCAGAGGGTTTCTGAGATGGATCTATTTGTCTATCTTTCTATTATTTATCTGTCCTCTATTTATCTTTTTATGATTTTAATGTAGTACAAAATCCTTCCAAAAAGGCATGCAAACATGGAATCCTCTGTTTTGTTGCCTATTGTATTTCTCACCTACCTGTGTTCAAGCAGAGCTGGAGGAAGATTTGCAAGATGTTTAATGAAGAAAATTCTAGCACTGGTTAAAAGATGAAAAGCAGCATCTCAAACTCAACTGATCCCAGCTCCACAGCAATCAGTCACATGTACTAGCAAACTCTTGAAGTTTGACCACTGTGACAGAGGAACTGAATTGCTATTTTTAATTTAATTAATGTAAATTTATACTAAAATAACCACATGTTGTAACCATACTGGTCTGTGTGGATGTAAAAGAACTAACATGTTGATAACCTGCTAAGATACATATTATGATTTTTAATATATCTTAAAATTGTATTTCAGAATTCATTGCAACTGCTACAAGATGGCCCAGTATCCCTGAAATATAGAGAATACAGGATTGCTACATTGAAAATAGAAGATCTTGGAAAAAATTACTGCCAGCTTTGAGTTTTAGTTTTTCTGTCTCTCTAAAGACAAATAGTTTCTTCTGATTCTTCACACAGCCTGCTGAACCTACTGCCTCTTATTAGTGGTTTTCAAGAAGTTATGCTCAGAATGTCAGCTGTTGTTTACTTATCAAACTTTAGACACCAAAAAGAAAATAGACCTGTTTTTCCATTTGCATTGATTGAGGGAATTAATGCAAGAAGCAAGGCACATCTGAGGTCTGTGAAGTGTGTGTCATGCAGTGCTCACCAGGCCCACCATCTTCTCTCAAATTCACTAAAACTTAAAAAAATTATGTACATAAACTTTTGATTTTACATTTCTTGTCAAAATATGCCATGGAGAAGCAACTGCCCTTTAGTAATAATTTGTTTGCATTTGGTTCCTTCTGTATTTGGAGAAGCTTTTGATTATATGACATTTTTATTGATTTAAAAGGGGAACCCACTCCAGACACAATAAGCAATTTGTGAGATGGCCAGAATAGAGGTGAATGGACAAGGGTAAACTATCTGCCTGAGAAATTAAATCCAGGACGTTTCAAAGGACAGCTGCACTACAAGATAGCAAGTCACACTGAAGTCAGAGTCGTTCTTCCCTTGCTATTGCCAGTGAGAATCAGAACACCAAGGAACCATTTGGGGTCTCAGAATCTTTTTTTTTTTTAACTGTGCAAACGAATCACTAGGCAGCATGTTTGACTTTGCAGCCCTAATTTCTAACTAGAGAGTCTCTTAGTCATACTTTTTTTTTCTACTAAAAGTCTCAGAGATGTAGAAAGTTTTGCCTGGATTGCTGTCATTCATGGAACAGGTGACTATTTAACAGATCATATGGGAGGAGTATTAGGGAATTCCAAAGGTTTTGAATTTCACAGACATGGGTAGCACCCAATGAAAAAATGTGCAGAATTTCCTGATGCTGACCTCTGAGAACTAGTTTGGTGCAGGGACAATGTATGTGCCTTGACTATCTCTTGCAATAAACCAGGTTGTGACATTTTTAAACATGCAAACAAGAATTTTGACAATTCTATAAAATTTCCTCAAGGCAACTGGGGAAAGCAGTGGAGCAGTTTGAATGAAATTTAGTAAGAGGAAGCCCAAATAATTATTGTACATGTCTGGAGAAATTCTGAACAAAGTGAGGAATATTGTCTTGGGCTATAGAAAAGAGAAAGCCAAAGACAAGTACTTAAACAATTCCTAAGACAAGAAAATTCTTTTTTCTAGGACTTGGTCTAATGTCCATGCTGAGTAATGAGGCTCTGCCATCAGATTACCTAGATTTTGAACAGTATCTTGGGCAAGTTTTTTTTCATCTCTGCTACTTAATTTCATCCACTGTAAATGACCAAGAAGGATATCATGTTAGGTTTGTTGTGAAAATAATTGTGTTAACATTTGTTAAGAAATGAGTACAGTGTCTGGTCTATGGTTAGCTCTTAATGCACTGTTACCTTGTACATGGGTGCATCACGCATGGTAAGATACATGACTTGTGCAACAAATTATGCTTCTTTTAAAATTCATGAGTCCCAAGCAATTCTTTTTACCACAAGCATTATCAATTGCCTGGAAGGAGGAACACAGTAGGCAGGTGAATCCACATTACCATAGCACTTCAAATTTATAATTTTGCATTTTGCCTCACAGTTCAATCATTTGTGAGGTTTTTTTTTAATTGTTAGTTAGCTCCAATTAACTCTAACTCTGGAAAGGGTTAGATGGACATTTGAGTCACTGAGATTGAGAAGTAGACACAAAACCTTGATAATATTATTCTACCTATAGGAATTTTTGGTAAATAGCTAGAAACTTATCTTCTCTGAAGACCTTGGTACATTTTCAGATGTCAGTAGCTGACAACCAAGATTTTCCTCGATGCACTGTTGTTTGAAATTCCCCAAAGAAAATAAAAATGATATAATATCTTTGAGATATTTAGACTTGCAGAAGGATTCTTCTCAAGCACGACACATGAATCATTAAGATTGGCCATATCCTGTCTCCAAGATCAAAATAGATGCACACAAAACAACACAAAGGGTTCAGTGAGTCAGTTCAATGACACCAAATTCCTGCTTCACATCAACCCATCAGGGTGCCAAATTAGGAGTCACTTGTCATTGTAAGGATCACATGACTGAGTCACAAGCATTTCCTCTTCTCTCTATGAACTGAAGAGCAACAACACACATTCCTTGGAAAGGATAAAGAAGGAGAAATGCACTTCTGTTACAGACTGAGGATCAAATAGTAATTTTGCCACTTTAGGAAAAAAATAAATGGTTTGCGGTATATTTTCCCCCATGTATTGTAGTTGTGAAAATTCCAATGTAATATGAGATTTTTGCTATAAGCCTTATTCTGTTGTCCCACATCTAAATGTTTCTTAAGATTCCCTGAGGCTGGCTTGATGGAGGAGAAGATCTCATAGGATTCTGGACCCAAGAGTAGATTGCATTTCCTAAGTCTAAAGGTCTGGTTGGTGTTGCCTCTGTCTATTTTGAGAGTAATAACTCAAGTCCAGTTATAAAGGAACAGAGCTGAGACTAAGAGACATAAAGCTGCCAGAGAGGAATTGGACAGAGACTGTAAAAACTGAAGAGATAAGAGCAGCTGCCACTCTGGCAAGGAGATGCAACTCGCCCACGACCTACCCAGTGATGCCACACCAGTGCTGTGATGTGAAACCACGTTGACTGCTTCCCCAGTGACTGTGCTTGTTGCATTCCAGAACATCTGCCACCGCCTTAATGACAGAGCCTATGGGAGCCTAATGAGAACCCCCTGCACCTGTGCAGCCCGACCAGACAGCTGCTTCCCCTTTCTCCATCTCCATTCTCAGTCTTTCCCCCCACATGGGCTCACACCCATCCTCCGTGTGGGACACAGCCTGGTTCTCAGACAGGGTTTGTGCTTTTGTTAGGATTTCATTTGTCTCTATTTACATGACACTTAAAGACAGTAGAGATAAAAAGCATAAATGCAGTTTAGGCTTCACACTTCACTAGGCAGAAGGGTGAGAATGTTGGAGGCTGAGCAAATCCACCCAATGAAACAATGGTCTGAGGGATAAAGGGACAAGAAGAAAGAAGATGAGGAAAGTTGCTTCTTTTTCCATCAACAGCAACTCTCATATATGGACATGGGAATGCACAAAGCCACAGAGGCAGTTTACTTCTGTATGCATGTATGCATGGAATCTCTACGGGAAAAGCATTTTCCGATGAACATATCTTCCTAGTGGAATATCTAGCAAAATGCAGCACAATACAACAACCTAGTACTAATTACAAAAGCTGCTTTAAAAACTCTGGGACTTCTGATTACATCAAAATTGAAAAATTTAGGTATGTGATAGTAAAAATTTAGGTGTGTGATAGTAAGAACCGTAATAACTATGTGACCTTGGGCAGCTATTTAATCTCGCTACATCTTCATTTCTCAGTATAAGAAAGGAGGATAATTATATGAATTTGATCATAAGAAATAAATTATATACTTTATATAAAGAGTATCACACAGTGCCTTGCACAAACTGAGTGCTTGATAAACTTGATTATTATTGTTATTACCACATAAACTTCATTTCTCAAGGGTTCACTGTGGGCATTGAAAGAACATTTGTTCTTATTATGTACTCCATCAGAATAAATCATCTTTTTAATGACAGAAAGGAAGTGAAATATCCCCTAGGTGAGAAAAAAGCTTAAATAATGATCTTGTTTGCTATGTAATCAAAAGCTACTAGCTCAAATTTTACAGATATACGGCTAACAGAATGTGGAATTTCTGAAAACATTCATTTTAATCAGTTCACAAACCAGAAATATTATATGTTCTG
>PVJX010000624.1:143027-229415 GCA_004027295.1 Dolichotis patagonum | reverse complement strand
CCTTACAAAGAGTATTGAACAATATTCTAGACAAAGATTAAAATGACCACAATTCCAAGAACAACAACAGAAATAAACCACCAGGCAGAGCAACCAATTAAACAGATGAGAAAAGCTGGTAACCAACTGTGGGAAGATAGCATGACAAAGATAAGCAAATGTGTATCAGTTACATTCATCAATGTAAATGTCCTCAACTCACCAAAAGAAGCAGACTGGCAGACTGTATCAAGAAACAAGATCCAACAATATGCTGTATTCAGGAAACACCTTTAACTGAATAACCTACTTATAGATTGAAAGTCAAAGGATGGAAAACAATCTTCCATGCAACAGAAACCCAGAACAAAACAGGTATAGCTATTCTGTTTGCAGACAACATGAACTTCAAACCAAGAATGATGAAAAAGAGATAAAGAATGTCACTGTATACTTGTTAGGGGAAAACTTTAAAAGGAAGAAATAATAATGATAAATACATATTCACCAAATATGGGAGCACCCAACTATATAAGACAATATTAATAGAAATGAAATATCAAATAATAACACAATTGTAACAAGAGACCTTAATACCACATTGTCACAAAGAGATAGATCAGTTGGACAAAAAATCAGCAAAGAAATATGAGCACTTAACCAAACCTGTGAACAAATGTATTGAGTAGATGTTTGCAGAGTGTTCCACCCAACAGTATCAGAGTACACATTCTTCTCAGATGCACGTGGGACATTCTCTAAAATAAATCATATATTATCTAGAGAGCATTAAGTAAATGGAAAGGAGTTGAAATTGCCCCATGCATATTATCTGATCATAGTGCAATGAAATTGGATATTAATGGAAAAATAAATTGCAAAACTCCATAAATGCATAGAAATTAAATAACACTCTCTTAAACAACCAATGGGTCACAGATTAAATTAAGGAAGAAAATTAAACAATATCTACAATTAAATGATAATGGAACAACAACACACCAGAACTTATGCAACTCAGTGAAAGCAATCAGAAGGGGGAAATTTATCGCAGTGAATTCTCACATCAGGAAAACAGAATGAGCACATATAAACAACCTAATATTTAACCTGAACCTTCTAGAAAAAGAAGAGGAAGATAAGCCCAAAGGCCATACAAGGGAGGAAATTACAAAGATCAGAGTAAAAATTAACACAATGGAGAATAAGAAAACAATATAAAATATTACTGAATCAAAGAGATGGTTCTTTGAATGAACAAATAAAATGGATAAACCCTTAGCCAATCTTATCAATAACGAAAACACTCAAGATCTTGTATTGAAAAATAACAAGGATGAAATTACTACAGTTTCTGTTGAAATTCAAAAGATCATCAATACTTACTTGGAAAATCTTTACTCTCACAGGCTGGAAAACACAGAAAAAATGGATAGACTCCTAGATACCTGTGAATTACAAACTCAGTCAAGAAGATATAATAACCCAATATCAATTAATGATTTGAAAATGTAATTAGAAACTTACCAACAAAGAAAAGCCCAGGTTATGATGGATTCACCATTCAATTGTACAAGAAATTTAGAGATTTAATGCCAATCAACCTTTTAATGACATTGAAATGAGGCTATCCTCCCTTACTCATTTTCAAAGGCAAGAATTACTCTGATATCAAAATCTGAGGAAGACTGAAACAAACAAACAAACAAACAAACAAAAAACCAGCAGTACAGGTCAATGTCCCTAATAAACATAAATGCAAAGATCCTCAATAAGATACTTGTGAACAGAATGCAGCAAATCATTAAAATACTATGCACCATGACCAAGTAGGAGGCATCCCAAGAATTCATGGATGGTTCAACATATATGAATCAATAAATGTAATAGATTCTATGAACACAGTCAAACACTAAAATCATATGATCATTTCAAAAGATACAGGAAAAGCTTTTGACAAAGTCCTACACTCATTCATGATAAGACACCTACAGAAAATTGGAATAGATGGTCTTTACTTCAATCTGATAAAAGCCGTTTATAAGAAACCAACAGCCAACATCATAATAAATGGGCAAACCTGAAAGCTTTCACTCTAAAGTAAAGTACAAGATAAGGATGCTTGCTATCACCACTCCCATTTAATTATAGTTCTGGACACATTAGCCAGAACAATTAGAAAAAGGAGAGAAACAAAAGGAATATGAATAGGAAAGGAAGAGGTTGAATTTTCATTGTTTGAAGATGACATGATATTCTGTATAGAAGACACCAGAAACTCCACCAAAAAAATTCTAGATTTAATGACCAAATTCAGTAGCATACCTGGATACACAGTCAACACTTGAAAATTAATAGCATTCCTGTACAAAACAACAAGCTCACTGAGAAAGGAAAAAAGGGAAACCAAACTCTTCACAATAGCATCCAAAAGAATGACATACTTAAGCATCAGCCTAATAAAAGAAGTAAAAAAAAAATCTATACATTGAAAATTACAATACTCTGAAAAAGGGGATTGAAGAGCATATCAGAAAATAGAAAAATATGCCTTGGTCATGGATAAGAACTAACAGAATGAAAATTACCATATTCCAAAAATTGTTAAGCAGAATTAATTTATGCAATCTTAATCAAAATACCATTAGCATACTCACAGAACTAAAGAAAACAGTCCTAAAATTCATTTGGAACCAAGAGACCTAGAATAGCAAAAACAATTCTGAGCAATAAATATAAAGCAGAAGACATTACAATCCCTGACTTGAAATTATACTACAAAGCTACTGTGATAAAATCACTATCATACTAGCAAAAAAAAAGCACTGAGGATCAATAGAACAGATTAGAAAATGCAGACACAACTACAAACACACTCAGCTATCTTATCTTTGACAAAATGGCCAAACATGTTCACTATAAGAAAGACAGCATCTTCAATAAATGATGTTGGAAAAACTGTCTCTCTATATGATAAAGACTAAAACTAGATCCATATCTATCATCATGCACTAAAGTCAACATGGATCAAAGCTCTACACATTAAAATAGAAACATTAAATCTACGGAAGAGAAAGTAGGTAGAAATCTTGAAGACATAGGTGTAGGCAGGGACTTCATGAACAAAATTCAATTCGAACTGCGCAAGAAGTAATTCAAAGAATCAATAACTGGGATTTCATCTTATTAAAAGGCTTTTTCACATCAAAAGAAATCAGCAACACAATGAAAAGAAAACCCACAGAGTGGAAAATTTTTAGACAACTGTCTCTCAGACAAAGGATTTCTATCTAGAACATATTAAAAAATTGAAAAAATTCAACACCCTAAATTCAAAGTCCCAGTTCAAAAATGGACATCAGAGATGAATACACACTTCTCAAATGAAGAAATACAAATGGAAAATAAATATATGAAAAAATGTTCAACATCATTGGTCATTCGAGAGATGCAAACTGAAACAAAACTAAGATTTCATCTCACTCCAGAAAGAATGGCTATCATCAAGAAATCAACCAATAACAAATGCTGGAGGAGGTGTGGGGAAAAATGAACACTTCTCCACTGTTGGTGAGAATGTAGACTGATACAACCACTGTGGAAATCAGTTTCTTCGAAAAACTAAGGCTAGAGGTCCCATTTGACCCATCTATTCCCTTCTGGGTATTTTCCCAGAAGAATTAAAAACATACCACAGTGATATATGTGCACTCATGTTTATAGCAGCACAGTTTGTACTAGCTAAATCCTGGAATCAAACCAAAAGCAAATGAACTGAGGAATGGATAAAAATGATGTGGCATTTTTAAACAATACAGTACTACCTCAGCTATGAAGAAGGATAAACATGAGAATTTTATAGGTAAATGGATGCAACTTGAGACCATACTCATAAGTGAAAAAAATCAGGCTTCCATGTGTAAAGTTCATATTATCCCCGTAGTATGAGAAGCTGAAAAAGTAAATAAGATCCAAAATGTACAAGAGACATTGTGAAATGGGAAAAAAAAAACTGTTCAAAATGAAAGAGAAATAAGGGTGAGTAAAAGGAGACAAAAAAGAAGAAAAAGGGGAAAATAAATGAATATATAGAAGATAGGTACACTACTAATTTATATTAGTTTGTTGAAAAGAAAGGTTTGTATCTATATTATTTGAACAATTGTTTATGTTTGTATCTTTTCATATGAGCAACTACTTTGAAGACAGCAATGCATGATATATTACCCATCGTTACTCTCTTAGTTATTTTGAAATTTTTCATCACTGTTTTTATTGGTTTTTCTCTTTGAATTAAAAAAAAGAAAGAAACAGAAAGTTAGAATTCCTGGCCCTTGTCTTTGAGGAGAAAAGAAAGATAGGAACTTGTGCAAAATCACCTTGCCTTAGAAAAGAATTTGAAAGTGACACTGGAAATGACTTCAGGCAGGAAGCAGAGTCCCTGAGTATATATACCAGCAGATGAGGAGGGCAGAATCTGGAAAGTTTTGTCTTCTGGCTACTTACTCTTTCTTCAATGAAAGAAAGAAAAAGTGATCATCTGGAGGTATAAAGATAAGAGAGAAACTGTTGATGTCTGGCAAGTGAGAAGTTGTGAATTATTTGTCTAAGAACATGTAAGTGTGGCCCGAGGTTTAGCTCAGAGGTGTGAGTGTCTGCAAGGTTGAGAGTTCAATCCTTGGTACAAAAAAAAAAGTCAGTGTGATAGTACTTGAGCTGGAGGACTGAATGGTGATGACACATCACCATTAAGCACCCAATGCAGAGTATGAGCTTCAGTGTAAGAGAAAACACTTGAAATGATAGAACATTTTCTTCTTGCTAGATTCAGCAGTGGTGATGTGGAGACAAAATGTCCCTGCGGCAAAATATCCGAGACCATAATGTAAATGCTGTGTTGTGTATTGTGGTCTTTGTGTTGTTTCAGTCCTTGCATGGTCAGCTGCATGGTGGCAGAGGTTAGGTACAGGAAACCTGTTCATATCATCCAAGGCAGGAAAAGAGAAAGAGAAAAGAGGCAGAGAGGCAGAGTCACCTTCGTGATCACACGCACAGAGAGGTGCCTCTTCTGACCAAGCCTCAACTCGCAAGTCCAATGCAGCTGTGATCCCCAAAATCCAATCACCTTAGCAGGCCTAACCCCAGGTATGCTGGGCTTTGGGAGAGATATAAACCATGGTGCTGAGTAAACAAAAATTAAAAACTGAATTTTATTTAAATTAAATGTGTTGTCTGAGGTGTGAGCATTATGTTTTTAGCGCGGAAGCACAAGCACCTGCCTGGCAAGCACTGGATCACGAGTTCAATCCCATTACCAAAAACAAAACAAAAAACAAACAAACAAAAACACCACTTCTGTGGAATACGGGCTACACCCTCGTCATATCAGTAATTGGTTATTTGGTGTATATCTTCTCAAGAGAAGCATATTAACTATTTTGTAAGTAAAGTAAACAAAGTTTAAAAATAAAGTCTTTTCCAGTTAGTGGAAGCATCTGTTCTGTAGGAGATAGTATTTAAGGACACTTGTGCAATAAGAGAGAATAACAGATTACACGCTGAAAAGCATAGACTTTATTCCTATCCCACTTTCACAATTAATATCACGACCACTAATATTACAACCATAATGTACATTATTTAGCTAATCAATGAATTATAACTGAAGGGGAGGAGAGAATGGGAAAAAATTAAGAAACAGAGTATGTCATGTACATGACCAGTGTTATCACTATGTATATATAAAAGGTACCAATAAAATAAGAAATACCCACCAAAAAATTATGGTGGAAATTTAGAAGTAAAAACTTTATATTCAGTGAAACAATGCAGCCTTTACGTAAGTGCAACTTAGTCTTCCAGTGATCCTTTTAATAGAAGAGGCAATTCAGAAGAATGTGTAAAATATTTTAGCAAATAAATGTCCATGTGATATCGTCCATTATTGGAGAGCAATGTTTAACATAGAGTTGGGCTAGCCTTTTACCATCCAATGATTGGAAGACTTTTGGCTCCAACTTTGTGTTCTTGTTGCTACTGAAGAACATTCTTTTCTATTGCAGGGTATCTTATCGAAAAAATACATGAGCACTTATATATCAATTGAAAAACTATTTTGTACATGTGTGTACTACACACTGGTAGGTGGATATCTCTATTTCTATAAGTTTCTCACAGGAGTATTTGAACCAGGAAGTAGTATCAATTACTCACAAGATCTTGATAATAGGAACACATTAGGTCCTTCCTTTGTAAAAGTAATTCTATTGCACTCTTAAATCAATTACGCAGAGTGTAAAAATTTGTAATGCTAGTTCTAATTTGCGTATAATAAAACTAGTTACTAAAGGGACAAACACATTTACCCAAATTACCCAGTAGGCAAGAGTGTCAGACATAAAAGTCATATTTGAAAAATCCCCTCTGCAATGGACTAACAAAGAACATGCAGTTTTTCAGCTGTGAGCAATTGGCCACTGATAATCCCGTTCATTAACAAATCAAGCAGCTGTTCAGATTTGTGGAAAAGCCCCCATGTTGTCCCTAAATACTCCAGTATGAAATCAGTGTAAACCAATTAAGTTACACGATGGGAAAAGCATCAGATGTATGTCTGCCGATTCACTTAACCTTGGACTACTCTTTTAGCTTTCAATAGTCATCAGCCTCCAGAAAATGATGAGCTTTTACATCAAATCTGAACCTACATGTTTCAGGGTGAATTTAATAAAAAAAACCCACATATTTTTAAATCTTTGTGTGTGCGTTGCATGTATGCTTGTGTATGAGGGACACCTAAGCATTCATCATTTTCACACCTGGAAAAGTAATTTCAGTAGGTGAATAAAAGTAACCTGTGGCCAATCAAACTTTATTATTAATATCAGGAAATTCTGTCGGCACTTAGACACTTGCCAATTACTGATAACAGAAAGGATGGATATGATGTTTTTAAATAATAGTGTAATGTTATTGAATAATGAAGATGTATTTTGTTCACATAAGACATGTGAAAAGAAATTCAAATTAGGGATATGGCAAATTCAACCCATAAAATTATACATATTATTTATATTTGTCACACAAATGAAATAAAGTATATGGTCTATTTTAGCCTTTTTAGCTTTTAGTATTTTAGAAATAATTCAGTTCCAGGCTCATTATGCAACAGCTAAAATAATTTTATCTACTCACATGTTTTAAATTCGTCTTTATAATCTATTATTTTTCCTCTTTTGTTCCAATATCATCAAAATTTCAGATATTAGTCACACAGCAGCAAGATATAGTTTTAGAACTGATTATAATAAAATACACTTTTTAAAAGAATATACTTTCAATAATGAATGTACTTTTCATGAAAACATTTGTGAGAGGTTTTAATGTTGATAGTTTCAAAATCTTAACCCATCTAGATCCTATGTTTTACCTTGCAACACTACCTAGAATTTTGGTAAATATTAATCTTAAATCACAGAATTATAAGAACTTCAAAGGATTCTCAAGGTCCTTGGGTCCAATTCCTTTATTTTCCTTGCTCAGTAAAACCTCATTAGGAAAATAATCCTATTTTTCACATTCATTCCTAAAAGGAACACAGATTTCTATGCTTAGTCACCCAGCCCAGCTTCTGCAATGAAAAGAATGACCTTGGGTTGAACCTCAGAAAGTAAATGGAAGAAAAGTTTACTGAAAAAGTTAGGAAGGATATAGGAGATTAATGCACATGTTTGTGTTGGACACCCTTCCCTGTGCTATGTATTCAAAGTGATGGGATCATGTTATTTATTATACTTTTCAGATCATTTGCAATGTTAATTTATATGAGTTTGATATCGCTTTTGTCTTTTAGTTGTGTGTTATTCTGAGAAATCCCTGGGGAAGCAAAGGATTTATATGCTTTGTGTACACGTTCTGCAGACTAAGCGCTCTGGCATAATTATTTTTGGCACTCGCTAACTGATTAAAACATCCAATTTAACTCATGATCAGTAAGATTAAACCTTTTTAATATACCTCAAAAGTAAATTATCATTTACTACTCAAACATCCCTTTCTGCACATGCCCCAATAAAGCTGTTCTTTTTTTCGTTAATGTACCTTTTAACGAGGATTCCCTTTTATTTCTTCCTCTGGGCAAAACTGCTTCATCCTTTATAGAGAGGTGGGAACAAAGATGAGAGAGAAGCTGACTACATAAGTACATGGGCTTCTAATGTCATACCAATTACAAGCCCTTATTTTTGTGGTATTCTATAAAGAATCTGATATTGAAGACAACACGTCCTGGCTTTATGTTAATGCGAGGTACAGATTGTTATGAGCAATCAAGAGGAAATAATTTTTTTAAAAAAATTACATGATTGGAAAAAATGTGTTTTCTCTATGTAAATTTATATTAGCCTTTATTTTTTAATTTATTCTTCAGTCTGGAAGTGAAGCCCGTTTAGCAGAGTATCCAAAGAACAATTCAGTATTAGAAAAACTTGAAAGGAGGAAAATGTTCCCAAGAAGTAAGAAACCATGGTAAGATCCTAAAGTAGAATAATTGCAATTTGCAAGTCTTCTAACCTGGTGAGGTCCCTCACAGGGGTTCATCAGTGTAACGGAGAGGAGGAAAGTAAGATGCAATGCATAACATGCACTGGGGAAGTGAGGTTCCAAGTAGCCTAGAAAGAGTCCCAGGTGTAAGCACCTCTCTCACCGGCCAAGACAGGGCTGAAGTCAGATTGGTCGAATCGCTGTGTGGATGCTCAAATATTACTGTGTACAAATATCCTAGTTGCCTTTTGTGCATAGGATTAACATACAATGAAACAAGAATTATTGAGGAGGGCTTAAGATGGAAAATAGGTCAAGTCAATGCAATAAATATCCTGTCAAATTTTTTGATCCAGATTTACAGATACTTTACCAGATTGCTAAGAAGCCTATATTCTTGCATGTAAATATTTGAATAGTATGAAAAACATATCTGAGTAAATCAACTGTAGTGTGTCTCTAATAGGTTGAACTGAACAGTTCAACTTAATAGGTTGAACTGAAATATTGTCATAAGCCAGGCAGGAGGGACACTTCTCTAGAATAAGTGGAGGTTGAACAAAATATTTTTTTAATTGCTGTATAAATTGTTGTATAAATTTAAAATTTCAAAGTCCATCAAAAGTATACAGATTTTAAGGAGTAGAAGAAACAAGTTTACAGAAACTTTTCCATAGATTTTCCAGTCCGGGATTTACAAATACTAGTGTGTTGAGGAAATAGCCAAGAAAAAACTAGTCATTCCTAAATTTCCCTTAACATTTATTATAGCTACAAAATGCTTTCCACTCCAAGAAATAATCTGACTATGAGGATTTCTTCAGGAGCCACTAATAAATGAAATCTTTCGTTAGGTGTTTGTGCCAGCACTTTGAACCTTAGGGACAGCATAAATGCATAAGTTCAGTAAGTAAACAGTTTTTCTGTCTTTGCATTTGACATAAAATTAGAGAATAATTTACTGCTGAGATTCATAATATGAACTGCAGGGTTAATGTATCAGTTTCAACAGTCAGTAACCCTTCTATAAGAGCTACAAAATTTCCATTGTATCATAGGATTTAATCTATGATGCTGGTTTATTTTCTCTTAACTTATTGACCAAATATGAGATGAAAGCAAAGTGATGGTTTAAAAAGCAGTAATGACAATGATAAACATCCTGCTTCTGTCTGTTTCTTACAGAACTTATGAGATTTCTAATACATTTTCTTGATTTGAATGGATGAAATAATAACAAGCATCCTTTTCTAACAAGGACTAAGTTCAATTAGTGATCAAATTATGTGTAAAAAGCAAAGTTCTATCATTCTCAAGTGTGTGAGTCATCTTAAACCAAGGATTACAACACCTTTGAACATGAGAGAAGTGAGCTTGTTGGCCTAAATTTTAATAAATTGGCAACTTTTGGCACAGGTGCCACTGAGAGAACAAAAATAAATGCCTCAAGCCTTAGTTGGTAGGGTCTGATCATAAGCGTTGTGGCGTAGAATTCATGGATTATTCATGTGTAATTACAGATAGCTACTGTGCTCCTTTAAATCATCCCTATGGTCCATTATGGCCCATAACAACTGCAATAGCAATTGTCATAGTAAGGTTTGGGCTCTGCCCTAGAGTGTGGGCTCTAGTCAATAATGACGAATGGTAAAATTTTACATCAAGCAGTCTAAAGTCTGCTTATCCCCTCTATAAATCTGTGCAAACACCAAACAGAGCAGCTGCCCACTTCAGATATTTAAAAGGCAGAACTCGCCTTTAACCCCCACAAGCATGTACCTCAATAAAAGTAAAAAAAGAAGTGGGGGAGGAAGAAAAGACTGGCATTAGGGAGGAAAGGAAATGCTCAATCTATCAATTCTAATAATTCACATGCTGTTAGAAGAATTTCCCCCCTATTTAAGTGGGAGTGAACCCTAGGTTGTTTTCAAGGTCAATTTCAGGTGAAAGGGGGGTCATCTAGAGGTCACTTCTGCTCCCATGCAGGTCAATAACGCCTCCTCACTTCCAGAGCAGACAACCTGCTCACACCCAATCAATCCACCAACGCTGCCGCTGCACCCAGTGTAATGAACACTGAATAAATGTAGCCTATCATCACAAAACATGCTTTTTAAGTACCTTTCTTTTCATGTAAAACCTCTTGCTGTCAAATTCTACATTCACTCATCCGGCAGTGAGTAGCAAAAGTGAGAAATCAGACTCTCATTGGGGTTGGTAAAAGGTCACAGCTGACAGACACAGAGGTTAAACTGCCGAGTTAAAATACTGTTCATTACCCACTGCAGCTTTTTGCTAACTACACTTCTTTGTGTTATAGTCAAGCAGTACATCAATATGCCCCTCCTCCTAATTTATTAGCAATTGTTGAAGTGCATGCGGTGGGGGCTGAGGGAAAGTGAGGGCTTATATGTGTGCATACATATATATCATATATATTTATCATTTTGCTATTTGTATATTCTAATTTTATATCTATTTTCATACTCAATCCCCTGTGAGATATTGAATCTATGCACCCTAATCATTAGGAAAATGTAAACCCTAGTATTACTACAGACTGGGTAGTCTGAATTCCAAAGCCCAGAGTCAGTTGTTTGGAGATTTAGTTTTTTTCCTCCATTCTAATTTTTTAAAGGAGATTTTGTATGAGATGTTTAGATTTTTTTTTCCACTCTTCATTAGAAATATGCGATACTCTCATTTACACCTATCAAACACACTGTCAGTCCAAAATCTGGTCTATTTTTAAGGGAAATGTGAAACACTTGCATTTTTTCTATAATTCTGTTATAGTCAGAGGAGCGTTAATAGTGGTGAGTAACCAGTGGAGTTTAAGGCAGAAATAGTACTTTCTCCGCATTCATTTGACAACGTGAAATGACTTGATGTGAAATCTGAATGGATGAGAATGATCTTCAAACACTGAGATGTTCCTCCCTGGTTAATTAGAATGTAGGTGGAATTCCTGTTAGTGCAGTGCAGAGGCCTTGCATGTCAAGTTACCCGTATGAAAACAAGTCTCAGTGTGTAACAACACGGAATCACAAATCATGAATAAAATAAAGGGTTATTTACATGCTCTCTACAAGAATAATTTGGCTCAGCAAAATTACCATTATCTATTTACATCTTTAAAAAAGGCATTCTGAGATTTATCCCCGAAAAAAATATATTTTCCCCCTCCTGTATGCCTTCTCTCTCAGTGGGACTGAAAATAAAATGTTATGACTTAAATCACAAGAGGCTAACATCATTTTTAGCAACAAGGGCTGCATAATTTCAAGACTATGAGTGAGTGGCTGACTTTAACTAAAATGTTTCAGTTCTGTGCGTATATAGGTACATAAATAATTCAGAATTAATCCCTGCAGAGGGGACAATGGGAATCGTAAATTATCCATGTGCCGTCCTCAACATTAGAGGCAATGAACCTATAGTAACAAACTATGAGTGTTACTCATTACATACATTTCACAGACACCTTAACCTTTTGAATATTAATTTCCCTCTAGCTTGTAGCTAGGCAGTATCATTTTTTTTATTTTCCTTTCCACTCCTCTTGCCTTCATTTCCTTCTTTCATGAAACCTCCCAAACTGTGGTTAAACCACAGCTACTGAGTAATGTATGGAATACATTGATTTGTTTCAGAAAGGAATTTTTTTCCTCAAGCTGCATGTTTTTATGCAAAAATATCCTTTACTATTACATGTAGGCTTTCTGTAGACTGCAAGAGAAGGTGTGACAGACGGTCTTCAGGAAGACAAACGGGGTTGCAAATCCAGGCAAATCTGTCTGCCGGGGTTGAAAATGCCCTTTGAATTTCATAAACACAGATTATCCTTTTTGTAAAGCTAAGAAGATATTGTGGAATTGTTATAATTCTCATCTGAAAGATGAAAATAAAGATAAGTTTTTAAAAAGATCAAGATAGTTCCTAATTATAAAATTCATTGGGTCTTTCACTGTTAAGTTAGGGAGTTTATTTTAAAAAAGAACTTAATGACATAAAACAATAGGTACTCTCACTTTTGTCTTTAAATTACCTCTGTTAAAAATCCTAATAAGCTTTATAGTTCATTTTTGAATAATATTACAAAGAGAAAGATTTTTCTAGCATAATATATTATACATAATTCCTGCCTAATAGACAAAATAAATTGAAGTGTAAATGTCATGAAAAATTTTTTGATAAGTAAAATTTATTAAAAAAATACAAATATGCACTTCTTAGAAAGGATATTCATATGCATATAGATTTATATTCTTGTAAGAAAAAAATTTGAAGTCCCACATTCAACGGAACTACACGTAATAGAAACGCAAACATATACAGCTAGAGACAAACTGCTTTCCACAACAGAATTTTCAGTATTTTGGTAGGCCCTTCCCTGCTGTTGGTTCACTGGCTTCTCCCTCATATCTTTCAGACCTTTACTAACTTTTCTATATCTTCACTAGTGCCTGATTTAAAATAAAAAAACTAGGAGTATTTGAGATATTTTTCAGCCTTTTTTCCTAGCTTTACTTAAAACACTCTTAACATATAAACATATAAAACATATAAACATATAAAACATATATATTAATACACACACACACACATATATATATATATATATATATATATATATATATGTATATATGGTTTATGTGCTTACTATGCATGTTGCATGCACTTTGATGGAGGAAAGTTTTGTTTATTTTGTTCATTGCTTTATGTTGATATATCCTGAGATAGTAGAGCTCAATCGATAACTAAAAAAAAAAAAAGAAGTATGATTGTCAGTTTGAAGTGTCAAGCTCTGTTTTAGGATCTCTGTGCTTTCATTCAAGTATGTTCTTTCCCATCTGCAACTTTGTCAAAATTGGGTCTACACTGTGTGGCATTCAGTCATGGTGGGACTTTGGAGAGGTGGTTAGTTCATTAAAAGGGATTCATGCAGTTGCAGATCTCGGTTAGTTGATGTTACAACTAACCGATACAAGTGCAACATGCTACAAAGCGAGGTTGTTTTCTTTCTTTCATGCGCATGACCTGCCCTTCTACTATTTTTCAGTCATGTCATGATGCAGCAATAGACTTTCATCCAACATGGCCGCCTTATCTTGGAGCTACAGCCTCAAAAATATCGATCTAAATAAATCTGTTTGCTTCACAATTACTAAGTCTTAGGTATTATGCTATAGCAACAGGAAATGGTCAGAGACACTCTAGTGTCACCATAGCTGATCAATGGAATTAATCACTGCATGGTCCTAAGGCAACTTTTGGAGAATCATCGCACTCCCTGCTTCTCATTTTCTCCCCTCACAACTTTCTGGGACATCCAATGGTTTCAGAGTACACTGGGCATTGATTTTATTAGCATTAAAAGTGGCTCTTACTAAAAATATTGTATAATCTATTTAAATTTGTTCCATAGAACTCATTTGCATTTTAAAGCTTGTCTGATATTACACAATTAAATCATTTACTCTCTAATGACAACACTCCTTGTGTGGACAATCAAATGAACTGGACAACACTTTTTAAAAATGCATTTTTTTTACAAAAAAATCAACTTACACCATGTAAATCTCTTTTATCCACACATACGCACATATGTGTGTATGCATGTGTTTGTATGTGTCCTCAGAATCTTGTCTATGGTTTATTTCAAAAATTGCAAACAGCTGATCATCAAAGCTGCAAGACAAACACACATACTCATAAATATGTGTGCTTTTCATGAGAAGCAAATTACAACTCTTAGTATTTTCAATGTAGCAATATGTTATGCTTACTTATTAAAAAAAATCATTATTTACCTAAAATCCAGACTGTTGTTTGACATGAACAAAGGTCTGTATTTAGGTTTTACTTGGGAAATGATATTTATATTTGTGAAGAAGATCAAAGAATTTAGCTTTTTACTCCAGAAAAGAGTTGACTATTTCATAGACCTGAGTGGCATAATGTATTCTATCAGTTTGGCACCAGTGATGTTGATGCAAAACTATGGTTAGAAATTCCGATTCATAAAGATAACATAGAATCTTTTATAATCCAAGTTTTATGAACAAACCATGATTGAAGTTACAATGTCTGACTAAACTGCTACTCCTTATGGTTGTGTGGGATTCTTTAAATAAACCCCAATGCATAATTAAATGGAAGTCTTTCTATACCAAGTTCTAAGCATTCCATTTGGATACATCTTTTGAGACTTTCCCTGTTAGTAATCACATCCTGTATCTATCCCACCAGCAGAAGTTATGATTTAGTAAAGAATGACAGTGTTGTAGCAGGAATGGATCTAAATCCTTAATCACTGTTGTGCAAGAAATGTAGTATTTAATTTTCTATAATTAAAGTTCTACTCCAAGCCCTCATTTTGGAGATAAGATCAGCTATTTGGGGTTATGGTCCATGGTCCCTGTGTCTCGGTACATTTCTGTGAGTTTTGCACTGGGAAAGCACAGATTGTGGGTGGATGTCTTGCCTACTGCTATCTCCTTCACCCAAACTGGTATTTGTAGGTGTGTCTATTTACCTAACTGCTTTTGGAATAAGGACACACCTGTTTAATATCCTGCTCTGAGCTATTTAGTCTCTCATAAGATCTACCTTTCTCTCTCAGCCATTTAATCTCTGGATGCAGGAGACACTGCAGAATTATTGACTCTTTCATGGGCCACAGGAAGCCCTCTGGACCCTATGATTTATAAAATCATACAGTCTTTGTCTTTGTGTCTTATCAGACAGCCCACTGAGCCGTCTTTACTGTCTACTGCATTATCTCTACTAGACCAAGGTTGCACTGACATTATTTAACATTTTTGCATGCTGTATTAAATATGAGCAGTGAACACTCATGGTCTTTGTCCTTTGATTTCCCCAAACCTATTCCTACATGCTTCTGTCTCCTCTGCCTTCCCCTTTCTTATCAATTTCTTAGGAAGCAGGACAATAGAATCTGACATTTAGGTTAGGATAACTTAAGGTACCCGTAAGAGTTCCTCAGGAGCCATCCAAATTTACAGGAGAGATATGCACAGCAATTAGTAAGTTAAGATATCACTATGATTATGTGACATTTCACAATAGGTTATGCATCACAGGAGATAGTTGCTTAAGTTTGCATCAAAAAAGAAGAACAAATCACATTCTCTATCTGTAGAAGTTAAGGAAAGCTAAAGGAGATTGTAGGCCTTGCTGTAATCTATCTCAAGAGAACTGCACATTCATGCAAGCATGGAAGCCAACTATAGGAGGGTTTGAAGTTGTGAATTCCACCTCTTCTGTCTGTGGCCCTTTCTTTGCTTGTAAACAAGCAAATGTTCTGCAAATGGATCCTAATCGCACAAGGTGACTTGACCTTGGACTTTCTACCCTCCCATATGGTAATCAGCAAATCTCTGTTCTTCATGAATTAGTCATTCTCAGGTATTCTCTTTAGCAGCATAACATAGACTAAGCCATTGTACACAAAATACTAGGTTTCTATTTTTAATACCACTCCTTTAAAAGTTCTATCACTAAGGTAAGTTCAAACAGAGAGCAAACAGTAACAGGCAAACTTGCTATCTACTAATATTCCAGAAGCAAAGTTCCATGTTGTCTTAGTTACTTTTTACTCATTGCTGGGACAAAATACCTGACACCCAAAATGAAGGAAGGAAAGGTTTATTTCTTACAGTTCTTGGAAGTTTCAGTCCATACTCAGTTGGCTCCAAGTGGTAGGGTAGCATGGCTGGCCACCATTCATAGTTGGCTGCAAACAGCAAGACAGGAACTGTCAAGAGAGAGACACACCTTCTTCCCACCAACACATCATATCCTGGCTCCACCCCTTGACAAGTGTAGCACTCACACCGCCAATCCAAGTGCTAGGCAATGAAGCAATTATAAATGCATAACTGTATGAAGTTTGGGGGCCACTGAAATAAACCATGACACATGTTTAGCAATATCATAAAAATAACGGAGCTGGGGATTTAGCTCAGCAGCATTAGTGCCTGCCTTGCAAGCACGTGGTTGTGAGTTCGATCCCCAGTTTAAAAAAAATCATAAAAATATCCTCCCAATTAACCCAAACCAAGCATTCTTATCTATTCAGGAAAGCCATGGACATGAATACAAGTGATTGACAAGTATGATATAGTTTTTGAAGTTAAAGTTGCAGCCTGTAGTATTATCAGATTATGTATGCAAAATTAAACCAATTTCATTTGAATAAAACAAGGTAATTTGCAAAATATAGTGGATACCATGTTGCCAAAGGACTCTTTGTTTAGGCCATGTGGAATACACCATGGTTCTATCAATTTGTAGTACTATGTGTACAATACAAGCTAGATAAATATTTGATACAGCAACAAGAGAACTATTTCCTCCCCTAAACTGCCCACAAATCAATTCTTCCTGAAAGATTTTAGGTTATTCCTTAAAAGTATACTTGCCTCAGCAAAGTAACACATTGGCCCACAGTATGATAATGTGATAAATACCTGGCAGAGAGAGAACGTAAATACCTATCAATGGATTCCTCTCAAAATATACAAGCAGATGTAAGAAGATGTATGATGAATCCATGATGCAAGTAACACCTAGAGATGGAAATTTTAACATAAAGATGAAAAATAATAGTCAAAAATGTAGAAGCTGTGACATCAAAGGAAAACTTTAGTCTGCATTATTGCTGTTGACATTTAGGGGTTAAGAAGTAACTACCATGAACATCTTAGATGTGAAAATAAATATCTGGCTTATGCTACTATAGGGAAGTAATCATAATACTTTATGAAATGGTGGAAGAATAGCTATGGAAGAACTGACTCCAAGCATGAAAAAAAAAAATACAAGAGTTACTAAAAAGTACTCTCTGCTTATGATATTGTTAAAATTAAACTCCACTCAAAAATACAAACTATATAACCATGTAGGTGCAAAGCAAATCTAGGTGGTGTATTCTCAAAATGAATGAATGAATTCTTAACATATTAAGAATACTATTGTGTGTAGTAGAGTGACACATTTGATGACATTATATGAAAATTTCTCAACAAAATTAACAAAAAAGCATTCTGTTAAGAGTAAACTTTTGAAAAAATCTAGCAAATCTAATTTTTAAAATTGTATAGCTTTAATATAAAACCACTAGGATGTTTCTGGAAATGGAATCATACTTAATGCCCCATTTTGCCTCACCACACTCTTAGCCCTGTAATCTTGTTATCTACCATGATCAAATGGTGCGCCCAAGGCTATTGCTTCTCTGAGATGGTATTTCTGGGAATGACCTTATAATACTATCAGACACATTACTGCTGCCAACTCTTGGTAACAGTGTATACAGAAAGGGCTGATACTTTGTGTTACAGACTGGGAAAAGCAATTGAAAAATGTTAAATTCTACAGGAGTCCCAGAAGTTTAACTCTTCTATTCTTTAGATGCATGTACGTTCACACAAACAAACTCATATAAAGCCACATATGTTCCCCCAGAAAATAAACTAGTACAATCCAAGAACTATTTTGCATATAGGAGAGTATAATTCATTGAATAATTCCTATGCGAGTTCTAAATGTATTGTCTGTGTTTCCACAGAACCCTTTAGATTTTCTATAATCTTATCACTAATGATAATGTATCATCAACCTTAGTTTACCAGTGTTCCTGCCATAAAAAATTCACATTATAAATTTTCCCTAGTGCCTGATTTCTGAAAGGTTCCTCAGATCCTTTTGAGAATGCTTTCTTAAAATTTGTGAGTAGACTGAGTGATTAAGCAATATCTTAAAACCTGATGATTTGAGTATAAAAAATCTAGGGAAGCAAAGTCTCTCTACTCAACATCCTTCACAACCAGACCTGAGTGAGAAAGTTGAAAACGTATCCAAAACAATGAGAGTATCTTAACACTTTTTCAGCTTGTTACTCACTAGAGAGACCAAACAAATACCAATTTGAGCTAAAATAGACTCATGATTAAAACTGTAAGAAAAAATGGATTAGAATAAATACCTTAGTTCAAATAAGGTAAAATATGTTTATTTTCTTTTTGGAATTAAACTACAGCTTCCTTTATGGAGATAATTGTCTTTCTAATAATTGTATCCTGTTACTAGGGACAAAGGACATATTGTTAGTGTCAAGAAAATTGATGGATGAATGAGTGAATGAATGATTTTATGAAAGACAAAGGGAACATTCCTTCATCAAATTATGTTAACATTTTGCTTAGGACAATCATGTTTTACTATGTGATCAAATATTGAAATACAATGGGTAGAATTATATAACATTATCAATATAATATTTATATATGGTTTTCACCCCAAAGAAAATTTGGCTTCAAAGGTAAATCTGGATCAAATTAATTTTATATTTTCACAACACTATAATTTGTACATTAAATGTTTTATATTTCATGGGAGTGATTTGATTTTTTAAATTTTGCTACAAATTTATTTTAGAATTAAATAGAAAGTAAATTTTCATTCAAAGACAACTTTAAGTCAGATGAAAACACTTATGTAGATTTCCTAGCACAAGAAAACAAGAAAGAATTTATGTTTGAATATTTCTTGTAACTTATGTTAAATGAGCATGAAATTATTGTGTGCTTAAAAAGAGTAAATCAGGTTAACCCAGCAAACTCACTTAACTGGGACTTACAGATTATGCAGTTGTCCTTCTGAAAGGAAAATAAAAGACTTGTAAAGCACAGTCCAACAACTCAACTTATTTTACGAATTATAGAAAATACTCATTTCTTGGCCTCAGACAGTGGACAATACATCTCTGAAGAGTGGCACAAATTCTGTCATAATCTATGGGTCATTTTTGTCAATGTAAATATCCTCAAAAGCAGAACTAAATAAAGAACATTTGCATTCTGTGAAGTCAAATGACACTGTGTCTGATGTAAGTGCCTTAGCTTGTCTTCTCTTTTATATAAAAATGTAAGCTTCACTTTTGGTCCTTCGGGACATTAAATATAGAAAGACAGTAATCCAGGTCTACCTGTCCTTTCAGAATAAAATCTGATTTTTTTAAAGATTTCAATGGATTTTGAATTAAACTTACTATTTTGAGAACTACTGTTTGATAAATAAATCATTATCTATTTCTCTCCTGTAGGGTACGAAGAGGCTTCTATGAGTTAGAAAACTTTAACTTGTAGTTAGTTTGAAATAAAGCCTCAGGTCTTGCTCAAATGTCTTCTGAAGAAGCTGAAGGCTTGGGGATAAATTACACTCATAAAATGTTTTAAATGGATTTAAGGAGTATAGGAAGTATTAATGAGATTGTACACATAGTATCCTTCCCACGCATTTATGGAACCCCACACTAAGTGCAGTTGCTGTTAAAATTTCACACGAGTTTCATGGTTCGCATCATGTATGAAGTATCCAATTCAAAACTATTGGATACCAGACAAAGATTTTTGCAAACATTTCCACTTTAAGTTAACCATTTCACTTAAGTACTTGAGTAGCTGGACCTGATTTGTTTAGAGAGTAGCTGTTCTTGCCATTTTTTTGCTTCTTTTTCCCAATAGTTCTCACTGAATCGTTTTTAAGAACTACTTGAGAGGTTAAGGGAGTACTAATTTATGTCATAAACATTTAGTGGTATATTTTGAAAACAGTAATCAAAAATTCAGAAAAGTATACTTTTAATTTAATTAGCAAGGCTGTTTAAAAGATGTTAGTGACAGTAAATTCCATTTACTAAGCATTTTTCTTTTGGTTGGTCTTGTTGAAGGCAATATGAAATGATTAAATTATGAGAATATTTTTATCACACTTCTGTATCTTAGGGGCCCAAAACTATTCTTTTTGGAAATAAAAGAAGATAATACCATTTTGAAAATGATGCTTACTTTGAGAAGTGAGTTCATTTTACAGGTAGTAGTGTAAAATAAAACTAATGATTTTAAAGTAACTGAAATTCAGCATTGAAATTCAGGCTGGGCATTTTTAAAACTAGGAGAGCCATAGTTTTCAATAGTTTTAGTAAGTGAAAGCTGAACAAAGGGCAAGGATCCAAGCCACTGTCACAATTCCATATCCATGTAATGGTGTGTTCAACACTGCAGCAACAAGACACTCAAGTCCTAGAATGTTAACTTGTTTGATCACATAATGTTTTGCAAGTACAAATCACTTATCTAATGGTAGACACCAACATGATTTGGCAAATTTTAAATAAAGGGGAATATAAATATGAAATCAAGCACTTAATATAATTCTACTTAATATATATGAGTTGAAATCTCACTGTCTTAGCATCACGGATTATTTTATTTCATTAGAGGACTTATAAGACTAATAGATCATAAACTAGTTTTCTGGATGAAGTTTCCTTGTTAGTTCCTTTCCCTATATATTCTAGGGAAAACAAAATTTACTCCTATATATCTAGAAATAGGTCATGAGAGAAAATACA
Organism: Dolichotis patagonum; assembly: GCA_004027295.1. NCBI lineage: Eukaryota > Metazoa > Chordata > Mammalia > Rodentia > Caviidae > Dolichotis > Dolichotis patagonum. Next base: position 208,453 of record PVJX010000624.1, on the reverse strand, counting down.
ACTAGAGAAATATCATACTTTTAGTATTGTCTGAATCATAAAATAAAGGACAGATATACTCCAGGTTCTTGCTATTTTTGTACCATCCATTTTGTCCAAAACATTTAATAACATTTAAAATATTGTAGTCATTTTTCTATACTTATCATCCTTCTTCTCACACTAGATTGTGTGCCCTATAAGCACCGAAAATATATCTGTTTTGTTCATTACTAGACTCTAAATTGGGCATCCAGTCACCTCTGAGTAAACATTAGTGTATTGAAATGATTGAATTCATACAGATAATCCTGAAATAATCATTCCTTTATTATAAGAAACATTTATTGCCTCTAATCTTTGCCATAGGATGTTTCTTATTACTAGCATGTGTCTATTAATATATTCTGATGATATTAATAAAATTTAGAGAAAGAAACCACAGGTGTAACTGATAGGAAACTCACAGAATGTTAAGATATTAAGCAGCTTTTGAAGGCTAGTAGAGGGGATAGAAAAGACATACGCACACTAACAAATAATGTATTTTCAATAGAATTTCTGATGGTCAATGACAGTATAAATTCACTTTTGTGCTCTGCAGTTTCTGAATATGCTAGAGCATACTGGACAGTATGATAATACTCTCTTTTGAAACTATAGCCATTTTATATTTATTCTGGTTATTAAAGGTGAGGATAACTACTCACTTAGGTTTGAATAGGAAAAAGAAATGCCTCAGAAAATAGAGTTGGGGTACTGGTTGATAAAGACAATTTAATATTTGTAATACAGAAGAGACACTTTCAAAATTTCATTTCAGTACAATTGATTATATAATGAATACTTAACATTAATTTGTAAATAACTGAAGACCATACCCTAATAAATATCTTTCCAAAGAAAGACTTTTTTAAAAATAATTTTTAGTATGTTCACGTATTATACTTAGGCTTTCACAAAAGAATAAAATCTCAAAATTTCAACTTACTTCTAGAAAAAAATTACATATTGTTTTCTAACCTCATCTCATTATTAAAAGAAAAAAAGTTTTGTTGCACCAAAGCCTACGGGTTCCTTAAAAATTCCTCTGTAATGGTTTCATAAAGTATATATATATAACATAACCAATAGAGCAGTATTACCCTTACAGTACAAAAATATTTAGGTTTTTAAAGTTATCAAATAAGTTTATCAAATAAAAGATCTTTGAATGATCCATAAAATGCTAGCCCAGTATCCTAAAAGATAAAATTTTCATTTATAGTCTATGAAAAAAGATCTTAGATTATTTTATCACTACATTAAACTATTTCTTTACGTGAAATGGAACAGATTTTTGTTGTTCTCACAAAATATGCTATGTCCATTGTTTCTGAAATGAAGTTAAGTGTCAACACAATTGAAGTGAGTTGTTAACTTTAGTTTTTTCTTTAGTTATTTTGACAATCGTCAATTACTTACTCTGAACATAATTCCTATGAAAGCAAATCTGTATAAGTTTCTGTACATACAATTCAATTATACTTAACTCATACAACTTAGTCGAGGTGCCCTTTTAGATTAAATATCATGATGAATGTATCAGATCTATAATTTTCAAATCTCACATATGTTAACATAAACTATTTTTCTAGACTAAACACCTGAAACCAAGTTCTAAATCATTGTCTATAGAACTCGAGTATTCACCCCTCTTGTCAATATTCACACTGTATTTTAAAATATCTGTGTGATTTCTACAACTCACTGGTCATGATTACTATGTTTTTGTTTAAATACTGTTCATACCAGTTAACAATTTTCGCTCTGTATGTGGGAATCTGAGTATCCGTTGCAACCTTCGGAACCCTTAAAGATTCACAGATCTTTGAAAACTTGGAAACAAACTGAGAGACGGAGGTAATTTTAAATATCCCACATATATTTAACTGGTGGTATTTTAATTTACCATTTTTCAAAAGGGAAAGCTACGATAGAAGGGATTCACCAGGAGGTAAGTTATGACTACCAGGATCAGCTAATGACTTGTTCTTAGATGAGACTGAACCTAGGTCACAAAGGTAAGCATCTTGCTATTATACGGCCAACTTTGTCTCATTCAAGTCAAGCTTAAAAAAAGGCACATTTCAGATGTTGACTTTTGCTTCCCCCAGATGTATGTGATCTTTGGAGGAGAAAAGGACAGCATTAGGCCTTGGTGCTGGCATTTTCATGTCTTTCTCAGTACTGCAACCATGCTGTGTCCTTTGGAGATGTTCTTTTACTGGACTGTTCCCCAATGAAACTGGGTCTTGAAGTGTCAATGGTACAAGAGAGATCATAGGGTCCCCCTCTCTATCTGCCTCCGGTTGATGTCAGTCCTGCTGGCCCTGTGGATTCTGGTCATAGCTGCCAACTTTCTCTTTGAAACTTCTTCCTTTTCATTATGTTTAGGTGCCTCTCAAGTCACCGAGCTTTGGTCCACACTCGAAATCAAATTTCTTTCTTCTTGTCTCTCCCTGACTGATCTCAGAGATATTACAAAGCACATTAAATCTCCAAAGAGAGCCAGCACTTAAAAGTGTATTTCACTTTTGTGTTAACTCACAAAAGTCAGTATCTCTGACTGATCACATATGAAAGAACCCTTAAAAAGAACAGTATCACATTAAAAAAAATTAAAGCATTTAAAGTGCTCTTTGGGTCTATCTTCTTTTAGACTCTTCAGCCCGGTATAATGGTGGGGGTAGGTGGGAAGAAGCTTGATCTAAAAATTAATGATTAGCAAATTTGGGAAATTCTCTAAGTTTGGCTGGAGATTTTTCGCTTTAACAGTGCTACTGGTGGTGTGTGTATGTGATCTCTCACTTGACCAGTTCCAATTATTTTACAATACTGCCTGGGTTTGAGAATCTAATAATCTTTCTCTCTTCTTTGTATAGAAGAATTTAAGGTAATATCACTGGAGAGAGACAGAAAACTAGGTTTCCACAAATATAAAGTTAAAGAGTATAACTTTAGAAAGGGTATTCCATCTGTAAAATTGATAAGAAAATAAAAAATTCAATGGTGCTGGTGAAGTTTTATGATATCAGAGATATGATTGTGACTTACTCTCTCCAAGGAAAGAGGGTAGTAACCTTAATGTATTTACTACGACCCTGAACGTCCTGCCGAAAGGATAGAATAAAGCTCAGTACAACTAAGCTGGCCCCAAAATTATCAAAATAGTACTTGAAATAGTTACGCTGTAAGAATGGAATCCAGGCATCTTTACCTAGCTCTTCCAACAAAAAATGTAATTTTGATTAATGACAGTTTTCGTTGTATCAACAGAAAACTATGTAATTTTCAGTCTCATGCACCATTAAGAAGTGTCATTGGTTGTAAAGGCATATATAGATTTGATTTTTATAAATTTTTATAAATTGTCTCAAAGTACCTTTAGAACTTTAGGAATATTTTATTTGTGTGTGTTTGTGTGTGTGTGTGTGTGTGTGTGTGTGTGTTAGTGACTTTTATTTTCTAGTCTTTGTGAAGATGAACATACAAAAAAAAGAAATTCATAGAACAGAATTTGGAATACTTAGCACATTTAACAAAAAAACCTACAGTACTTTTTATCTCAGACTTTAGTAAATATAATCTTCCATGTGGGAAATGCAATTTATAAGTACAAGATATTCTTTCTTCAATAGATTTTATGACTAGTGTCAAACTGATATTTTCTTTTCTTCTCCTTGAATGTTAAAAAACTGTTAGACACCTTTATATTTCAAAACTTGACACAGCATGCATATAAGTAGTTTTACCATAGAGAGTAACTCTTACACTTTTTATAGTATTGGACTAGATAGGTATCATACCAGATTTTAAGAACGCTCCTGAAATAGCCTGAGTCCTTAAAAATTTATGAAGTGAGGGCTTAGTTCATAGCTCAATGTGCTTCGAGTCAGAGCAGTTGACATATCAATTTTGATTTTCAAATTTTGAAATCTTATTCCAAATTCCATTTTCTATCTGGTCTATTTGTACTGGTTTTTTTTTTTAGATGAATAAGAGTGTACCTGACTGACAAACCTTGTAAACTTTCAGTTAAACTTGTATCTATTTTGTTTATTAAATCTGTTTTCCAAAGAGCATAATGGGGCACAAATGTTAGTATATTTCTATATTAGTGTCCACTAAGTGAGCATTAATGAACAAATTTTATTATAATTCCAAAAAATGTACATTTAATATGGTAATTGAAACTTACGAATTTCATCTCTATGATGACCATAAAGGAAGAAAAGTATTAAAAAGTAGTCTCTAAACTAGAGGTACTATGTATAAAATTGGCATATTATATGCCAGTTCTTCAATTTGAAAGATTCAGGAAATCAGGGCATATTTCCCCTGGGGCCTTGTCAGAATGTATTGTGTGATTCTTCGTGGTAGCCATTTTTCCTGAGTAAGATGACTCTGATGCTTAATTTGCATTTCTCTGATGACCGAAGATAATAAAGATTTTCTTATTTATTCATTTATCATTTATTCTTCTACTGGCAAGTTTTTTGAGTTCTTTATATATTCTAGATATTAGTCCTCTATCAGAGGAGTAAGTGGAAAGAAATTTTTCCCATTCTTTAAGCTATCTTTTCACTGTGTTGGTTGTTTTTTGTTGCACAGAAGCTCTTTAAATTTGGCATAATCTTATTTTTTGATTCTTGATTAATTTCTTGAGTGAGCAGTTAGAGTCCTGTTCAGAAAATCCTTACATATGCTTAAGTCTCAAGCATTTTGTCTTCCTGCAGATTATTTCTGTTTTCCTATCTTGTATTTTAATAATTTTTTACATTGTTTGTGAGACTATAAATGAGTCCAACCACTATAGAGATCAGTGTGGAGATTCCTCAAAAACTAAAACTGGAAATTCCATTTAACTCAGGTTGTCTCTTGCTAGGTATTTTCCCAAAAAGAGTAAAAGACATCGAATTACCATGATATATCCATATCTGTGTTTACAGTAGCACAATGTGTAACAGCTAAGTCTTGGAAACAATCTATATATTCATCATTCAGTGAGCAGATAAAGAAAAGGTGCTATTTACACAATGGAGTAATTCTCTGCTACAAAGAAGGGTACATTTGACTCATTTGTCAGAAATGCTCCTTGAGACCATAATATCAAGGGGGATAAATCAGGCATATAAGCCCAAATATCACATGGATTCTCTTACATGACAAACTCCAAGGTTAAATAATTGAAAAGCAAAGGAAAAATAGACACCAGAAAATAGGGAGATGGATCCTTTGTAAACTGGAAGAGTATTTTGGGATGCAAGTGGGGAGGAGGGAAGAGAAAAGAAGGGGAATAAAAAGAATTAAGATATTTATGTTGATCTACTCTGCACAACTGATATAATCATTATGTGCCACAAACATGTACTAATAAAGATTAATGAAATGAGATCTATACCTCCAGCACTGTCCTCTTGATTATTCTCTTAAAAAGTAAACAAAACCAATGATCAGTCTGCTTGAATGTTTTATTTTACAAAAGAACATTTGAATTAATAATAGTTACACTACATTTAAATATATTGAAGTGAGTAACATAGTTCTAGCAAGAAAATTATTCTCACTGAAAGTAACAAATAATAGCTAACATTTTATGAATAATTGTTACATTGAAGATATTGTTTTATACACTGATAAATACAAACTCTTTCATATTTATAAGAGCTCTACATGGTAAGTACCTTTACTAGACCATTAGGAAAATAACTATACTGTGGAAGAAATTTGAAAAACTAACTTCCCAGCATTACCAACTTGTGTTCGTGGGGTAAGAATTTATCCCCTTAAACAGTGATCTACATTGCTTCTAAAATTTTGTAGTATTTCCCAGTCTTGAATCCTATTTTTTTTCAATTCATATTCTCTCCTTTAAAGGAGAAATACTGAGACAAAACAGGAAAATATAGTTTGAAATATGGGATTTTATTATTTATCCTAAACAAATACAGACAAACTGATTCCATAATGTGCTTTATTTTGTTGATTATACCATTGCAGTAGGATTTTTAGTACTACATTGACCTAAATAATATAAATGAAGACAAGATTACCTTAAAGAGGAACCACTGATTATACAAACTTCTTTATTCTGAGTATTTGCTGCTTAGAATGTTGACTCAGAAAAAGAAAGGCCTTTCTTAAAATAATCTTTAAACTATACTAGAAAATATTTTGACTGGAAAACTGCATTAAAATATGTGAAATACTTGGGTGATCATTTTAAACTAATACTAACCATCTTCCTCTTCATTGTCATAGAAGAACAATCTAGAGAAGTAAAAATAAAGCATGATTTCAGTTTAGAAATCTAAAAAGAAAGAAGTTTGCCCTGGCTAGAAGTAAAGATGAGCATTCTCTCTGGGGGGAGGGGTGGTGCTGAAATGAACATAAGTCGTTATCAGAGAGTGCATCAAGTGTTATGCAATAATCTAGTTTAAAAAAAATTTACACAGATGCCCCACAAACAGTGCAAGGAAAGCACAGATGAGGTACCATCAAGTGGCATAGTGCTTTAGTTATCTTGTACAAAATCTGCATTATTTTTCCAAATACTGCACTGTAAAGAAACACATGCCACATTTAAAAAATATCTATTGCCCTACATTCAAACACTCTTTTACTTACTCCAATATATTTGAGCAGGCAACATGCTACTGGTGTTTAGCATTTGCCTAGAAACACTGGAAGATCCAATGTGCACATACAGGGAATTTCCAGGGAAAAATATAATGTACCTTCCCAATACTATGACGCAAACTTTATTTTTGGTACATTATTTTCTTTTGGATACACTTGAGTTACCTTGAAGAGGTGAAATACGAACTTGTTAAAAAAAGGTGCAAAGTTCAGGAAACTTTATCTATACTACGGTGAGGCTTTATTTTCTTCCTTCAAATTATTTTCATTTGCAAGATACAATAGCTCATTTTAGTAAATTCGTGCTGATGTTAGCTGTGCTGTAGAATGTTTTGGCTCTACGTTTGAAAGGAAAGTACCTAAATTTCATAATCGTTGCTAACTGCACTGGTGTATTTTTCTCTGATGATACTAGTGGGAAATTTTCTATTGTTTTGCATCAAGCTTGTCTTCTGAAGATGTACTTCTCAAAATGGCTCTAGCGCCCTGAGCAGTGCGCAGGACAGACATTAACCCAATGCGTGAAGCTTCTTCCTCAGACTTATGCCTTGTCATCTTCCGTGCCAAAATTGTGTTTCTTTATTCTTCTGTTTGTTTTCTTAACGGTAAAAGCAAATATAGACAATGGAGAATTAAGGTTGGAACTGAGGGCTAAAGGCAGGGCCTGAAAAATCTCCATGAGCTTTGCTGTATTTTCCTCCAATCTCTCACCCACCTGTATGTGAAACATACAATCTGCAGCCTCGTTGCCTTGGACCTTGTTGGTCTCCCCCCCAAATGGGCACTCCTAATTAACACAGAGCCACTGAGTGGTGCAAATATATACTCCATCGCATTGTCGAACATGCTGAATAATTTAAAACACACAGAAGACTCCCTAATGCTTAGTGGGGGAGGTAAAATCATCCCCATTCGGAAGGTGCAGGGGGTTGGTGTGGTCTTTGCTTTTTTGTTTCTATTGAATGCATTTTGGCTGTACAGCTGGAAAGGGCATTCCTATAGGACTTTAAAGGCAAAGTAGAAAAATGACATAAAAGCCTTGCTTGGATTTGATTGATGCACTCTCATATTTGAAGTTCACTCGGAGCTTTGTGCTGGAAGGCCTGGGTCACTCTATCCAGTGCTCTAATGAGACTGTATGTGAACACTTCCAGCTTTGTAGGCCCTGCTTTAATCAGAGATTGGAAAACACTCCTGACTGATAGGCTCCAGAATCAGATCTAAACAGAAAATAACATGCTCGATTTGGCCTCTGAAGGTGGGTTGAGCAAATCTTTGTGATGTATTGGAGCATTTGCTGAGTGCAAGCGCACGTGGGGTGGTTCCTATTTCTGTCGGCAAATACAAATTTTTCACTCAGCAGGCGTAATCAGAGCTAACTGGAGAGGAGAAATAACAAAAACTCAACAGCCCTTAGCAACTCAGCATGGCATAGAGGGATTTAAGACTTTAGCATTTTATCTCCATCAGTATGAAAATGTATGAGGAAACCTGAACTTTGAAAGTGCAAATAAACACATTTAACACATTGCAAGCCACTGATTCCACTGGGTCTTTTGCTGAGTGCCTTAGGTCCTTTATCAATTTCACTTAAGAGTTTCAAATTTCATAAAACTTGTTTTCTCATTTAATCAAGTAAGTTCATTTTGATGAGTTAAGCATAATGGGAAGTCCTTGGTAACAACTCTCAGTGGGTTACCAGCAAGCAATGATATCCCCATGTTCGAAGGGAAGGAAGACAGCACTTATCCACTATGAGAGGACATAGAAATACCCAGCACTCACCATCCAAAGAGAACTGACTCAGAACAGTTTTGGAAGATCTTTGTGAAACATCTTCATCACGTTAAAAAAAAAGTTCAGCCATGGAAATAACAGTTACAGTGAAGTAGACTAGATTGTTGTTTTCAACACAGCATGCTTATCTATTGTCTCACTTACATAATTTTCATTTCACTTTTCATTGCTCCGGGATTTTCTTGTCTTCGTTAATAACATTTTAAAAGAAAAAAATTGCATATTAATATGTCACTTTTTGATACTGCTATCCCTTTGTGTCATATTTCAAAAATCAAGATCCTTCCTAAAGTACTATGTGATGATGTTGTGCAAAGCTTCTAAGCTCCTAAAGCTCCATTATTTCAGTGACCATGCATTTGATGATCTCAACTTAGCCTGTCTAACTGTTACTAATAAGACCAAGAAAGAGAGCTTTGTGAAGTGCTCTGGGAAAATCCTGACATGATGTTCAACCTACAAGGGATTTTCTTGGAGTAATATAGAATTTGTCTCAATGACTATTCAAATGATCATTCTTCCCTAACACAAGTTTTACTTAACTTATTTGACATAGCTAATGATCCCAGTCACCTCTGTTTTTACCAACCCCTAAAGATATTTGAACCTGTTTCATAGATTTCTTAGCAATTACATCTTTAGATGGAGTTTTGTTTGAGGGTACAAAGGCAATGTTAACTGGAAAATCTGTGGTATATTTTTCGTCCCTTAATTTTCATCTTGACTCCTTGATAAACGAGAGTGGAAAAACTGTGAGTAAGGAATACTAATTTTGTTCTGAATTCAGGGCACTGGAAAAATTTTCTCAATCATAAAAGTCAGTGTTAGACATCCAAGTGAAGAACAAGAAATTAACAAAATTTCACACTCCTTGTCTTGCCCTAAGACCTGGCTCCACCTCCTACATTTTCCCTAACCCACTGGGAATGATTATTATGAAAAATAAAAACAGGAACTCCCAAATTAGAGTATTCTGCTTTTCATTCTTCTAAAGGAATCCAGGATATACTGTTGTCCAACTGTAAAGTCTAAGTTCAAATATTTTAGAGCAAATCTACTGTCATTATTGCCTGAATATTCCCCCATATTCTTTAGGTCAGTTGCTCTGAATCCAGATGAATTATTTAGTGCACAATAAATTCTTTCTCTTTTTCACTCTCTTGCTCTTTCTGTCTTCTCTCATTTTTTTCTTACTGCAATAAAGTGCAGAAAACAGACAAGTAGAATTAAATTAAAAGATTAATGATTACATTACTGTGTATAGTTATGTAATATGATTATATGAACACATGCTTGTTAAAATTTTAATATTTCTCCATAGGCTATTTGTTTTTGTTCAATACCACCATCATGTAATAACTGTACAATAGATGATAGGATATTGAATAATTTTTCCTGGAATTTATGAATTGGCAAGTGCCTTTTATTCTAAGCAATCCACTATTAATATTTAGAACACTTATATGTATTTTATGTAAAATATAGCCATTTTCTTTAAACTTAATTCTTACTGGAAGTACCAGTAAGAATTAAATGGTCATGCAAGTATATTCTCATTAAAATGAGAAAGTGAACACATTTCAAAAAATCCTAATTTTTTAGATGAATAAAATTATATTTATCCTTCGTTCTTCCTTATGGCATTTTTTCCTTATATTTGGGTTTGTATTAGGTTCCTATATATAACTAAGTTCAGTGCAGTATTGAACTGATTTGGTATGTGTAATTCACTGCTTATTGCCTTGATCACTCCTTTTTTTCTGCCACATCTGCCACATTTAAGGCTAGCCACTGTCACTGGTTGGAACATAGTAGGTGTTAAATGTTTTTTTACTGAACAAGTGAATCAACCAAGAAATGATCAACATCTGTGAGAACAATTTGATAAAATATATAGATATCTACCCTGTCAAGTACATTTTCTAACACAATTTGAGATAGAATGGGATGAAAAGTACTAAAATTGAATTCACCATTTGATTTCACATCTTTAGTGATTTATTTTTTAAAATCTTTTTTCCTCTACAAAGATATTTACTCTCCCTATCCCCCAACTTCCCACACTGCAAATACTAGGCAGATTTCAAAGTGAAACGTATCACCAGTGAGCTCACCAGCACGAAACAGTAGATCATTCTCATGAAATGTTTTGAGTGATAAACATTAAAAAATCTTGAAGGCCCAGTGTTGATGACATGAATTCCTGTTCTGTACTTGTAGCCATTAGCAAACCCAATCACTTCCATACATTTCTTAAACAAAAATAAAAAGCTATAAAAGTTGACTGAATTTTCCCAGTCAAGTGAACAAAATATTCCCTTAGCTAATTTTGTATTGAATTATTTCTATGATCAAGCACCATGCTTATCTTGTCCTGTCCTACTTCAACATCCCACATTTACTTTATGTTTCAAATGAGATTTGAATACTTAATGTCTATGGTATATTGAAAACTGGTGGCCAGCATAATACCAGCTGAACTGAATCGGCAAGGAGCTAAGCTGGGAGCCCAGCTGAGGATCATCACCAACGTAAAAGAGAACTGCAGAGGGAGAGTAGCATTGTGCGTTCTCCTACGTGTTGCTGTTATTTGGAGCCATTGGTTCTCCTGGAGGATCTTGTCTTGCTGGCTTCCCTGATAGGAATTTGGCTGTTATCATCGGAGGAGCTCAGGACCTTGTCGCTGAGGGTGGCTGCAGTTCACTTTGGGGGAGCTCTGGTCCTTACTTGGAGCATCATTTCCTGGCTCCGGAGAGGAAGATGTGTGCTGTTCAGTCTCCAGGAGGAGCTTGTCACACACTTCCTGATAGGAACCTGTGGCTATTCTTACTGTTGGAGGAGTCAGGACCTCACTGTCACCGAGGGTGGCTGTGGTACTTTTTGGGGGAGCCCTCATTCTTATTTTGAGTGTAGTGATACTACACTCTTATTTGAGTGTAGTTCTTGACTCCAGTGTAGAACCCTCCACCTGCTGGCACAGCTCCTTCACTCTGCTGGCATAGATTTTCTAGCTTCCACCACTGACCTTGGGGCCATCCCAGCACAGATCTGTGAAACGGACTTGCATGAGTCACTGTGGTGGGCCCTAGGCCTCCAGTTGGACTTGCGGGAGGCACTGTCATGGGCTCTAGGTCTTCAACTGGGCTCATACAGAACATTTTTGGGGATCTAAGCCCTTAGCTGGTATCTCTAGCTCTTTAGTGTGTAGACAGATTTCCTACACATTTTGTATTTGACTCTTGGGGTACTATCATAAATAATACTAAAATTATGTGTCCCGTATTGTCTTGGTCTCCTTGTAAACTACTGACTACAATAATGTTGATCTTACTGTAATAGTTTTGTCTCTACAATTGAGGTAAAATAAATTGTATAAGAGAAACTTAGTCAATATACAATGATGCATGCAAATTGAAAGCAAGTATTATGGGCATCTCCATTGTTATTCTCATTTTTCTCAAATTCTTACAATGGGGATTAAAATGAGTATTTATCTTACTACATATAAAGTTAGACTGAGGGGAAAAATATCCAATTCAGGAAAATTAGATACTAACAGAAATAGGTCACCTGTGGTTTGCAGTTAGCTGGTCTCCTACGGGCAGAATTCCTGGACACATTACATGCCCTATCAGCTGGCTCAAGGTAGATTTCACCAAGCAGCCAACTGTTGGCTTCCATAATGTAAAACTACAGAATCTTTGAGCTAATGAATTTTATTCAAACTCCTGCCACTGGGTTATTTAGTGATGGGAGCAAAAGCTATGTTTTAAAGAAGTGTTGCTATTCAAGTTCCTGGGAGATAACTGATACTCTTGAACAAACCTCTAGAGAAAAAACTGCAGGGATCAGAAGAGAAATGTAGTGATGTAGTCACCACAGTTCTAGGAAATCCCCTGGAAAGTCAAAATGAACTCACAATTTTATTTATTGCTGGGAAAGACTAAAAACCACTTTCTTCTGTTTACATAAACTAATTTTAAGAAAAATCATAGTTGGTCAGTTAACAGACAATGTAGAGTTTTCGAAAATCAGATGCCTTCCTTCCCGTTTTCAGCTGTTGACTTCCAACAGAGTTACAATCATTCTAAAGACAGTTCTTGAATTATTTTTTACTTCTTTTTTAACAGAAAGATCAATGTTTTTTATAGCATGTAAAGAAACATAATTTAAAACTGCCATGCACTATTTCAGTTTTAACTAAAAGTTGAGGCTATTCTCAAAGATCACAATAATTTGTGATGGGATTAAAAAGTTTTTTCAGTAAATAACACACACACACACACACACACACACACACACACACAGTAAGACTTGCAGTTGCTGCTGTGGGTTAGTGAGATAGTTTCTTCCAAAGAGAATTTTATATTTGCTTGGTTAAAAAAGTAATACTGTAATGGCATCAGAGAAAAACAATTTTGGTTTTCATACTTTTTAAAATCCATTTTTACTATTAACTTTTTCTGTTTTGAAAGTTTTTTTCTTTTTAATCAATATATCTTATCTCCTGTCTTGTAAGTTGTTACAGAAAAAGATCAGCTTACATTTTTTTGTAGAGAAATTATAGTAAACATTTCTACTAAAATACGTTGCTAGCTTCCAAGGCATATTTTAAGTTCTCTCAATTTTAGGAAAATTATAGAAAGTATTTAGATCACGATTATAAGGAAAAGACATAGGTAGTGGGTAAAATAGGATTCATTATCTTTAAACTCAAGAGAAGAGAAACTGAAATAAGTAATTTCCTTTCCAAAGAAAAAGATGCCGGTATTTTAAATCAAGCCGGGGGTTGGGGGGGACAAAGGTCTAACTGCCATGTAAACTCATTTTAAATGTCATGTCTTATTAGAAACTATTAATTGGGACGCCTGTTTCCTCCTTTTGCTTGAGCCATCAAATTTGTCAAAATTTTATGATAATTCATTCCATCATTCCTTAGACATTTAAATGAGAGACAGTCCTCCTGGGGGAGGGGGATCTCTGTAACCCTATTCCTTATGTTGAAACTGCCTAGAAAAAGAGGATTTAAAAGTATTCCATGTCAGGGCAGGACCAGCAGCTAAACTTCTCAAATCCACTATGCAGGAATTCTTGCGCTTTGGGGAAATGACAACAAACTGAGTACCTGCCGCCCTTCTCCTTTGGATTTCAGATCCGCGGCAGACCCAGCACCGGTGTGAGCCTCTGGCCAGGGCGGAGAGCTTCCCTTCCTCTGCAGAACGGGTAAGCTCCCCCCCTAGTGTTCACTGCTCATCAAAGGCTTCCTTCAACAAATAAAACAGGGAAATGCCTGCCTATTTTTTTCCCATAGAAAAACAAAGATTGGAGCGAGCTGTATAGATGTTTAATGGCGCAGAGAGAGGAGAATCAGTATAAATTCTACATTATAAACCGTGCTCCTGCCTTTGGATCCCTCTGAACGCTGCTCCCCTGTTTGTTAGGCTCTGCGGCTCTGAGAAACGCGGCTTGTGCTGCCTGGCAGGCAGAGCGCCCTGCTGAATACACAGGAAGAGTTTGGAAGACACGAGATGCACTGGTAAAAACAGTCGTTTTGGTTGGGAAGGCTGATGCCTCAAGATTCATAAAGGACTCTGCACCGGAAGCCAATACACGAGGTCTTTCTTTGCATCTAATTACCAATGGAGGAGCAGGGCAGGGAATGGAAGGCCAGAAGGTCCAGCACTGTTTTTTCCTCCCACAATTTTGAAAAAGACCAGTAAAAGTAAATCCCTTCCATTTGCTGTTGTAAAACCGTGGGTAAATAAAGCCCCATGTACTGAAAAGCTTGTCGTTAGTGTATCCCACAGAAGTACAGAAAAGGAAAAATAGTACAGTAGATAAGTTTTAAAGTGTGCTGGGATCAAAGGTTAAAAGTTCAGCAACTTCATTAAATTTGGAGTTGAAGCCTTAGTGAGAAGTTATCCAGGATTTCTCATGCACTTAAAAATAAAAGAAAGGAAAATGAAGGAAAGAACAAAAGACAGAATAAAACATACCAAAAAACCACGCTAAAACAGTTCTGAGAGGTGAAACTCCATAGCTGGTTACCAAATTAAAATCGCAAACTTTATTTATGTACTTGTAATAACTGTTACTATTTTAAGCTAAAAGAAACAAAACAATAAAAATATACATTAAATTTTTTCAAAGAAGACAGGGAATCTTACTATTTCAGCAATTTTTTTAAAATTATTTTGTTTCAAAGGATCATGTATGTCTCGAAAAAGTTCATCTTAATTCATTTAGAATTCAGATTGGAGATTATATAAGCTCATTATATTAATCTAGGCTTTAATATTCTTAAATTTTGGAAATAAAGTAACCAAGTAATGCATAGTTGTCTAACTTTAACTCTTTATTTTAAAGAAAAACAACAACAAAAACAATGGTACAAAATTTTACAACAAAATTGTAACGATAATTAGGAACGATAATTAGTACATTGACTATTATATTCAAAGTAGTTGCTCATATTACAAGATATAGGCATGAAAAATTGATCAAACAATATAAGCTCAAACCTTTCTTTTCAATGAACTAATAAAAAAGTTATACTTCAATTAGTAGTATAACTATTTAACTATTTTGCATATATATATATATATATGTATGTATTTTTTTCCTTTTCCATTCCTTTTTTTCTCCTTTCCCATCCCAGTTTCTCTTTCCTTTTGAGCAGTTTCCTCCCATTTCACAATATCCATTGTTCATTTGGATCTTATTTACTCCTTCAGCTTCTTACACTAAGAAGACATAATATTTATTCCTGTGGACGGAGGTAGCAGGTTAGCGGTTACCACAGTTTGTCAGTAGTTAAGCTGTCCTTGAAACTATTGTTATTACTAACTATACTACTTTCGCCAGGATGCCATACTTGTTAGGATCAGTTTTTCTCCCCTCTGTGATAACACGGAGATTGTATGAGGTCACAAGCGTCATCGTAGTCTAGTACTAAAGGATTGGGAGCTGAGCCAAACAGGAATTCTGAATCCTTTACAAACTGGGGAGGGAGGTTCTTGGGAGTTAATTTTTACTCTTGTGTTCTATGTTTATATATATTTCTCAATGACAGTATTGAGATTTTAAAATTATAATAAGGATGTTTACCTGAACATGAGGGAGGTGTATTTCCTTTCAAAGTGTGTTGCTTATGTATTCCTTGATATAAAAATTACCCTGATTTTGTCATTTGACATACAAGTGCCTATGAGTCACACTGACCTGTACTTTTTTTTTTTTGTACCAGGGATTGAACTCATGACCTCAGGCTTGCCAAGCAGGCGCTTATGCCGCTGAGCTAAATCCCCAGCCCATCAGCCTATATCTTGTGAGAACCTGCTTTCTCTCTGTTCAGGTATTGAAACTGAGTTGTTGTTTCTTCTTTATTAAGGAACTCAAATGTTTTCTAAAGTAAAGCAAGCCAGTCCTTAAATGTAATCACTACTTTGCTGTTGCTTTTTCCCCCATTTACTAGGTCATTTCAAAATGGATTGGTCAAAGGAACTCTATAGTATGAGAATACCTGTAAGTTTTCCTGTTTTCAGTTTTCTCGTTATCTTATTATATCCCATTTCTGTGCTTTCTTTTAAAGTTATTTAAGGGTTTTTAAAACAAGTTATCATTCCTAAGCTGATAGAACCAGGTGACGTGCACCTATCTGTAATCAGCAGAAGCCTCCTTGAAATAGTAAAGAACTAGTACAGTCCGTGGGCCCGTTTAATATGGACTTTCTCAGATGACAGGGACAGCACATCACACAGCCAGTTCTGCTGAGTTCAGAGTTTTTCTCCATGGACAACTCACTGGCCTGAGATCACCTGCAGGCCCCTGGGAGCAGCTGTTTGACAGGAGGAACTTTCAGTCACGCGCTTCCTGCTAGGACACATCAGGAGATTCACAGTGTGAACTGAAGGGCGGTGCAAATACAAATTCTTCTTTCATTTTATTTTATTTTTTCATTTTATTTTTTAAGACAGTGCTCTAAACCTCCAGTGCAGGTAAAGTCCAAATCATTAGCAAAATTTCAAAGTATAAAATCCTATCTGTACTGGGAAAATGGAATTTTATGAAACTTTGGTAGCTCAAGTTTCTAGTCATAAATTTTGCAACAAGATTTCTAGGATAAGGGAGGTCGCGTCTACTTGACTCAGTTAAACTGCTAGAGGTTATGCAGCGTTACAAAAGACAGATGTAGGACTGCTGTCAAACAAAGTGGCCATCGAGAAACACACGGAGAAGAACAAGGGCAGCAATAAAATTAAAAGCTCAAAATAAGCAGCAGCACAGAACCATATGTAATTTTGTAGTCGGGAGTGACTTACGAAAGGATTAAAAATACAAGAACCGTCAGGGAACTCAAAGATGATCTTATCTCCTTTTCCTCATTTGTCAAGTGTTGGACCCAGAAGAACTTAGAAAAAGACGTGATTCTTCTGATGTCATGTGGCTGCAAAATAGAGGGAAGTGCTGGAGCCTGGCCTCTGGGCTTCAGCGGCCATGCTGCTGTCATTAGGCAGGCTGCCACCATGCTCTGAAGGTAAACCAGCGCTGTCTCCCTAGAAACGAAAAGCTATACTTCCGGAAAATTTGGAGTAGACGTGAGTTTCTTATGGAGATAGTAAATCTTAGAGAACGGGGAGTTTAAATGCTTGATTTGACGCAGAAAGCATACTTGTAACTTTCTTTGTATGGTGGTTTGGTTTGAACCCAGGAACTCATACATCTGGGTTAGTCTTCTAACACTTAACTACATCCCCAAATTCTTGTTAGACTCTTAATGTACTTTTACCTTCTCTAAAATAACTAGTTTCATACAATGTATGATTGAAACTGGGAATTAAACTTCAAAATTATGGCTGAATACAGACCACCTACTTCTTATAGCAAATATATTTGGAAAAGATATCAAACCTATTCTTGGTAGGTTTCCAAGATAAACCCACGGTTCTTAAGCTCTAGCAAACACAATTCTTAAGAAATGTTGTGGAAACTGATCAATAAGGCTCATTGTTTCTTTTTTCTTTCCTTCTTTCACTTGTGTGTGTTTATTTTGTTTGGGGTAGTTCGATAGCTTTTGGTTTGGTGGTTTGTACTGAGAACCCAGGGTCTCATATATGCTATGCAAATATTCTAGCACTAAACTACATGGTTGTTTACTTTCAAATGAAATTATTCATTTATTAGATTGGTTTAACCACAGTCATTCTAGTGATGATGAGACAAGAGACAAGAGAGAAAGATAGCTGCCTTAACTTCCTAAGAACCTCTATCAAGATACTTCCTAAGACAGTTTATCAAATGACTTTTCAAGTCCATAAAGTGACACATAATTTCATACTACCCACAGGAAAAGTTAAGTAAAATAACCATATTTCATTATTTTCTCATCACAAATAACAAGACAAGGATTAATCGCTTCTTGTCTTGCTTAGCACAAAAAAATTATCTTTTATCTCAACTGAACAATTCTGTAGGGGACAGTGGCTTCGACATGTGGTTCACTGTGCCGATGAAATACTGACATGAACCTAACATGTAACAAGAGTATTCTTTGCATCTGTATCTCAGATGCAGGTTATGAATTACAGGTTGTCCTCTAGGATAAGTAAAAGCAATATACACATTAAAAATTAATCAGGCATACCCACTCTTCTGTGATTAAAGCTACCAGTCTATATGGCGAAGAAGTTATCATGTTCATGCTGGAATTGAATCATTTTGAGCATTCTGTGTAAGTTTTACTTAGGTTTAAGAACTCAATTCACTAATAGGCCCCCTTTGGGGGCCTTCTTTGATTCCAGGTCCTCTTTTGCTCCAATCTCTGTTAGAAGTCTAATTTTATCCTGTATTTAGATACTAACCATTTCAACATGGTTTCAAGTATAGATTTGTCTTATCCTATTTAATTAGCAAATATTCAACAATAGCAATAATACTTTGTTTCTTAATGTACAACTCTCTTCTCAGTGCCTGGTAAATAGAAGATATTCTGTAGAAAATCGTGTTATGAATGAAATCATTGGTGTAAAGATGAGGATAAAAGAAAAAAAGAGATTCAGTTTTCCAGTTTCAATTCACAGTTCATTCTTTATTTTGAAGCCATAACAATAGAGTTCCCACAAGAGTAAATATTCTTTTAAGGTGGAGAGATAGATTCTGAATTGGAGCCACACACAGAGATTGTAACTGTTGACTCCAAGACTAAAATCATACAATTGCAAAGCTGCTATGTTCTGGAATGTGCAAATTATCTTTTTTCCACAAGTCTCTCCATGTGCTTTTCATCTGTTTATATTTCCAGTGTTATATTGTCTAGTTCACTGAATTCATCAGGTTTTTGAGGGGTACTTCATGAAGTTCACATATAGCGTAAGAGGCAGGTGCTAACCAGTGTGGAAAAAATGCAATGGAGAAAAAGAATAGAATTTGGGAGGTGGAGAACACCAGAAAAGATTAATACATGAAGCCTTTCTATGTCCTGTGTCTTCCGTTTTTGGACTGTGGTTGCTTATCACCACAGTGCCACCTTTCTTATGTCCGATTATTCCTGCTTAGCTCTTTCTAGAAGGTCAAAACAAAGGTATCACAATTGAAGATCTAGTATGTTAAGTGTATGTTAATCTCCCTACATTTTTGCCTCTTGTGTGTTCTGCTGTGTGGAGCCATATTTATGATATGCAGCAAAAATGATTGTGTCAGTAAAATTTGAATGAGGGGGAAAGCTGTTAAACTTTGAGAAACAGTGGGAAGAATGAAGCCAGAAGAAAAGGGAAACTGGATCAGTCTCTGAAATCTTTAAGAAAAACAGGATCAAGGGTTATTTACAAAATTTCACTTTCAGTTAGGTATCAGATAAATTGGATAGTACTCAAAATGTGATATTAAAAACTTGGCCTAGGGGCTGAGGATTTAGCTCAGCACCCTAAGCGCCTGCCTGGCAAGCTTGAGGTCATGAGTTCGATCCCCGGTACAAAAAAAAACAAAACAAAAACCTTGGCCTAGATGACAGGGTGGCATATGGGGATGGTTGCCAATTAGGTATTCTATTAGTAATAAATTTTACATACCTTAGAAAGGAAATAAATTCAGTGGCTTTTAAGGAAGAACTAAAGTAAGAACCAAAAATGACATAAGAGAGACATCCGTTTTGATGAAATAGATCTCAGAAGAGTATTATATAGACTTCTTAAGTTTACAGATGAAAGCAAATCAAAGGAATTACTGAGTGTAGACCACTTGCCAGGGAAGATATGGATAATTCTGTCATGATACATGGGGCATAATCTTAATTCTATTTTTGTATTTCTGTCATACCTTAGTCACTTCATATGTGAAAGTCAGTTTCTTCATTTGTCAGAGTCAGTTGTCATATGACTCTGAACTCCTGCTGTCTAGCACAGACCTAGTATAATAATTCTATCACAAGCTTGGTTGCTGCTTGCTTGCTAACTGAATGAGTGAATGAATAGTAACTGAATTAATGTAAATTTGTCACATACTATAGAGGATCAGGAAGCCAAAACCATGGAATCTGATAAACCTGATCAACTTTTTTCTAAAAAAAAAAAAAAAACTCTTAGGCTTTCAAGGGGTGATGATAAGAGCTTCCAGTTCAATATTAATTCCAAGTAAAGTCAAAATTATTGTGTACAAAGTGTGTGCCAAACTGCTTTATGTAGATTAAGTTGATTCCCATAGCAATGCCCCCCAAGATAGATATTATCCTCAATGAGGAAAAAAAGTAACTGAGCCTAAGGGAAAATAAATAAATTGCCCAAAGTGACACAGCTTACAAACAGAAGAACTTTGATTTGAATGGAATTCTGGTTGACTGCACAATTAATGCCCTTTCTTTTTTTTTTTAAATTTTATTTAAAGAGAGAAAAACAAAAAGGAAAACAACCAAACAAAACAGAAAAAGGGTAGCAACAATACAGAATTCCAAAGGAAAATAAGAAAAGATCAACAAGAACAACAACAAAAGAAAAACAAAAACACTAAGAAATCACCACTTGGTAGGTTACATACTGTCATCATTGGAAATAATTGTTCAAGTTACAAAATTAAAGGATACAAAGTAGACATTCAAACAGTGAGACTGTTAACAGTTCTGCTCAACAATCTAACAAAAAGAGTAATATGGTCATCTGTCTTACACACTTAAACATACATGCAGTTATATCCTTTAGAGCACTTTCTTTTCCCCTCTTTTTTTCTTTTAATATTTTTTTTAATTTTATTTTAAAAGGGGTAAAATTAAACACAACAAAACAGAACAGAATGGGACATAAGAATGCATAAATTTCAAAGCTAGACAACCAGAGATCTTCACTATCTGTCATATCATCTCTTGTTTTCTTCCAAATGGTTATCCATATCTTTGCATATGGGAAGCTCATACTAAATAATATAGCCAATCTTTTCACTAAATGTGTAGTTAACTGGCTTCTACTTGCTAAGGGCGGGGGGGTGAGGGACACGGAACAGGGCACAGGACGGCATGAGATGTCTGATTCTCAGCCCGCGTGCCGGCAGGCTCACAGCTGCCTCCCAGAGAGGGGAGGAGCTCCTTGTTCTACCGGCACCCAGAGTCCAACGCACTGTGCAGGTCCCAAGGCACCAGGGTCTCTCCCCTGCAGGCCCCCTAAAGTCCGCCATACTCACCTGCTATTTCTTTCTGATGAATTGACCATTACATTTCCAAAGTTCTGGAAGTTGGCCATTCTGAAATGGCCAACAGACCACAGAAAGAATTCTCTTTAGGCTCCTGTTTGAAATCAGCAGCTATAGCAATCTGCTGGCCTTGCTTCAGGGCCAGAATTAATGCCCTTTCTATTTTGTTATTCTTCTTTTTATTGAAATATTGAAGAACAGATGTTTGGAAACTTCAGAAGATATGATATTATTAATTCAAAATTTATATTTACAGTGGAAAGAAACTTGGTTGTAATTTAACCTAAACCCTAGACTTTAGGGAAACATTTTTTAAATGTTGAAGAAAAATTGGATTTGATGCTATGGCTACCTGATTTAAAACAACTCCAGTGTTATAAAAGATGTAGAAATATGCAATGAGAGATAAAAATTACTGAACAGCCTTTCAAAGATATTGACTTTGTCACTTACTAGACAATGGTATGAATCTTGGACACTTGAACCCTCCACATTTCATTTACCTAAACTGTGCGGTGATACTTTTCCTTCTATATCAATAGGAAGATTGAATGAAATCTAATAATGAAGAAAATTATTTGGAGTTATAGTTGCCACACTGTAGGCACCCAATAAATGATGGCCATTGTACTGAAGGTGAAGAATTGGAAGTAACCAAATGGTTCCATGATAAAAAAAAAAAAAAAAAAAAACAACAGAGGCAAGTAGTTTCAGAATGAAGCCCGTCAAGACAGCATGAGACAAAGGCTAATAATGAATCAACTGCGGTGAAAAGTGAATTCTCTAAAGGGACAAAGCTGAAGTAGCTTTTGAAATTTCTCAAGAAAAACATGAACTTGGGAAAGTGTAATATGGATTCCTTTGAGCGGTGGGAGTGCTTTGACCTGTATGGTTTTTTAAAGCATAAAAATATCAGACATGAAAATGAACTTGACGTCTGGTGAAAACTGACTAAACATTTCAGAATTAAATACAATAAGTAAATGTTTGAAACTGTAGTGAAAAAAACCAAACTAATAGAAAAAACCCATCATTATCTTAAAGACAAATTTGAAAATTACTTTTTTTTACCTCTACATTCTTATCAGTACTGTGAATAATAATGTGTATTCATTTTTTGGTTAACGCCCGTATATGCAGACTTTATTCCCTTACCAGAATGGAAGTTTCCAGAGGGCCAGCAGCTCATGTGTCCTGACCACGGCATCCAGCCACACATCCTCAGCCCAGTGGCTGGCATGCAGTAGGTAAACTGTAACTGTTTTTCAAACACATGCACTGTTTTCAAAATTAAACCCTCTCATCTTATTTTTGTGCTTATGTTACTTATCCCCATGAGGTACTGAATCTTTCCCTCCAAAACTGTAACAATAAATGAGAACATATGCAGAAAGTTTGGCCTGATCCCTGGGCCATTGCAGCTTCTTGTAAATGCTACATTCACTTTTCATGTCTGTTGCTGCTTGTAAAGAACAAATCATACACATTCTGAGAGGTGTTTCCTGGGATGAATAAACAGCATGCTTCACATAGTGTGTATAATCTTTTTACACTTTGTCTTTCCTAGAAACTCCTGAGTGATAGCTGTGATGAAACTTTGTTACTTAGTATTATACCTTTTATAAAACATTGATTAAAAAGTCAAAAGTTAGTTAATTATATTAAATTCAATAAATACTTATTGATCTTTATTGTACTGTATGAAGATCACACCATACCTGACTTTAAAGGTTGCAATTTGCCTGAATAGACTTAGATAAAATAGCTATTTTGCAAGGGAGGTATAAAAGGTAAAGAGGGCTTGGAGTCACCATTATTTTCAATGTATTTTTTAAACAAAATTGATATTACATGCTTAGAAACATCAACTTTAATACTAATAAGTATGTATTTAGAGTTCCTACTGGTTAGAAAAAAGCACTGCAAAACAGTAGAACAAATCACAAAGGGTTATTTGACTGTATTTTTTTAACTTCAACTCCAAATGAAACAATTATATTTGAAGCATGCACTTAGGAAATGGGTGAATCATAAGGTCAAATTATCTTTAAAATAGAATGCAATGACAATTGCAATGTCTTAGGAAAGACATTTGGCTTAGGAAAACTGTTTTCTTTTACTTGAGACTCAGCATTTATACATTTGCTGTTCTAAAATTACATCTAAAGATTATTTTAGTATTATAATGGAATTGCTGTGCAAATACGGCTTAATACATAAAATGAAGCTATTACAGGGTCCCATATGTTCCATCAGGATCCATAAAGAGTTCCTAGCGTCCTCACAGGTCTCTGCAGGTCAGCCCAGGCCTGGGCTGCTGTAGCCACCACCTTCAGCACGTCAGCCCTGAAATAAAAAGCAAATACTGAACTCTGCAGCAGACGCGATAGATGCAGCCAAAATTCAATTTTTAGAAAATCAAATGCTCCCAGAGCTTTATTCCAAAAGCAGGACTTCTATAACTAAACAAAACACTTAATACAAACAAACGAACAAACAAACACTACCTTTAAAATGCCAGTTAAGCAGAATACTAATTATATCAGGAAAAAGGCATGATACAGAGGAAATATTTTCAATGGAACCACAGCTGACAGTCTTCAAGGATTATAAATTGATTTTAGAATTTCTGAAGCTATTTGGGAAGACAGAGTTTCTATTGGAAAAATGATTTATACAAATCATTTTTCCATGAAAGCAGGTGTTATCATTCCACACATTCTTCCTTCAGAAAGTAACAGGTCACCATCAAGTGTTTTTTTTTCTTCTCATAAGTATTTTCAAAACTTAGGCAGAGATTCAAATAAATTATACTTATTGACCCTGTGCTACATACAAAATTTCTACTTTTAAGCTTGTTGGCTAAGATTCTTATACATTAAATTATCCTGAGAAATATATTTGAGGAGTTGAAAAGCTTATCTTGAAACTCTAAATTATATCTTATAGTTCATAAGTTACATGATGGAAATTTATTTCATTAATTTAAATAATCTTCCAAACTTTACATAAGGCATCTTCATATTCAAAATTAATATTTGAAATATGATAGCCCTACAATTTTTGTGTAAATCTTTTTTACTTTATGAAAAATGAAATAAATTTTCGTAAATTATAGGAGAATAAGAATGGTTATTACACTGTGTATGATTATCTTCGAAGTAGTTGCTCAGTAAAAGATATAACCCTAAATGATTTCTTCCAAACAAGAAACAAGCAGATTGTTACACAAACTTTCTTATCAGTGAACTAAGATATGCTCAGCATTAATGAAAAAATTGGTATATATACCGAAATATTTTTAGAACAACAGAGCATGTAATTTGGGGATTTATTTGAACTTCTCCCTTCTTCTATTTAACTCTCTTCTATTTTGTTTTTTATTCATGTGTATGCCTATATTCAAGAGAAATAATGAGATACCTGAGCTTGTATATTTGACTTGGTTCATTCAATACTTCAGTCTACAATTTTATGGTCTTATTTTAACTTGAAATGATCAAAATCAAGTCACTTAACTTTATTCAATGTAATCCATTCAAAATGAGGGCTAACTTCTGGACCCACTAGTTAAATACAAGATGCCAGTTAACATTTTATAGTATTAACAGTTTATAATAAATGTCTTTTCCCATATGCAGTATTATTTACATGACTAGCACAATGAAAAACAGAACAAGGCAAATTTTTTTTTGTTCTATAGTGTAATAGTTGCCATTCTACTTTTTAAAAGAACAGCACTGAAGATATGCCAGATCTGAAAATTTTGCATTAATTAAAGCATTTTGAATTCATTTGTTCAAGAGAGAGTAGAGTTACAGCAGATTTTAATGTTGAACTCTGCTGAATTGCTTGCACAATAGCACACATGTCTTTGATGATATCAACCTCAGAATAAATTGTTTTAAGCAGCAAAGACCTCAAATATAGAAGGATGTTCAGTTATAAAAGTTGAGCAATTAGAAGAGAATTTTAGGAGTGCATGAATTCAATATAGTTATGTTTTTTACATCGATTTTAGTTGTATCTTCTCATAATGAAATATCATAGTCTCTGTTAAGATCTATTTAGTTTAACTAAATCCTCCCACCACATATGCAAAATAAAGCCTCACTAGTCATTTGAAATTGTGAAAAAGAAGGAGGTAATAATGTGTTGTGTTCAACTCTACTGCTCCAATTCATTTCAATGAGAATCAGTCAATAAAAAGTCCCTGTTTCAGCAAAGGCGGGAGAAGAAACAAAAGGACTTAATGAAATGATCTGTTTACAAAATGCTAAGTGAGGGTTCTTTGAGAAAACAGATTAAGTCCAATTTTGGTTTCCTAATGCAATTTAGGAAGTCTCATATGCTCCCAGTTTTTGCTTCTCAATTTTATTTTATTTTATTTCATTTATTTATTTATTTATTTGGAAATGGACTGAGACGTGGTCTTCTTAATTTTTTTTTAAATAAAGAGCTATTTAACTTTCTTTCTTTTCAACTTTGCCACAGTATTTCTAACTAACCCAGAAGAGATAAATCAACGCCTGAACTGTAACCTTACACTTATATACTTGTTAAATGACTTTTTTACAGTCTGTTATTGCTAGAAATTGGATTGCTTTTAAACTAATGCTGTCTGGCAGGCAAAAGTGAGTGAAACCACAGAGCCTGCAGGAACACTAATTACTTGTTTTAATTAGCAGCAACTTTCACTAGAGTATAATCTCCCTACAGGCCACTTTTCTGTAGGTGTATAAAAAAAATCACGTAGGAACAAACTGGTAATCTCGAGTTTGCCGCTAAAGCAGAGCAGAACTCTGGAGCTAGTGTAGACAGACCATTCAGAACAAGACTGCCAACGTCAGGGAAAGGGCCTCATAGGCCAGGCTGCCCAATTCAAAGCCTCTGGCAATCAGTTGCACAATAGAGCCCCTTATTTTATGCTGCTACATCATAAAAGTGGGTCTTTTGTTACATTTCCACCCTTAAAAGGGTCTTAATCCCTTTCTTTTCAGTCCAGTCTATGGCAAATTCCACTGGGACATCCCATTCACCGCAAGGACTGAAATGACCCACTCGGAAAGCAGCATGCAAAGCTTTGAGCTTTCTCCCCACCCCCCGCCACTCTCCCAAGAACATTAAATCGTACTTTTCATTCCCCTCGCCCTAGGGGGAAGCCCCTTAATGATGACAGAGAAAGAAGAATTCCATCACACCGTCCTATGATACCGTAATGCGGCTGTCAAGCAGGCGTTCCCTGGCCAGAGAATCAAGCATGGCTTCCAGCCGGTGGACCTCGCTATAGGTCACGGGCAGCCAAGCTCAGAGGGTTACAATCAGAGAAAGCACAGGTTCCCTCCGCAAATTAAGTCATCTGTGAAGCCCTCTCATTTCCCAGCAGCTAAATTTATGACTGCTTTTAAGGGCCATCCTAGTTTCCAAGCACACGCGCTTTATTGGAAGTGTTTAAGATTTGGGGAGCGCGGGAGAGTCCCAATTAAAAGCACACACATGAGCCACATGTCTAATGAAATGGGTGAAATTTTCAAATATGGCTTATGTAATTCTTCTGTTACAGCTTGAGATGATAAAAATCTCAAAGCATTAAATGTTTTTAAAACAAAGCCTAAGTAATAGACTGAGCATACGCAGAAAAAGTCAGGGTGTAGAGGTGTGGGAAAAAATAACACTTCTAGATGTGAGAAAATTATTTTAACTTTAACATCAAAAGGACTGGAACACCCCACATTATAATTTTATTATAAATTTGATTACTGTGATCGGAATTCCTATGGGGTTTGACATATGCCTTACATTAAAAAAAAATTGAAGCCGACAAAAAGTTTCCTTGAAATTTTAAAAAATATATATGCAATAGTGATTTTCACTAGATTCAACAATGTATAATTTAAGTCAAATTAAAAATAATTTTTTTCATAAAGTCTACCAGAATTTAGGGTTTTTTTTTAATTGAAAGGATGTTTAAATTACATTGTTCCTACTCAAATGATATGCAGAAATAGAATTTATGGTCTTTTACAGCAATGATACACAATTGTGTAAAAAATTTCACAAATGCCACAAAATCTTTATGCTTCTTTGACCTGATTGCAATGATTTAAAAAAATCTTTTAATTTGTTACACTTTTCTCAATTAATAATTTAAATGCTTTATTTCAGTCTCCCATCCTTTGCTGTGGAACATCGCAATCCTCTCTCTCTCTCTCTCTCTCTCCCTCTCTCTCTAAAATGTATATAATGTATATATTGAGCCACCATAAGAAAATGTCTTTTATACATGTGTATAATATATCCGATATCGTAGGAATATGTTCTATGTACATAATTTCATAGAATAAGATGTACACATTCATTTGTCTCTCAGTCAAAATTTAACATTTTCTGAAATTTAAATAAAATATAGAGTGAAAATTAAACACACCAATTTGGTAACACAACAGACACTGATTCTACTATGCTTCTATTTCCTAGGTGAAAATATTTGTCCAGGTTTGCTTTGATGTACCAAGAAGAGAAAAACAAAACAAAACAAACTCCTCTGCTAGCTGACTCTGTCCAGGTATACTGCAGAGACAGTCCTCTCTGGACCCTCACCCCAGGGCTCCCTTCCATTACTGTTTTGGAAAAAGGGAAAATGTACAAGGATTCACACAGACTTGCAGAATCCTTGGCCTGCGGTTCATTTTTGGATGGCAAGCTGGTGGTTAAGTGGAGATGGCTGCGCAGTTCGCTGGAGAGTTCGGGAAATGTAATGCATGGAGTAGCAAAAAGAGACCAGAAGCAGAAAAAGTAAACATGCAGCATAAAAGAACAGTTGAAAGGGCTTTGTGAACAAGGGGTGTCCGGTGGAAGGGGACTGAGGGGGTGGGGCTCCCTGCTCTTTGTTCCCCTGCGCAGCGGGTCTCAGAGGGACCCGCATTGTCCTGAATGAACTGACCATCTCTCGACAGGCTAATCGCTCCCCCTAAGCACATTTCAACCACCAAGCCTAAATATTTAGAGTTATTTAGGGCTCTTTAAAACATTAATTAGTGGCAACCTACCTACCATTCTCAGTTTTCCTGTAAGTTCTCCTCAAAAGTACTTTCTAGAAGACGTTGTGAAGTGTACGCTAGGATGTTTGGTGCTGTTTAATTATGTGAAGAAAAGTGGTTTTACCTTGTGAAACTCGTGTGCTATGTCGAGAACAAGGAGATGTCAAGTGAGACGCTGTTTCAAACATGCTTTACTGCAGCCTGAAAGTTTTACTGTCTGGGCAGGCTGTGTTTCGGATACCACTTTTCTTTACCTTGCTGTTACTCGGAAGGGAAGCCCATGTAGGAAGAAGTATTTTTCATAATCTACACTACAGCATAAGTGAGATGACCCAGTGCAGGTTGGGAAAAAAAAGAAACAGTTTTTATCTCATTAAATATCAAGGTATTTGTGTTTTATAATCTTGAAGATTCTCTAGGTAGCTGTCTTGATGGGAAATAAAACTTGAATATCCATGAGGGATTCAATCACAGTTTCCAAGTGTCATTTAAATTCCATTATTAACTTTTTCACCATAGTGAACGGTGATTAGCCTCTTAGGGAAATACTATTAATAATATAATCGTATGATTGCACGTAATTACTGAAATTCCAGCATAAAATGCAAGCATGTTTTATTATTACTTATATGTTCATATAAGTGTTATATAATGGATAGCTTGTTTATCAAACAGCTTTTAAAAGGAAACATTTCTTTTAAAGAAGGTGAGAAATGATAAAAATATAAACCATTTTAGTAATTAACCAGTAAATCACGTATTTCTAACACAAAATATCCTAACCCTTGACACATAAGACAGTGAAGGGGCAGATACACTTACCATTTTGCTACTTTAAGTATTCTTATCTTAGAAGATTTGTTTCTGAATTCAGATTTAAAAACCAAAATAAAATTTTCTTGTACTTGAGAAGATAAAATGATTAATATTTTAATTTAAATATATTAGCTCTTAAGGTAGTTTCTGATTGCTTAGCTGTGTTCAAACTGTGAAATCAATCAGACTGAGATTTATTGTCAGCTGGGCATGGTTGGGCACATGTGTAATCCCAGCATGAAGCAGGCTGAGACAGGAGGATCACCTCGCATTCAAGGCCAGCCTGAATTTAATGGTGAGTTCAAGACCAGCTTGAACTACAGAGTAAGATCCTGTCTCAAACAAACAAAAAAGTACAAAAATACAGGAATATATTGTTTGTGCCTTTTCAAGTATATATATTTTATGTCTAAAGCCAGTGAATATCTTGTTTTAGAAATTTTTAATACAGATTTTCCGCCAGTTTCTCTCTCTCTCCCTCCCCCACCTTCTACTTCCCTTCTCCCCTCCTTTTTACTCTTCCTTTTTCTTGTTTTAATCTTTTGAAGATAAAACTCAGAGCTCACACATGTTAGGCAAGTGCTCCGCCCTCAGAACTCTGCATGTTTCACTTTTTTGAGAGATGGTCTTGCTAAGTTTCCCAGGCTGGTCTTGGACTTGCAATCTTCCTGTCTCTGCCTCCTTAGTAGCCAAGTCTACAGATTTTCAATAATACATTCAGTGGGTTATATCTTATTGAGTGAATATCTTTATACTCGTATTTACAGTTTATATAGTGGAATTATTTCACGACTCCTGTAGACATAGTTAAGCATGGTATAAATGAGAAATGTGAGAAAAACTTTGAAAACCAAAAATTAAATGTAATTTTAAAGCATTACTAAAAAGGGATAAGAAGTAGCAAGTTGCATGAGACAAATTTACTTACCTACCTATAGTAACTCAGAACATAGAAAGAAATTATTAAAATGTTATGAGGAATAGGAAAAAAATTTGCTTAAATATGGAAAGAAAAAGTTAAATATGTTCACAACTGAGTATATGGGTAGTTCTGACTGCATTACAGTCATAGAATAGATTTGATAAATATTTTTCCTCATGCCAGAATTTCACTTGAATAATATTTATTTTTTCACAATAGCTCTATAAATTAGTTACTTTGTTGCCGCTTTATGGAGGAAAAAACTAAGAAGTCAAAACATAAGATTTCAATATTTGAGGAACAGATTGAAGGAAGGCCGTCTTACTGGAGATCAGTGTTTTTGTCCACAACTGGGACTGAAATACTCCGCACATCTTCCGGAATCCCTCGAGAGTATGCATAACAAAGAACTGATGAAATACACTTGGGATATGAACTAAATGATAGAGTTTAAGATGTTTGTTTACAGATAACATGAACCTTGAACCTGGGTTTTCACACCAAAATGCTATTGTAAATACAGTTACTAGCTCAGAAACCGCTTTAACTGGTGGCTTCAATTTTCTGTGCTAAACTTATGGATCCAATCTGCTGTGCTTTTTGCAGTATGAAGTACTTGTCATTTGATATTCATTTACTGAGTATGTACACCATGCAACATGAAAATGTTGTACTATGACTATTAGGCACATGTATCCCACAAAAAGTGACAGAATTATTGAGTCTAGTATGATAAATCATACAGTAAGTACCAAATACATTCATACTATTCCAGAAAGATACGTAGATGGATTTGTTTTGGCTGGAAGATTTTGGAAAGACTTCAAATTAAAAAAAAAAGTGTTTGCATTTGATCTGGAGTGATCTTTAATCTGGATTACCATATTAAAATTTAATCTGGAATTCATAATTTGAGTAAGACTTGATGACTAGAAAAGAAGTAAATTGATGTTTTTCTTTAGTATGCCAGATGTTCATATAATAATGTATACTCTGGAACATATTTTCTTTCCACTAAAATTGTTATAGAGCAATTTCCCATTATTTTTATATACGGTTTAAAAGTAGGCTGTGGCTTACGATTCTTGTTTATCCAGAGTTCAACTAGCACGGAACTTGACAATGTGCATAATATGGAAGTCTTAATGCATGGTTGCAAATCCTTCGACATTTCTGAACAGGAAGTTTGGTCAACTTCTCCTATCACTCAATCTGGGGAGTTTTTCACTTACTATTAAAAATTCAGCATGCCAGAAATGACTCTATAGTACTGATTTCCAAGGCTGGTTTATAAAATGTCAATATATTTCTGTCTGCTTTGATAGACCACTTGGTCTTGGAATCTTGAGCTAGTATAACAACAGATTTGACCAACCAGACTTTTGCTCTATGTTGATCCACTTCAAGAGGACACAGTCAGGAGGGCCTAGGTGATCTCAGCCTTCTGTCTCAACACAATGTTTGAAATCTGAGGACCGTTTTAGATCTTACAGTGATGCCCATCCATCAGATGAAGATTACAAGTGGCTCATGTCCTTGGTACATGGAGGAGACTCTGTCACCCAGCATTGTTCCAAATTCCTAACCCATGAAATCATGAGCCATAATTAATTGGTTGTTGTTTTTAATCAACTACATTGTGAGATAATCCATTACACGATATTCTGCAGCTGGAACAAACATGTTCAAACTTCTCTGCATGTTAAAGTACTTGATTTTATGATTCTTTATAACTATAATCATAGCACTGTTCTTCACAAGAGTTTTTGACTAATGAAGATAAGGCAGAATTGTGAATTGGGGCTTTAGTATTAAATATAGACATAAAATAAATGTATTCACACATATTCATATAAATATTCATGTATAGTACTCATCAGATCTCATTCTACTAAAACATTATATTTATTATATTTATAATAGTAATATAGCATATTTTAATGTGTTCTTGGTGGGGAGTATTTTTTGAACACTTAGCTATAAAATCAAAGTATGTTCCTGGAAGAAAATGAGTTTATCTCTTTCTTTCCACATTTTCTTCCAACTCTTTGGTGCTCTGTTAACTCTACAATGAAATAAGAGTTAAATGGACAAAATTACACCACTGAAATACAGAGTCGATAGTGCATTCCTTCCCAATATGGCAAAATAGTGTATTTCCAGTGATCGCATTGAGCACTGAGATAATACTTCCTATGGAAAATGCAAGCTGGAGCACAGTAATTCATATTCTCACTCACGACATGGGGGTACAGACAGGAAAGTCACAAGATTTTATTATTGTCATATTTGAGACAATACTTTGACCAGGCACTTTTTTCTCTTGAAATTGTATAAATGACACTTGCAAGGTGGATAATCATTGTTTAAGTATGCCTTTTCAGTAGTAAGCATTTACTTAAAGTAACTCTTCTGTTACATTATAGCCAATATACATGACCACTGCAGAATAGAGGGCCCTTATGTCAAAGACAAGCCAGTCAACTAATTCAAAAGTGGGCCTGAGTAATAAGCCAAGACCAAAAAAAAAAAAAAAAAAAAATCAGTTACCTAAAAAGAAAAAAGGTTTTGTTGATTTCTTACCTATCTCATAGGACACTGCTGACACCTGGAATAATTTCACAGCAACCTGGATACTTAAAACAATCTAATGAGATTCAAAAGGTATGGACTTGTCTTCCTTCTTTCATATCCCTATTGAATGTGTCCCAGGTATCTGAATGTAACCAGTTTTCTTTCTTATTCTCATCTCTCATCTATGGGCAGACTCAGAAGTCCCACATGGGACTCCCAGAGGGAGAGCAGAGCTATGAGATGGAAGGAACCTGGGCCCCCAAATTGTCACATTAACAGTCGCTAATCAAACTCTAGCACTGAGCTCCTGCGAGTAAGAAAGAGACAACTGATCTAGAGAGACACTCAGCCCTGCCCGCCAATCCTACAATGTATTGCCACTAACCCCCTAAAAACAACCTTCTCCCTCAAGCACATCATTCCCGTCATTCTTGGCAAAATGTCTTTTCCTGTAATAAGTTTGTTTTCTCAAATGTGAGCATTCACTGTATCTTAGAATTGCCTTTTGTATGTTTTAGCTGTCAGAATTGCTTGATTAATGTGAGCACATATATTCCAGGCAGCCTAGACAATCTCACTCTCGGAAGAGATAAGTATATTATTTAAAAAATAAATCACAGAAAATGACCATCAGTAGCTACAAAGGAATTTCCTTCTTTACTTTTCTGTTTCTCTTAGCACTATCTGCATTTTCCGCCAAGTCTCAGACTCCGAACATTGGTATTATCAATGGCTTTGTGTTCTCCTCATGGGTAATTAGTTTCCATCTTAAGTGGAGTTGGAATCTTCAGAGCTTTCCTGGCTAGGCCTCCTTCAGCTGACTGAGCAGTTTGACTAAATTTAGTTCAATTTGTTGATCACTATGAAAGCAATCAAACCATAAATTGTTTGGTTCTCAGTGTGTACCCAGGAACGTGCTAGGGAATTTGTTAGTCAGAGCCTAGCCAGGAGATAAAAAAAAGTGTACCAGTAATTTGAAGAGTAAAATTTTCACATAAAGGTCTGTTAACTAGCAAATCAAATTTATAAGGGATTGCAGGCCAAGGGAAATAAAAAATGCAGATGTCAGCTATTTCATAGGACTAAAGGGAAGTGAGGAAGAGGAAACTAGGAATTGAGATAAGGGATCTCTCAGAGGATGGGAATAAGGTCCTATTGGAGGAAGCTCAATGACCAACATCAGATTTTCACCGCTGGGTTATAAACCCTGCTGAATAGAAAGTGGCCCTGGCTGTACCTAGAGCCGCCCAAAGAGACTCAGAAGCTACTCAAAGTGGGTCAGTTCGTCTCTCCGCCATAGGAAGGCTCCAGAAAATAAATGAAGATCTTACTCGAGGGTCTAGTTAAGCCTGACCTTGTCCCTACTAATGGCTTCCCAAGTCATTAAAAAATAAAAACTGTCTTAGGGTTTGCCATATGCGTATCGTATATCTTGATCATATTTGATCACTTTATCTGCTCTTTTTCTTACCTTCCTCTTACACTCTTCTCTTTCCCTACTGTGCCCCTTTTTTCTTTTTTGTTTCCTACCATCTTTGCTTCATTTTACTCAATTCTTTACTTATATTTTAGCTTTTTTATATTAGAGAGGTTATTCAATATTCAACTTGCTGTGTCCAGTTTATTCCAATTAGCCTTATGGTCTGGAGTTTGTCCATTTTCCTTCAAATGACTTAATTTTATTCTTTATAGCTGAATAACTATATATATATATATATATATATTCTTTATCCATTTATCTGTTTGTTGATGGACAACATAAACTAATAAAAGATCCAAGGATAAATAAATATAAATATAAAAAGACAATGTATCATAAGGACTCTGGTGTTTTGGTTTTGGGTTTAGCTTGGAAGACAAGACTAGCTTAAAACTTTTTTTAAAATATCATTGTAATGGGACACATTAGCACTGATACACATCTCAATAAACACAGATAAGTCTTTCAATAAAACAGACCAATCATTCATAATAAAAATTCATCAGAATGAAAGAAAATTTCCTACTGTTTACAGAAGAATATGGAAAAGTCTACACCAGCTGTCCTTTTTAAAGGTGAGGACTGAAGTTTGTGTCCCTAGATCTGGGGATGACCTGAAGGTGCTCCTGTGATGATACCTGTTCAGCACAGAGCTAATCAATTACATAAACCAGACTAACAAAGACTGATGTGGCTGAGAATGGTACCACAGTTCTCCCTGATACCACGATACTGTGCAGAGGGAACCCAGAATAACATAAATATGCTCTGCTCAAATGAAAAGATGTATTTCTACACCACTGAGATATATGGTCAATATGTAAATTTAAGATAAACTGAAAGAATATTCTTTTGCTTTTTCCTAGTAAGAATGATTTTGAATAAATAACTTACTGAGTTATAAAATAATACATTTGTATAGTTTTAAACAACATCACAACAAAAGCAGAATTGTCTGTGCGTGCAGGTGGGTTGGTCCTTTAGTAAGGTCTACTTTTAAGTTTTACTTATCTTCTTCCACTTTTTCTTTTAACAAGTCTAACATCAGGGCAGGTGACAAAGGAGAAATGTTTTCAGAGTCTCACTGTAGTATTACAAATCAGCGCAAAGAAAAGTTTGGAACTAAGTCAATAATGTGACACTGACACAGGAACCAAAGAACAGCAGTAAAATCATCATTTCCCATTTGTTCAGAAACCATTTGGACTGAGATTTGAAAATAGATACCTTAGTGACTTTCTTATTGTTAGGACAAAATATCCAACACTTGTAAGATAGAGGAGACCTTGACTTTACCTTACAGTCTGTAGAGGTTTCAGTGCATAGTTGGCTGGTTTCAAGGCAGTGCAGAATGGAAGAGGAGCATGGCAGCAGAGAAAGAGCCGTGACACAGCAGGTAGCAAGCAGCGGGCCTTCCTTCCTGTCTCCTTTTTATTCCATCCATGCTCCAATCTTACCGGTTGGAGCCATCCACATTTAATATGGTCTCCCTTCCTCAGTAATTCATAATTCACATACAGAACTATGCTAAACCAAATAATAGACTAATCCAATATGGTCCAATATTGTACAGCCTCCCTCCCAAGAGACCCACTTATAAGCACATGAGGTTTTGGAGGCATAAATACAAGCCATAACAATAGATCCCGGTAAATGGTATTAGAGGGCTATATAAAATGTATAGAGTAACATAGAGAAAGGCTCTTAATCCATAGTAAGAAAGTGAAGGAGTGATTATAGAAGGGAAAGTCCACATTTTGGATGTAGTTCAAAGAATGAGAATTAGGTATGTGGGTCAGAGTTGAAGAAAGTTTTCCATGTAGAGGAAATAGCAAGGGTAGAGTTAACAGTGAGTTAAAACATTACTCACATGATGAATTTCAAGTTCATGATGAATTACATGGTAAATTGCAAAATGCAGCAAAAAGTAGTAGTGGTAGGGAATCGTGGGCTAGATCTCTAATGTATCTTTTTTAACTTTAATTTTTATAAATAGATGTAAGAAAAAGTCTGGGATGAGGAGTCAGGAGAGTGGCAAGTTGGAGGCTAGTCTGGGACATTAGGCCTTGTCTCAAAATAAAACAAATAAAAAAGAATAAAATAGTTGGGGATTTAGCTGAGTATAAAAATCCTTGTTCAATTCCAAGTGCTACGAAAGACAAAAACAAAGGTGTTGGTGGAGAGGAGTCGTGATCATTAATACAGTCCTGAAATTTCATCGCCAGGGTGAACTCCATGTAAATTTGAGAGTTAAGTTTCTTTCTTCACTGATGAATCCTAGATTCAAATGGTACTTGGCACATTGGACAGACTCAAAAGCTGTGTGATGAGTGTTTATTGTAATTAATCACGCTGAGCTTAGTAACTTTATTCAGTTGTGGAAATTTGGGAGCTAGGTGAATACAAACCTCCACCCTGAGAGAGTGTTGTGCAGAAAAAAACAAAAAACAGATGCTGGGCAATGCCAATGTCTGGGCATCCCCGGAAGCCTGGAGTCTGGACGAAGGAAGGTGGGTATGGTGGTGGATACCTGCAATCCCGCCACCTGGGAGAATGAGGCAGAAGAATCACAAGCTGGGGTTGAGCCTGGGTAACTCAGTACCTTAGTGAGATTTTGCTTGAAAATATGAAACAAAGAATGACAGGCTATGGATAGAGGTCAGCGCAAAAGCCCTGTGTTCGTTTCTCATATTGCCTGGGGTAGAGGAGGAAAGTGTAAATAGGGATAATAGAGAAAGAGGGTGATATAGGAACTTAGGGACTGTGAATAGTTAAGATAGAAATCCAGTGAAAGCCAGAAAAAAAAGAGTTTGCATGAGAATTTGGGAGAGAATGTGAAGAAAAAACAAGAAGAGAGAAAATCCAGAAATAAGCAGTGATGAATGGTTTCAAAGGATGCACAAGTCATCCTATTATATTTTAACTAGATTTTCAAGTCTATATCCTTTTCCAGTAAGACTGACCAATGGCTATCACTAACCATTTTACTCTCACTTTAAATATGTTCACTGATTCTCTGTCAGTCATCTACTCTGAAATCAACTTCAGAAACAATAAACGAGGCCCTATCCTCTACGTGGGACTGATTTCTACTTTCAACCCAATTGCATTCCATTGGGATTTGCACATTCAGCTTTTGGATAATATCTGTATATTCTTCTATTGATCAATAAGGCCTCTTGAACAGACCGTAAGTTTTCTGAGGACACAATTATGTCTCACTCTTTGTATCTCTACAGATTTGGCATGATGCTTAATTTAAAGCAAAATAAACATATTCTGTACACTGTACACTGAAATAGATTTTTTCTGATAATTACATTTACATTAGATTTTAAAATTAGGTATGAATAAGACAATTGTATCTACTTGGTGGATTTTTTCCAAATTATTTTAAAAACGAAAATCTGAGGTATCAAATCAAGCATACAACAGAAAAGACTGTAAAACGGTTTTATCATGCTATTCCTCCTCATAAGTGGAAGGAAACCAATACGTAGTTATTTTATTACATCATTTTGGGTTGTTATCAGCCTTGAAAATGGCTTCAGATTGTGTGAGGATGCATCTGTATTTTATCTCATTGCATATACTTTAATTATATGATTTGGAAATGGTATAAAAACCCAGGCTGGTGGAAAAGTGAGGAAAGGAAAAGAATCGTAGATGACAGAATAAGGATTCTGAATGAAACTGACAGGTTGAAATGATGGGTTAAAGTAAATGAGATGAAATTCAACAAGAAGAATTCCAGAGGGTGTGTTATTCCGGAGGAGGCAGCAGGGTGAAAGGGCAGGGAGAGGGTTTTAACCTTTCAGGAGAGAACAGACGTGCACTTGAACTCTGTTATTGGGGATGGATATGAGTGGCATGGTGCACTCCGAATCTGCATACCTTGACAAGTCAATGGATGCAGCGGTGAGATAGAAAGAATCAAATGGGACTTTAAGAATCTGAGCTCTGCTAACTCAGCAGGGTGACGACATTGGCAGAGACAGAGAGGTCAGAGAGGGGACCTGGCTTGGGAATTGGGTGAAAGGAAGCACAAATATTTCAACTTTGGGTTCGCAACTACTTCCAGTGGAAATACAGCCATTTCTTTTTTTGAAAATTAGGATATTGTTGATTTATTCCATTTTAGGCAAGGCTGTCAGTCCCTCCAGGGTTTTTAAAATTATGCAGCCTTGAGTAAGTGCTTTATGCCAGCAACAAAACAGTTGGCATGCATTGCCTTGTCAGAAGTTGTACAGAGGCCACTTGCAGCTGAGGAAACTGAAACTCACAACTAGAAAAGATCACTCAAGGTGTCCAGAGATATTTTGAAGACATCCAAAGCCATATATGGAAATCATTGATGTTCATCTTAATGCATTATCAAATTTCAATCTTTTGGTAACATTTCCATCTACCATGGAGAATTCCATAATCTATTTTCAGCTTGTTGGGCTTGACGGACGACTTTGCTTTCCATTTTGTCCTCGCTCTGCTGTTTTCCTCAGGTGCTGAAGCTATCTGTTCTTTCTTGAGCTCTACTTTAGGAGGAGCTCGGCCACGTGGAGCTAGAATTCTGAGTTGGATTCATCTGGGTAACTAAGCTGGCCTTAGCTCTCCTGCCCTTGAAAAATACCTTGAATATAATCTGGCAGGTGTGTCTCTGGAAACTTACTTCTGGACTTTCTGTGATTATTTGAACAATTTCTTGAAAAACTGTATTGCACATTTCCAAGTCAAGAAGACAGGATAGATCTTCCAAACAGCAGAAAAATCACATGATAAGCACAAGACAGAAAAGGCAAATAGGTACAACTTAACATGTATTTTTAAGTACTGAGCATTAAACCCTGGGCCTTCACCCTAAACAATATACCCAGACACTTTTATGTTTTATTTTGAAACAGGTTTCACTAAATTTCCCAGGAAGCACTTGAACTTGAAATCCTCCTGCCTCAGCCTCGCAAACCTATGCAATTACAGATCTGTGTACCAGTGTTTGACTGGCTAGCTGGCCTAATGACATTAGTCATGCTCTTGTCAGGAGGAAAAGTCTACACTGGACATTAAAAATAACAAATACCACAGGGATAGATCTCTTTCAATTTCATCTTCTCAAACATTAGCTGTTATTTAGAGAAGTCTATGACATTACATTTATTTGTGAATTTGAAATCATAAAAAATTATCTCTATGATTTCTTGAGATAGCCCTTCTTTATGTATGAATAGGTTTTGTTTTGTTTAAGTATTCCATTCTTCAAAATATTTTTTTGGGGGGAAGAATGTCTGGATGACAGCACCCTGTAGACATTAGGCTACGCCAACAATTTTATCTGTAATTTATAAATGCTTTCCTAGGATTCAAAGGTAGTTATATTTTATGAACTTTTATATGGCACAAGGCAGAAACTGTACCTTCCCAATATCAATCTTCCTTTATTCTTAAATGATAATCTCCACGTTTTTACCAGGACACAGAATGAAGACTCCATTTTTTCAGTATCTTGGAGCAAAACATATTTATGTTTGCGGTACGTTAAAAACTGGTGGTCAATTCAACACTCGCTGAACTGAATCAGCTAGGAGCTAAGCTGGGAACCCAGCTGAGGATCATCACCAACGTAAAAGAGAACTGCAGAGTGGAGAGTAGCATTGTGCGTTCTCCTACGTGTTGCTGTTATTTGGAGCCATTGGTTCTCCTGGAGGATCTTGTCTTGCTGGCTTCCCTGATAGGAATTTGGCTGTTATCATCGGAGGAGCTCAGGACCTTGTCGCTGAGGGTGGCTGCAGTTCACTTTGGGGGAGCTCTGGTCCTTACTTGGAGCACTGCTTCCTGGCTCCGGAGAGGAAGATGTGTGCTGTTCAGTCTCCAGGAGAAGCTTGTCACACACTTCCTGATATAAACCTGTGGCTGTTCTCATTGCTGGAGCAGCTCAGGACCTCATTGTTGCTGAGAAAGGCCACTGTACTTTGGCGGGGGCTCATCCTTATTTTTAGCATTGCTCTTTGGCTGCAGTGCAGAACTCTCAGCTTGCTGGCACAGATCTTTCATCCTGCTGGCACAGACTTTCTGGCTTCCACTGCTGACCTTTGGGCCTTCCCCATGCAGTGAAACAGCCTTGCATGAGTCATTCTTATGGGCTCTGGGTCTCCAGCTGGACTCATAGGCGGCACTGTCATGGGCTCTAGGTTTTCCGTTGAACTTATACAGGCTATTGCCAT
Source organism: Dolichotis patagonum (assembly GCA_004027295.1). NCBI lineage: Eukaryota > Metazoa > Chordata > Mammalia > Rodentia > Caviidae > Dolichotis > Dolichotis patagonum. The sequence continues at coordinate 168,277 of PVJX010000624.1, read as the reverse complement.
GGGATCCAGGCCCACAGCTGAATTTTCGAGGTCTTTAGCATATGGACAGATTCCCTGCACTTTCTTTGTATTTGACTCCTTGGTTTTCCATTATAAATAATACCATAAATCATATGTCCTGTATATAATTTAACCCCTAACTACAACAATGTACTTATGTGATAACCAGGTAGTTATAAGTAGAGATTGTGTTTATACAAAAATTATTCTTAAAGGGAGGTGCTAGAAACTTCTTTTCTACCAAGATGAAAATGTTTGGCATTCTGGTCACCATCTTGGACTAAGATTCCACAATGAGTAGCAAGGAGAATGACAAAGACCAATAACTAGAATGAAAAGTAGCATTCAATATAGAATAGAATTATTATTCACCCCTGTATGTCCTGCACAACTATCATGAAGGAAGGAATAATGAAGGAAGGCTCTCAGTCTCCTCATCTCTAAGGGCAGGGATGGGGAGCCATGTTGCCTAAGATGGTATTTTTGATGTTGCATTTTACAGTCTGTATCTTACTTAGCAAGTAGTGAGCTCAGAATAGTGTCTGGCCATGAGGAGCTCATTAAATGTTAGCAACTATTACTTTTGAGTAGTTACTTTAAATTACTATCTGTGCTTCCAATTAACATTTTCCATTAAAGTAATTTATAGTTACTGATGATAAATCTATTTACACATGTAGAAATAGAGACATAGAGAGATGAAGTTACTTACCAAAGATTAAATAGGTGGCGGTGAAGTTTCACTCTAAATCCGTGCTGGTAACCTGCTCTGCTCAGTTCTGTTCTGTATGGAAAGCAGAATAGAACCTGAGATCAGCAGTAGTTTTGGATATTGCTACCTTCACCCTACAGGCCTGAACTCTGAACTTTTTCAGCAAAAAAATCAAACCCTATGCACTAAGCCAGATAATTTGTGTTTTGGGTCACATGCAGCTCAACTTAATTCTAACTATGTAATGTCTTAATTTCTCCCAAGGTTGCTGTCATTTCTAGGCCGTTAAATGCATGCTCCTTACAGATCAAAGTGAAGTTCAAAGTAGCAGTCCTGCTCGCCCTATCCATCTCCCTGAGATAAGATCATTAGGAACCTGAGTGAGGAAGCTCACCGGAAGCTTGTGCTTAGCAGAGTTGGAATTCCCAGAGGGTGCTGGTGGATGGAGACCTACAGCTGCACCCTTCCCCAGAATTCCTCTGTCACTTGCATCAGGAAACCATCACTCACACTGTCACATGCCCAGCATTCAGGTATTCAGCAGGACACTGCTCCCAGCACAACATCAGAGATTTGCTTTTTACTTCAATAAATCAAGCACATTTCTAGATTCGTTATTATGAATGTAACAGAAATATATACTCGACCGGCTTATTTCTAAGGATTCCTGTTGCTTAATTCATGCTTTAATGAGCCAATGCCTTTTGAAAAAATCATGGACTACTGTATTTAATGTCAATATTTGTTTCTTTAATTCTACCGGGATAATCTAACAAAAATATGATTTGAGTTTTGCTTGTAAATGTCAGCCGTCAGGACTTAATAAAATTATTTAGTATAAATAAGATAGGTAAAATATTGGACAAAATAATGACAAAATTAAAATTTAAATTCACAAATAATTGGAAACAGTAGAATTTAATCTATTACTTTCTATTTCTTCTCCTTGGCAGTGCTATTAGATAATGACGTTTAGCTACATAATATAAATTTATTTTAGTTCATATAATTTTAGACAATTTCAATGATCTGTATAAATATCCAAATTTACATGAACACATTTTAGTAATAAGCTTTTTAATTAATTTAATTTTGCAACTTCTTTCAGATGAGAAAACCTGAGAAATTTCTAATCAGTAGCTGAGCACTAGAAAAAAAGGAAAGAATTATGTTGTTTAAATTTTAGATCAGAATTACTAAATAGAAAACCTTGTGAGAACCAGTCCAGTTTTTATGACTCTCTCCTAAGAAGTCAAGCACAAGGATGATTTGATTTAAACTAGAATCTTCTCAGATAGACTCTGAGGTGTAACACTGACATAGTAAAGTAAATACCACAAAACATCCTTTGCCTTTGAAACATAACCGCTGTCATAATGACCATTTGCTGACCGTAGGTTTCGAGCATGCAGTGACCTATGACATTTTTGACAAATTACGTACTAGAGTGCTCACGACACCTTGTTAAAATGAATCCAGAAACCCGCAAGTTCTCAACCCCTCTTGTCTCTAAATGCATGGGTTAAACAGCAACAAGAGGCAGCCAGGACAGAAAACAGACATGGCAGTGGCTAAAAGGAAATGAAATCCTAATCCTCTACACTTTGACTTTTGCAGCTAGCTGCACTATATTGTGCTTTCAACCATTAAACTACCTTAACCTTTGGAAGAGGCAAACCAGTTTAAATTGACTAAAAATTTGCACATCACCGCACAAGGGTTGATTGATTTTTATTTGAAAATTGCAAGGAGGACAGAAGCTTACTGTATTATTTTTAAACAATGAAATACATTTCTCAGTCACCTCTGGTGCATGGAGAAATTGATGTCATCTGAAAAGTAATGTGGAGAACACTTTTCAAAGTCAGAAAGTTAGTCTAGCTACAAAATGTAGTAGCATTAGGCCAAGTTAGGCAGAGCAGACTAACACGTAAATAGAAATGGCTTTTTAAAATATATTTTAAGTTAAATATTTTATACCACAACTTCAAAGATATATACTAGTTTTACACATGTAATATAAAACAAGGTTAGTTAGTATGCAGTTTAAAAAGATTTCTATTTTTGAGCTATAACCATTTATTGCTATTTGACAGAAAAATTGTGAGAAAAATATTTGTAAAATAAACATATGCAATGCAGTTTGTCCATGATAAAAATAATGCAGTGTATTTTAAATTTATTTTAACTCTCTTGACACAAGAAATGGTCTGTCAACCAGACTTCTAAAATAAGTTAATATAATGGTCAATAAGCTTACAAGACATATTGTATTTTACAAAAGAAATGCTTTGCAGTTGCACAAGACGGGACAGAAAAAGAAAGCTGGCATGTTATGAAATAGGAAAACACACTGTAAGAAAGCCAACTGACATGGCTGTGCCATTTTTAAGAGAAAATTGCAGCAATATAAAACAATGAATGTAAAAAAACTGTTTCAATTGGAGAATTGTATTTATAGAATGAAGACATTTTTCATGGTACATAGGGAAGGAACAGTTTTTAAAAACCATGATTGGCTGGGGATTTAGCTCAGTGGTACAAGCTAAAGGTCATGAGTTCAATCCCAAGTGCAAGCCCAAGGTCATGAGTTCGCTCCCGAGTGCAAAAAGAAAAGAAAGAAAGAAAAGAAAAGAACAACCACAGTTGCTCTGCACTAGTGACAATTGACGATTATTTAGAAAAAATAGGGCTTCTAAGCACTGATTTTCTTACCTGCTTTTTATACTACTGACTAAGGTAAACCAGGACATGTTATGGTTGTAACATAAAGTGCCCCCAAACCTCCTGTGTTGAGGATTTGATCCTCAGGGCAGTAATGATCAGCTTTTCTCTACCACGTCCTTCTGCCATGACATTTGTTCCCAGTGAAAGGGAACCAGCAGAACAAGGACTGAAACCTCTGCAACCAGAAGCCAAATTAAATCTTTGCTTTTGTAAGTTGTTGATTTAAGTATTTTGGTCACAGTGTGCAACTGTAACATACGCTATGAAGCCATTGGTATAAAAAGAATGAGCAAGGAAACCATAGAATATTAAAACATTTACCTTCATGATGAAAAAATATGCATTTTCCCCCAGGTTTCTCTGAAAACTTGTCTATTTTTTAAGAACTGAGAAAGCTTTCAGAATTTTTCTTTGTTGGAGATATTACTTTATAGTTTGGAAAAGTGCTGTAGATCAAACACAAACATGTCCGGTGAAGAATTTATGCCCAGTGGAAAATTATCTAGTAATTAAATTTATTACTTTTTATGTGGGAGTATGAGGTACTCCATAAATAAATGGAGTATTAGAAACTCCACAATCATGACTTTTGTGTGTATTTTCAAATGTGTCATGTAATGATTTTTATCATCTCGAGTTGATGTCTGGTTGAGAGATCGAAGGTGATAATCATTCATAGTGACTTCCTCCTCTCTGAGGTTCTCTCTATCCACTCTTGACTGAATCAAGATTCCAAGAATAAAACTTAGAAGGCCTGTGGTAGCTCCCAACTCCTACATAGAACTAAAAAAAAATCTACAGGATGGGAAATGACTTTGACTACTGGTTTGAAATGTCACCTTTTATCAACATCTTGATACATAAAATCCCTTTCTATGGGGCTCCCACTTGGTTGTGACCATACTGATTCTTCCTGAGAAAGACATTCTATTTTGTTACCAAATGCTTTTTTTTTTATAGTTTTCAAATAAAATTCTTTTGAAATTGTGTGCTCCATAGTGGCAGAAACTTTTTGTCTCATTTTTATGTCCAGCTCCTAATAGAGTTTGACAATAGCAGATGCTTAATAAATGTCATTTTAAGTCATCACTTTCTTTAGAATCATCATGAGTTATTATACAGTCTCACACTGGCAGAAATAGAACATGGCTAACTTTTCACTGTTCACTGTAAGATTTTTATCTACCGTACGATTTTGCTTGTGATGTCTTCCTTTACAATTTATGTATTAAGAGCTTCATACTTACTACTCAAGGAGAATAAATGAAAATCCCAGTTGAAAAATAAAATGATGTATCTATGCTGAAATCATACTGTACCTTGCTTTATGGTTGAGTGTGTCTTGGAAACATGTGAACATCAAGACTCTTTATTGGAGGGTGAAGATCGGGTCGTTTCTTACTAACACATCTGCCTTACAGATAAGAGCATCCCTATTATCCTCATGTGTGGCCATTGTTATTCTCATTTTTGCAGCAAACGTGAGCTTACAATGCATACCCAAGACTTTCCAGCACCACCCTGTATCCATCAGCTCAGGATAAAGGAGAAAAAACGGTGGTACTGTGGACCTATCTGAGATGGGGTGGACTATTTTAAAATATGAGTTCAATGCTGGTAGGTTCAAGTAGAAGGTGGAATCTCTGTTAACCAAGTGTATAGGTATATTGGTCAAGGATAAGTACGTGTTGGCACTGTTAAATGGACAAATATATTAATGTTAAAGCTCTTTAACCCCCAAAACATAAATATGTAGTCATAAGAAAACCCTTCCCTTGATCTCTAATCACTTCCTCTTCCCTCTCCTCAAATATCACTGCAAGATTTATCTCCCCTGCATCTCTAGTTTATTGCCACTCTACACACAAGGTCTGATATCTTCCACTGAATCTCTCCCCGAACCACCTTAAACCTCACCTGTACTTATTAATGACCATATTTCTGAGTTCTGCTGTGCATATATTATAGATGCATCTCATTTTTTCTCTTTTTCTTTAGTTGTATTTTCGGTCAAATCCACTCCAATTAGCTTTTTTTTTTTTTAACTGTTTTCAGCAAAGGTACCATAATGTTCATGGGCCAAACCAGTCTCACAGTCAGCTGGCAGGATATGAGATGCGGGCATCAATAATCCTGAGTCTTGGAGTATAGTCACTGAAAAAACTCATTCACCCTTTCTGATAAGACATCCACTTCAAAAAAAAAAAAAAAACTTGCAGCAATAAAGCAGAAAAACCTGGTAGCTTGTTGGTATGGACTGGAAGTGTCCCTAGCTCAGCCTAAGGTTGGTCAAAGGTAAGGGGGAGCATGGTACACAGGGCGAAGTTTCTGCTTTTACCTTTTCTCTGTTCACTGCATTTCATGCTTTTCATTGATCTTCATTATGCTAGCATTTAAATTAGTGTGTTCCAGGAGTTAATCCTCAGAACTTTCTCTTTTCTAACTGCATTTACTAATGGCACCTCACAGTATTCAGTGATTTTAAAAATCATGTTCCTGATGTTAAAATTCACTTTTGTAGTCATCATTTTTTTCTTTGAATTCTAAATCCCAAGTATCAGGTACTAATTTAGCATCTCTACTTGTTTGTTAGCTTAAGATAGAATCTTTGCCATTAATTTTCCTACAACATAGAATTTTCTTCCAAGGTACCTACCTACTTCAGAGAAACAAAACAGATGTCTATGTGGAGACTTGTACATTATTGTTCAAGGCCAAATTATTTATATAGTCTCAAACTAAAAACATTTCAACTAGGCATATCTGCATACAAGGGAAGACTTTCACAGCAATAAGGAACGAGGTATTGATACGTGCTGTAACACTGGTTAGCCTCAAAACATGTTGCTAAAAGTCCAGAAAAGGGAAATCCGTAGGAACAGAAAGTAGTTCAGAGCTTTGAGGTAAAAATAAGTCAAAAAAATGAACACACAATAACTTTTGGGGGGGGGGAGCAATTTGATGACAACGTTCTGAAATTAGATTCAGCAACTCTAGGTTGAATTAAAAGGTCAATAAATGCTACCCTAAAATGGATGAAGTTTATGGGGTAGCAAATATACTTCAAGGAGATTGTTTTGGAAAAATACTAACTTCTGTCTGTTGGCCTCAAATGTTTTCTTGTAACATTTCGCCTTCTCAGGAATTAGCACCTCTTTCACAGTCATGGAGGTAAGAAATGTTGGGAGCATTTTGACTCCTTCCTTTACTACAAATATACACCTTTGGCTAGACCCCTCCTTCTCTACTACCTTCTACTGTTTATCTTCATCTTCACATCTCTGGCAAGCTACTTTCGTTTCTTGCCTTGACTGTAATGATAACACTTAATCCTTCTGCACATATTTACCGTTACCATTGCATGATTGATTTTCTACTTTATAAATTATTTTAGTTCTTTGTTCAAAACTCTGTAACACCTTTCTTCTAAAAGAGAGTAAAATCCAAAGATAGACTTTCAGGTACATATAAGACACCTAATTATAGATAAATTTCAAATGAATATCTAGTATTTTGACACACCTATGTCCTAGGCAACAGTTAATGCATACAAATATTGGGAATAACTGTTCATTCTAAAATTCAAATTTAGGAAGGCACTCTGTATGTTTCATTTTTAAGGTTAGCATGTTATATTGTGTTTTTAAAAAACATGCACCATGATCTGAGTTTCCATTGTGTCTTTTCTCTGGTTTTTCTTGACTCCTTTTCATGAAACTACAAAGAGCTTTTCACTATCATTCAAACAGAGTAAGAATATTTTTCATACAAGACTCTTGAACTCATTATTTTCTCCACCCGGAAAATGCTTTCTCCAAATACCCTGCCTGATTTGTTTCCGATTTCATTTACTATTGTGCTCAAATGTCAGATATTCATAGGGGTCTTTCTTGACCAACCAATCCAAAATCACTTCTGCAGTCTTTCATTCTCAGGCCTCTGGTTAAACTTTATTTATTATTTTAGAAATTACTGCAAAGTGCATGAAATAAATCTAACATTTCAATAGTGAAGTAAAGGCAGAAAATTTTACCCACATCCACTATAGATGGTAAATAACTAATAAATTCTGTCATCCATCCATCCATCCATCCATCCACTCACTTGTTCATCTGTATCCATTCATTTGTGCATTCATCCATTGAACATGTTTCCCTTGTCTAGGTTCTAGGCCTCAAATCACATGTAATTCCACTGCTTTAAGTGGTATATTTTGGGGAGGCAAGTGGAAAAAGAAAAGTAGGGGTATCATGAAACTAACAGTGGCAAATTGTCACACAGAAATAGATGTGTGTCTTTGGACTAATAATAGCAGAATCAGATGGATGGGGACATGTCTGCTGCACTTGTGGTGTTTGTCTGAGTGACAAGTCCACCCACCAAACTGGAGTTCAAGGGAGAGGTCAAGGGAAGAGACAAGATTTGGGAGTCATCTCCCTAGGGGTGATAGTTAAAATTGACATATCCTGAATTCTTGTCAGCAGCTGCTCCTACACACATAGAACTCTCCATTAACATTTAAAGTGACTGTCAAGTCCATAATTTTGTCCTCTTCCTCCATCAATTACTCTCTTCCTTCTAAAATGCCAAAGTCCTCACCATTCATGGCACATTTGCCATTGTTTATACAGTGTTACGCTGTATTTTTCATTTCAAAAATATTTTTACTTTTACTATTCAGGGTTATTCCATGGTATTTCTCTTTTCTTTTACTCCTTTATTTTTAAACATGTTTTGCACTTTAGCCTTTGTATTGGAAATGAATTCTCGATGATTATCAGTGACAAATTAATTACATTTTTCCAACCTTTATTTTCCTGTATTTCTCAGTAGAATCTGAGACCAGTGATCATTACTTTTACCTGTATATTTTTCTTGCTTTTTTTTAAATCTAATATTACATAGCAAAGCCTGATATTTTTTCCTACTACCTTTATTATATCGCTTCTTCTCCAAATAACTGGCTATTTTTCTCTGTGGTTTTACCCTCAAGTGTGAATCATCCTCAAACATATTACATCCTTTTTGTAGTTATCTCTGGAATCTTTATAAAAAAACTTCATAAAACCAGATGACTTTGAATTTCAACATCTCATGACTTTGTTTTCTCTACCTAAGTACAAGAATTTTCTTTCTTTTTCTCTTCTAACATATCTCTTCTTACTCTATGTGGTCATTGGAATGCACTGAAGCAACATAAAGTTCAATGTGTTTAAAACATAACTTTTAGCCTATTTCTCAAACAGATTTTTATGTCACTTAGTACAATAGGCGCCACAACATCTTTCCCAAATATTTATTGTGTGTATTAGAAATTGGGTAAATAGTGTTTTGAATTCAAAGAAATAGCAACAACAGAAAACTTAATTTGTTTCTATAGATTAAGGAGCATATATTAACTTATGAGAAAAATATTTTTCTTTTTTATAAATCTGTTCTTACTACTTTGCAACTTAAAGAATCATTGGTACTGTCAGAAAGTTGGATGATAATATCCATCCATCCATCCACACGTGCACACGCTCCCACAATTTACTTTCACACTTAAGAGTTTTGTTGGTTGCAAGCCATCAAATTATACTCTCAATTGTGTCCTCTGTTTTCTCCTTGTCCAACTGCAAAGACAGTGATTGAGTGGCCTGCTGTGTTGGGAGAACTAGGACTGTGATTTCTGATCAAAATCAACCTTCCTCACTCCTGGTGATTCTCCCTGAGAATCAGGGTCTCACAGCCTGCTCCGTGAGTAGTGGGATTTTCTTGCAACAGACTTTTGCTACAGTTGAATTTGTGCCTCTTTAAAAAATTTCAGAATTTTCATTTGCTTTAAAAATTTGTATTTGAGATACTTTACAGATGCCTTAAGATTTTATTTTTTCAGAACCTTATGAATGATCAACAATGATATAAGTAAGCACAAATTTGAATGTAAATTAATCAATAAATATATTCTTAACTATTTGAGAAAAGGGATAGAATTACAGAATGCTTTACAATACTTCCACTGTGTTTATATGTATTTAGTACTAGAGGAGAAATCTTAGGAAGTTGAGGAGGGTAAAAAAAATTTAAGAAAAGGTTTCCAAATTTTTTAAAAGATCAAATTAAATATGTAAAAGAATGAAGGGAAAATGAAAAAAAATTCAAAAAAGATGAGAAGAGTTAGGGAAACTTATAAATCCACAGCAATAAAAAGTTTGTTAGTTTCATTGCAGAGCTGTGATATTATGAAAATGGTAGTTTTAATTATAATAAAATAATGTTACATTGAAAGGAAAACATAATGGCCAAATATTCAAAATACATCAGTGCTACAGACAATCAATTTCCTTCATCTCAAAACACGTAAAAGGATTTCAAAGAGTTGGCACAATGCAATACAATTCTGTGACTCTCTAGATCCTTATGGAGAAATTGATGTTTACCCATAACTACCTAAACTGCACATTCGGGTTAGAGAGCATCAAAGGTAACAGCTAATGGTTCACAGTAGAGTTCGTAGAGTTTGGGTATTCAACATTGCTCATGACTATATATATCATCTACTGTTGGAAAATGATTACATGCTAGAAAATATCCAACACAATTTATATTTTGTTAATGTTAAACAGATTTATGAAATGCAATTATTGTTTTCACGTTAATAGTGAAGAAAATGGGATTAAGTAATATTGAGCAACTTCTAGATCATATAGAGTATAGTGAAACAAGACCACTTTTACCCTCAGAGATACTCCTTTTTCTACTATAAAAGACAAATGTATGTGTAAATAGAAATGAGATACAATTATCATATATTGTCTTCCCATTTTCAAATATAGGCTATGATGATCAAAATCCACTATAATCAATAAAATTGGGAAAAAATTTAAATCAAGAAATTTTCAGTTATTAATATATTAAAATAACTGGTTACCTTTGTATTTTTTAATCTATTTTAAAGAAAAAACAGAAAAATCAAGAAACAAAAAAATAATTAAAAACAATAACAAAAGCAGAATGTCAATAACAACAAAAACCATCGTGATACAGGATTTACACAACTAGAAACCGTACTCATAATGAAATAAATCAGACATGCGTGTGTGAACATCGTACTGTCTCCTTACTGTAACAAGCTGAAAGAGTAAATAAGATCCGAAAGCTACAATATAGTAAGAAGGAAACACACTGCTCAAAGGGAAACTATATTGTTTGATCAATTTTGCATGCCTGTACCTCACAGCCTGAGTATTTACTTTGAACATATGGTTACCTTTGACTGTCAAATTTCCTAGCCTAAAGTAATCTGTCACATCAGTGTCTAACAGTGACAATAAAGAAGGACAAAATGTGGTGGAAAGGACTGGCACATTGGCCCATGCAGGAACGCAAAGCTCAGCTCTGAGAGAGCTCCCTGGTGGGCAGGGCTGAGTGTGCCAATCAGGAGTCAGGGAACAACGCAGAGCTCCTTAGCTGAAGGAAGAGGCGCCACAGTAAGGATGAAAATCAGAGTCTGCCAAAAAGAGTCTTAAAGTACTTCATATTTGATGTGTCGCGTTGGGGCACTAGGCCAAAATTCAAAAGTTTATGAAACTACCACACTGTATTGCTTTGACCATGTGTATGTCTTCATAGCATAAGCTCTTAGAAATCAAAATCTCTATTACAGTTTAACATTCAATTATAGCACTAAGCAGCATTAAATTATGCATTTTCTGTTTCTCAGTGGTGATGGGTTCTAGAATTACTGGCATTTTAGAATTGGAGGGGTCCCTTCCTCACGTTCTCACCACTGATGCACAATACCGGCTACCCGCGTCTCGAAGGAGGAGATCGTTTTGGCTCAGGGTTACAATCATGGTGGGCAGACTCGGAGGAATCCACATTCTGGAAGGGTCCAGGAGGAGGGAAGCTGCTCACCTCATGGCAATCAGGAAGCAAAGAGAGAAGGGAAGGGGTACACACTTCCAGGTCACTCCCTCGGTGACCCCTTTCTACCCGGGCCCCAGCTCCCAACAGCAAGCCACTCATGGATCCCAATTGCCTTTCACAGCCCATCTCTTGAGGGTTTGGGGCCACATTCCAGATCCAAACCCTGATAGGTAGTGAGGTTCATCTGTGACCCAGAGAAAAGTGGGTGTGACTCTATTGTCTTCCATGGAGTCTCAGCATCGCTTCTGCTAAAAATACTATTGTGATCAGAATATGTTTAGCCTTTAATCGCATGACTAATATTCCACAAGTGTACGCTCGCCTTCCTCATATGCTGCCTTTCCTTATGGAGACGATGTGGTATTGAGAAAAAGTTAAAACAGCTTGTCTTTATAAAAGTATATATAAAAACCTCAGGCTGTTTTTTAATGATCTTTAAAATTCTGGAAGACGCTGAGTTTTTGAAATTTTCTGTAGTGGAAAGGAATGTTTTTAACTAAGTCACAGGTCTGAGATGTAAAGATTATGTTCAGTCTCAACGTTTTCACTCTAGTAAACGGAGCGCCGTCAAGCAAAAGCTTCGAACCGACTGTTTCTAGCTGGATTCTCAGTTTTTGTTTTGTTTCTTAATAAGACATAGTTTCCCATGCAGTAACATATGGTTTCAATATTTGAGCATTCTCAGCTATTTTCCCCATATGTTTGCTGTAATCAACCAGCCACACATGGCTAAATCCTGCCCCTAGACAAGCACAGAGGCTGCTCACTGAGGCTGAAGAAAAGGAGTGCGTGTCATGCAACAACCCTGACCCGGACAGGCTTCCGAGTCACCAGGTGCACCGTGATGCACGTCACAAATCAGCGGCTACTATGGGTTTCCAGAGTGACTGAGTGTAGTTGCTTCTTGGCTCTGAGGATGTTTAAGATTTGCTGTTTGACAAAGGAATTGAGAGACTTGGGGAATGCTGTGTGCGGAGGTGTGCGAGTGGGAGGCAGGGGAATGGGGAACTTCACACGCCATTGGGCTGTGGCATGGTAGATTTCACGGATTGTTTATTTCATTCATTCCACGATGGTGCCCTACCTTCTAGACACTGCTTACATTTTCTGCACTCAGTTTTCTTTCTTAGAGGCATGATGCCAACAATAAACCCGTGCTGTAGTAAATAAACCGGGATACAAATAAGTGCAACAAAGATAATAAAACGGGATAATGCCACTGAAAGTCATGTGGGAATTTTTGCTAGGATATTTGGACTAAGTCTTTTCTCTGAAGAGTGAGTTTGACCTGTGGCTACAAAAACGAGGCAGCACCAAGCATGTGAAATCTGCAGTGAAAGGAAGATCATGTGAGACAAAAAAGACCTTGGGATTGAATGAATCCAGGATTTAGAAACAGGTGGGCTCAGTAGTACAGGCAGGGACCAGATCATACCGGTTTATGTAGACCATGTTAAATTTTGTGGATATTGCTCCCTGAATTCTGAAGTGTTTTGAGCTGAAGACTGAAATAAACTGATTTATTTGCATTTTCAATTTTTCTTTTCAGTAAAAACACAGGGTATCACTAAGCTATTCATTATGCTGGCTGGTTTTGAACTTTCAGTCTTCCTGTGTCAGCTTCCCAGTAGAATTACGGGTATGTGCTACCACACCCTATAATGATATTTTCTTTTTATCAGAAAATATCATTATAGTTGCCTTGGCGAACAAATGAGTACAAGGAGAACAGTTGTAGGATAATACTGAAAAATCCTGCTCTTTGTTGGGAAAGAAAATTGCCGGCTTGTGATAATTTTATGAATTGAATCATAGAATAATATGACCTTCATACAACTGATTTAAAAAGAAATCTTCCGGTGAGCTTTCAGGGGAAATTTAAGATATTAAGTTAACATTAACATTCTTATATCTATGATAATTTTTAGACAAGTAGTGTGATAATAGTATTATGCTTACACAAAAGCATTTTGAAAATAGAAAAAACAATGTATTTCAAAAGTATTAAATGATTGTCAAAAGTTGAAGGTTGGCAGATTCATGTTCAATAAATTTATATCCAACCTTATACAGCTTTAATTTGGATCAATTTTTTATTCACTTTAAAAATCATATTGTGCCATTCATATGTCAATATCAGTGTTTGGAAGAATTTTAACTTTCAAAATAGAGAAAACAAAATTTTTTTGACATAGCATCATTATCCAGCATCTAATCTTCTTACTTTGGTCCACTAAAGTGACAATAAAAACGTAATCTCAGGGAGGACATCAGATGAATTTTGGAAATATGGAACATTTGTTTATGGATTTATTTTCCTAGTATTTGATGTGCATTTTCAGTGTTGAGTTCCACGACAGTTTCAGATGATTATTATATATTCAGTGACACAGAAAGATGTGTTGCAAACTAAAATTGCTTTTCAATGGGCTATAGAATTCTGAAATTGATATATGTGGAGTGACTGAAATTTTCCTAGATATCTGGAGAGCATGTGTGCTTTCTAGATTAATGCATAGCCAGAGGAGACATTTCTTTTTCATTGAGGACTTCAGTTAAATAGAGGCATTTTCCTGTGATAACACAAATTTCAGTGGCTCTGAATGACGTTTATTTCCCCCTTATTCTTAATGCAGTGGGCAGGAGGATTCTGCTTTGCTTAGTCACTTGGAATCTGAGTTGAGGGATGTTCTATAACTTTTTATTAGAGTTCCTTTAATGTAATAAAGCTCACCACTTTTAATATTAATTCTTAGGTAAACATGTTGCAGCATTGTACAATCATCACCATTTCTATAAAATATTTCTCAATCCTATGTCCATTAATAATGATTTCTAGTTCCTATTTTCCCTACCTCCCTGCCAACAACCCTAGTGCACTTCCTTTCTTTAAGGATTTGCTGACCCTGGACATTCCATAGTAATTCAGTCATATAGTAGGTGGTCCTTTGTGCCTAGTTTCTTCATGGAGTGTATTTTCAAGGTTCCTTCCTCTATGTTTTAGCTAGATTCAGTACTTATTTTTGTCCAAGTAATATTCCATTGTGTGGATATACCACATTTTACTCATTAAATACTTAGTAGACATTTGAAGTTTTTCACTTTTAACACATTATGTATAACTATCAATATGAATGCACACATTTTGTATGTACACACACACACAAATTTTTTTGGGTATACACTTAGATGTGTAATAGCTGTAAGATATCGTAACTCTATGTTCACTTTTTGAGGAATTTGACCTTCTACAGCAGAGTTATTTTACCATGCCTTTCGCAGCGTATGTGTTTAAACTTCCCCACATTCACACCAAAAGAGCTTTCTCTCTCTCTCTTTTTAAAGACATCCTTGCAGGATGTATGATGCTGTCTCACTGTGGTTTTGATTTTTATTTTTCTAATGACAAGTTATATTTAACCTCTTTTTAACCTATTTATTAGCTATTTGTACAACTTCATTGGAGCAATATCTAATCTTTTGCCATTTTTTAAATAATTTCATTACATTGCACATGTTGTAAGAGCTATGTTTAAATTCTGGATAATAGATCTTTTCCAGATAGGCCATTTACAAGTGTTTTCACCAATTCTGTGATTGCTATTTTTAAAATATTTTCAGATTGCTCACTGTTATAATTTTTTTAATATAATAGTAATGTATTCTACAACATTGTTGAACTCATTTACTGTCTGTGGTTATGTGCATTCTTTAGGGATATATATATATATAATCATGTTACCAGATAGATAGTATTAATTCTTTCTTTCCTAACTGGGTGACTTTTATTTCTTTTTCTTGCCTAAATGCCCTGGCTCCTTATTAAAAATTCTATACAGTTACCTTACTCAGTGTCCCATCACCGGACACAACACATGACACCCACAATTTAAAGGAAAAGGTTTATTAGGGTTCCTTTTCTCAGCATGTGTTTGGTGCAGAGCAAGTAGAGGACCAGAGGGTGAAATATACCCTTTCAAGTCACACACTCACTGCTCAGACTTTTCCAACCAAGCCCCAGCGCGGAGCAGCACACTCAGCTGTGAACTCAGCACTGGAGAGTACAGTGCCCCATGACGCCACCCCTTCCAGATGTCTCCCTTCTGAGTGCATGAGCATTGCGGTGGGCATCCTAGATCTCGGTAAGAATGGGACTGTCTGGTTGTGATTGTAAAGAGAAAATTTTTGATCTTTCTCTAGTATACATGCTGTTACTAATGAGCATTTCAGAGACGTCCTTTGTCTGGTGGAGAGTGCTGTCTTAGATTCCTGATTTGTTGAATGTTTGTAACTATGGAATTATGCTAGGTTTTGTGAGATTATTTTTGTGTTTGAGACGATTACATGCATTTCCTTTAATTCCATTGTCATGGTGTATTACATTGGTTTGTTCCACTATGTGACTAAACTACATTTCTAGGATACACCTGAGTTTGGAATGGTGTATAATTCTTTTTGAATAATGCTGAACTCAAGTTTTTAGCAGTTTTTGACATTTTTTAGCATTTTTTTTACCACAGTTGTTACTTTGTAGTTTTCTTGTGATGTCCTTGACTGGCATTTGTATTAAAATAATGGCCCCATAGAAAGTTCAAAATGTTCCCACCATTTCTATTTTTGAAATTTGGAAATGGATTGGTATAAGTTCTTTTAAAAATGCTTGTTACATTACAATAGTGAAACCATTTTGGCCTGGACTTTTCTTTGACAAGAATTTTATTAACTCAACCATTTGGTTTATAGTAGTTCCATTCAGATTTTTTAATTTGTTATTGAATCAATTATGGAAGTTTATGTTTTTTGAAGAATTTGTGTAGTTTATCCAAATTACTTAAATGAAATGCAATTACTCATAGTATCACTTATAACATTTGTTTTTATGATATAAATGGTAATTTTTCTACTGCCATTTCTGATTTTAGTAGTTTTGTTTCTTTGTTCTTCATTATTCTACTTAAGAGTTTTTCTAGTTATATTATCTTTTCAATACTCAAATTTTGTTTCATTGATTTCTCTATTTTCCAATTTCTATTTATTTCCAATTTAATAGACATTATTTCTTTTCTATTTTACTTTGAATTTTTTCTTTTTCCATAATTTATAAAGATGAATGGAAAGATCATTAATTTGAAATCTGTCTCCTTAATGAAAGTTGGTGTATAGACTTTTAAGCTGTTTGTTTCTCCCTAATTACATTTTTCAGCATCTCATAAGCTTTGGTGGTCTATTCTCTTTTCATACAATTCAAGACTTCAGATTTTTCTTGTGCTTTCTGTTTTGCTCCATTAGTTATTTAGGAGTTTGCTAAGTATCACCATTTACCTCTGTTAGTGATTTCTAGTTTCATTGCTATAAGAAAATATGTATCTATATTTTCAAACATTTTAAATATATTGGAATTTGTTTCATGGCCCAATATACAGTCTTTCTTGAGAAATGTCCCATATGCTTTGGAAATAACATATACTTTTTCTTGTTGTATGGAATGTGCTATACATATCCATTTGATCTATTTTCAAATTTGAGACGTTCTCAGCCATTGTTTTTTCAAAAACTTTGCACATCCCTTTTACTGCTTTCTGAAACTCATATTATATAAATGTTGTTTTGCTCGGTCATGTGCTATTCTTACATTTGTTTCTTAAATTCATTTCATAATTTTAAAATATTCAATTTTCTTTCTGTTCCTCAGATTGGATAATTTCAATGACCTATGTTCAGTTTTATAGATTCTGCCTTCTTCTGGCCTAATTCTGTTATTGACTCCATGTAGTAAAACGTTTATTTTAATCTCTGTACTTTTTAACTCCAAGATCCCCAAGTATTTTTAAGCTCTCGGTATATATATTATATACTGTCTTTTGGTATTCTTTAATTGATGAGCTGTCATTATCATACTGTTATTTTTAGATACCATTTCTTCTAGTTCTTTTAATGTTTTTAGACCAGCTTATTTAAAGTCTTTGTCCAGTGAATGCAACACTTGTGTTTACATTAAGACAATTGTATTGATTACTTGTATTACCAGTCACATGTCATGTGGTCTTATTTTTCTTTTATTTTGCATACATCTCATGTTTTGGAAATTGGACACTTTATATAATATTATGCAGCAAATATGGAAATAAGATATTCCCAGGGTATTCTTTCTGAATTGCTGTAGTATGCTTACACTGTATTTTAAAAGTAAGATTTTATGTTTATTTCCAAACTTTCAAAGCTCTTCAAAAAGTAAGGCATTCTGTAGAGTAGTCAGTTATTATAAGGCATTGCTTTAAAATGCCTTGGTAACATTTAAGGTTTTTATAATTCTAGGAAACTATTTTCTGAAGTTATTCAAATTCAGGAAGGTGGCTAGGGAGACAGAATAAAAGAAACAATTAATGTTAACAAGGAATGAACTATTGATACACTATGGAAAATGTGCCATAATTAAGTATGTATTCTTATACAACAATTGTTATTTTGATCAAGTGCTGAAAGTACCTGGTAGAGGTTTAGCAATTGGTGTTAATACATAGGCAACTACATTCTAAAATAGATACAGTACTGGCATTGGATTGTTGCAATGTTTTGTCTCCTTGAAGTCTTATGCTTTTAATTTGTGTAACTAAAACCAGTCCTAACATTCTGTATTGTAAGCCATACATTATCCAGAGTGATATTTATTTGCCAAACTAGACTTTGTAATTCCTTTCTGATAGAGTAGATTTCTCTGTTCACAATGGACCCTGTTCATTATGTGATCTTATATCCAATTTTGTTGCATTAAAACTAAGTTCTCTAAATCCCTGGTTTTCCTTTTGTTGTTATTGTTGTTTTAGATTTGCACATCTAACTCTAAAGATGTGTCAATATTGCTCATTCTCTAACAGCCTTTTGATTATAATATTTATTGTGTTCGCTTCCACAAAGAATGTTTCATTACTGTGGATGGCAGTAATTCATCATTGAGGAGAGATAAAGCTCTTCAGGGATAAGAATGTCAAGTGATGCACCCAGTAATAATTAGGGACACAAACATACTTTTAATGAGATCTTCAAAGTGGTAAAGGAGCAAGATCTGTCCCAGATATCTGCAATCTATCATTACCATCCTATATCCTCTTTCTTCTACCTCTGTACCTGGTGAAGATAGATATGCTATGATAAGAGTTTGAAGGCAAGCCGCGGCCACCCCAGGGTGGGAAGTAAGAAGCCACAGCGTTTCCTGAGATCCGCCCCATGTTGGAACTTAGGGCGATGAGCCAACCAGCAACCAGCCTGCCGCCTACCGGGGCGCGGGCTTGGAATCAAACATACCTTTTCCCCCCCGCGTTAGCAATTGGGATCCAGGGATCTGGGTATCTCTTGGGAGGTGACCATATGTGGTACAGCAAGTGGGGAGAGTTTTCTTCTACCTCTGAAGGCAGATGTTTTTATCGCCGTTTTGCTTTGTCCTGATTAACGGTGTTGCTCTTTTCAATATTCTGTTTTGATGTGTTTTATAATGTGTATTTATTTTGATTTTGCTGTACCTAATAGAAGAACAACTTTTGTGAAGATAATGAGATATACAGTGGTGCCTATTACTGTTGTCCTGGTGACCTGCTGTGATGTTCTGTGCCAATTTCACTACACTGTCTCAATTGGCTTTATTCCATCCTGTTTTGTTGTATATTACTACCTCCAAGTTAGTAAAAGTTAAATAAAAATAAAACAATGGGACATTAGAAAACAACGTAATAAAGTACCTCCAAAAACTCCCAACTCCACCAAAGCTGATCCATGTGATATGGATGAGGAGAAACTAAAAAACAAAACAACAGAATTATATAAGGTGATTAAAAAGCAAACAACAACAACAAAACAGATCAATAAGGTACTGAGCAAGCTGAAACATGATATAACTAAACAGATAATGTACTTAAAAAGCAAAAGGAGGAAAAGAAAATGCTCTAAAGGATATAACTGCATGTATGTTTAAGTGTGTGGGATTGATAACCATATTACCAGGTTTTTGTTGGATCGTTGAACAGAACTGTTTGCAGCCTCACTGTTTGTCCACTTTGTATGCCTTAATTTTGTAGCATGAACAACTATTTCTAAGAAGACAATATGTAATTTATCAAGTAGTGGTTTCTTAATGTTTTTTTGAAATTCTACATTATTTCTATGCCTTTTATCTGTTTTGCTTTTTTTTCCTCTTTAAATAAATTTTTTTAAAAAAGAGTTTGAAGGCAATGTAACAGTAAAGACAGAATCTGCTGTGATTTCTCTGTCAAAAGTCACTAAATCAGGGAAACCCATTCTCGAATGGGTCCCCTTCCACTCTAAAAGGTAGCCCCTTTTGTATTTGGGCATGGGAGTAGGGTATGAGTAGTACTGGGATCTGAAACCAAGGAACACTTAGTTACATCCTGACCATTTTTTGTTTGATACTGGATCTCTGTATTACCCTGGCTGTCTTGAAACTCGTAATCCTCTTGCCCCACCTTCCCAAGTAACTGGGATCACAGGTATTCACCACCAAGCTTAGTTCACCAGGTTACATTATTCCTTCCCCACTGTCCCTCTCCCAAACTTCTCACCTCCTTTCTCTATTGTCAGGACCTAGCTGATAAGGAAAGTAATATTCCTGTGCTGACCATGAGAAACAGTGGAGTGACTGGATGACTGTATTTTAGGTGAGACTTCCTTTCTCTTCAGCATGGCCTGTGAAGATTTTTCTTCTCAATGAATAAGAACCAGGTGAAATTGTGTAAAATTCTAAATTGGAATTTCTAAAAAATTCCAAATGGTGACATTCCAAATTTATTTTATATTAATTATATATTTTTAAATCTTAACCATTTTTCCTTGATGAAAAATTATTTATGAGAATTTCAGTTTTGTCATCCTTTCTATGATCTCAATGTTTATTCTACTAACACTGACAAATTATTTTGCCATCACAAAGCAGCACAACTAACTCTGATGTTAAATTTCTTGCAAAAGTTCTAAGAATACAAGCATAAAACTTATTTAACTTGGCAAGCTTTCTTGGGTCTCATACATGGATTTGACCATATATTTAGTACCTTTAAGGTACAAATGAATTTCTTCTATTTTAACTTTTTTAACCTAAGAAATTTCTTCTTTCAAAAGTGAAATAAAAAAAGCAGTGATGACTGTGATGGTTAACCTTGATTATTGACCTAATTTGCTTGAGAGAGACCTAGGAGACCAATGGAGAACATTTGTGAGTTTTGGTGACTGTGTCTGGTTCTTGGTCCCTTTCTCTTAGATCTCTTGCTGGCTCTCTGCATCCAAGATAATAGTGGTTCAACAGCTTTGCCCTGTTATTTCCTTCTGCCATGATGGTCCTTCCTTCCAGTCAGCCAGCCACTGACTCTGAAGTTATGAGTAAATAAACCTTTCCTTTTTAAGTTTCAAGTGTCAGGTGTTTTGTCACAATAATAGAAAGCTGACTAGTAGAATAACTTAAAATACCTCAAATTCATTGTTAAAACTTTTTTTAAAAGCTTGTATGATTTTTTTGTTCTATGGGGCTCCTCGGCGATGTGCAATTTGCCCTGAAGTACGGCTCCAGAGTGAAACACCAAATGGGGTATCTGTAACATTCTACTGAATGGAAAAGATCAAGCACAAAAAGGCATAATCCCTTAACTCAGAATATTTTAAGTTGTACTCTTTTGCAGATGAAGTTAATTAAATTAATAAGTTACATTATGCTATCATTTACATTTTATTGAAAGAGTTAAGAGTTGATGTTCTCCAAATAATCTATACAAATTGGGGCAGGAGGTGTTGATGGGTGAAACACACTCATGTCATAAAACTTGGAAGGATTTATGAAAAACCTATGGAGATAGGGAAAACTATGATCCACAATTGCAATAAATTTGACAGAATGAAACAAATACATACAACCTGCTGCTGCTGAAGAATGGGCGAGGATTCCTACAAGCTGGTAATGACTGACCAGGTTTAGCATGAGCCTTACCTAATAAACAGAGTAGAGTTAATCCTATGGACAGGGCTGGAAGCATGTATGACTTTCTTCTGTATACAATTTCCTACTCTGTATTCAATTAGCATTTAATTAAGTGTTGTTATTGACTGCAAAAGCAGTTGAAATACATTATAGTGAAAAGGCTGACCGAAGATTTCCCAATTTTTTCTCTTAACTGTTAGCACACAAAAGCCTTACTTACTCTTGTGTTATAGGTTTTACAATAATTCTTTCATCTATTTTAAAAATAAAAACCCACCCAAAATCTATATTTAAAGAAGCAGTCAAAGGCAAACATCTAGATAAAGTTGTCAATGAAGGAATAACCGGAGCAGACTGAGGAATGTGTAGCAACCAAACAAGCCTGGTGAGGAGGGGGAGGAAGTACAGAGAACCCTCCAGTAACCATGGAGTTCGTGCTAGTGTCAACCCATGAGGAGGTCAAATCAGAGAAAAAGTGAAACTTATCCATGTGCAACATGCGCGACAGCAATTTTGGTAGAATAATGAGAGCGGCAGAGAGATGGGAAAGAGGACCTTGGATACGTGGCTGCTGATGTCAGAAAGTTGAAAGAGTTGACTCTTGATGACTTCTATTTTCTCCACGGAGTGGAAGAAAGGTTATTTTCTGAGCGTGAGGGATTGGGGTTAGGGTAAATGGCTTGGAGAGATGGGACTGACTTTGAAACTGTCACTCTGAAGAATAGGTGAGAGTGTTGATGAGGAAAATCAAAGAGCTCTGTGGACGTGACCGGGTTTGCAGACCATGACAGTAGAGGGACACAGATATTTTAGAGGAGACCAGGAATAGCTGTGAAACTTGCTGTGAAACTCAACTTACCTTGAACATAAACACTATGTTTAACTCCCTAAACTCGCTGGGCAACATGATACTCGTACCTCAATTAGTAACCTAAAATTGTATGGAGAATTGCCGATCTCTGCTGCAGGATAACAACAGTAAAGATGTCCTGTGATTCACGGGCGTTGAAAGGCATACTGCGTTATTCCTTGTCCTCTCTTTCTCTGATATTTTCCCAGGCAACTGACAACAATCATAGAACACTAATTATCCATTAACTTACATTTGCAAACTTTTTTCAACGGAGATGATTGGTATTATAGCTCTGTTAAGGAAAACGTCCAAAAAGGAAACAACCTACTTTATAAATTTGGTTTTTTTATTCTCATTTCTGAACCTTGTTTTCCATCACAGAAACTTCATATTTCTTAATAGTAAGCAATTAAAGACTCCCCATCAAAGTGTAAAGTTAGTGTCTATAATACTAATCAAATAGTGCTAGAACTCTATAGCTTCTACTAACCAAATAGAAAATCATTTTAAATTGATACGATAGAACTTCAAGTAGAATTAATTCACACCTAAAACTTGAAAATAAACTCTAAGCTAGTTCACCGAGAGAAAAGCACTCATTCAAAATTGGGTCTTTCGTTCATTCTGTTTTCTCAGTACCCATGGTAACATTTTATGCATTTGACTAGCAGTGAGCAATGCCTATCATGTGGTATTTCATTTTCTGTAGAATAATATGGGGGCACTGAAGGAATCAACCCTGAGTTCATGATATCACATCTTACCCAGTTCAGAGGAAGACACGGGACAAGGTTTATGGCACTTGGATTCAGAATACTTTCTGTGCTTTTCCATTAATCTTACCTCTATTAATGAATGGCACAGACTAAGACTCAAGAACATTATATAGGTGATAGCTTTCAAAAGAGGACTATATGACCTGTATAAGAACATTGAACCTTTATCCTAAACTGTGCAGACACTAGTCTGCACTTACAAAAGTATGCCAGAAAAGAATTGCCTGATCTCAGCCATGTTTTAAGATCTTTAATCCTTGTCTATGATTAGGGGTAAAATGGCTTTAAAAACTTTTTTGGGAAATTCTGGCTTTTCTGTGAAGATCAGCCTCTTCCTAAGCTGCATCAACTTCAAATATTTTGCTGGCAGTGTCTGCACAAGAGGCTGCTAGGCTTCAGTCTGCCACAGGCCCTAGGATTCTACAGGGTCTAGAATCCTATGGTGTATGTCTATTCATTTCAAATGGTTTTCAAAAATAGAAAAATGTGAGAGGATGAATGCTTAATATTAAATGAAAGGAATCTTGTACTACAAAGCACATATTCTACTTCTGTTGTACAGAATCATAATTTTGAGGTTGGATTTATATTCTTAATGTAATTCTAAAGTGGAACAGAGCTTTTAAAACAGTAAAACAATAAAGGTGATCATGCATAGCTTAGAGATATCACTGTGCTGATAATGGCTGTACCAAAGGAGTCAGAGGTCTCCATGCACGGAAGACTTTAAAAACCAGCCAAGATGCCAAGAAAGCATTGAACACTTGAACCAGACTCCAAAAAAATAGAAAGTGAGAGCAAGAGCAAGAATGCACCAGAGAAAGATATCTGTATATAATATAAAGCTTCTAATATAAAGCTTAAATTCTCATTTTGTTTCTGCCTGAGTTCTCCAGGCACTCTACAATGTTAATTATATCTTACAACTCCAGGATATCATTAAGAATATGTGAAATCTTCATTTGTATTATTGTTAATTTGCATTTGTTCTTATATGTCTTTAGGGCTTGAATAATACTAACAGGTAAAAAGTAAAAAAAAAAAAACAAAAAGAAAAGAAAAGAAAAAAAAGAAACCCTCAAACAAAAATGTCATTGCCAAGAGATCACAATGACGAAGATGGCATATGTACTCAGTTGCATACTGTACCCATTTAATAGATTTTCACGTTTATAGGTGTAGCTGTCATATGTTTTATTTGCCATCCACAGGATAGAAAGCCATTAATAGATTTCTGTGGTCAAAAGAGGCATTTTAACAAATCAGAGTCAAAGGATGCAAATGAAAATTACAGTAACTGATTCTCCGTACAAGGCTTGCCTTGTGCCGTTTGGCAAATCAATTATATCATATTTCACCATTTCTTACCTAAGCAAAATATTTTTTCAAGTGCATTAGTTCCTATTTCAGTTAGTAAATAAATGATAAATTCAAATATTTATTATGCCCTTTTATCATTTAGAATCTTCATGAAGTTACCTGAAGAGAAAAGTGCAGAATATTGCTATTTTAGAATCAGTTGAACCACATTGAAAATTGAAAAAGACTTTGCACTTTGTTACCATTAATAAAGCCATTCTTTAAGTGGGAGAGCTCTATCATTTCTTTTTTTCCCAAAGGCTCCCGATTTTGCTTCCCACTATGGTATATGCTTTTCAGGTAACAATGCCGAAAGAAGAAATCATTTATACTCTTGACTTCTGTCACCCCTCCCTGCCACACCTTCCTCTCTGTGCTGCCAGAGAACAACAAAAAATGAGCTGAACTTTCAGGAAGAGTTTTCTGTGATAACTTGCTCCCCTGGTTTGTGTGTGTGCCCCACTTCATCTTATGATGAAGATTTCTGACTGAAGAAATCGTCAGCCTAAGACAGTATATCAAAGATTAGATATTAGTAATAAAATTGTCCAGCAGATATTCTCTTACTCCTAAGAACCGAAAAACGTTTTATTGAAAAAGGTTTGTTTGCCTTGGCAGCCTTCCACGACCTCCTACTGTTTGACAAAATCAGCAGCCTGTTCTGTTGGAAGTGTAACTGCCAGGCAGGAGCCGCTGCTTCAGAACACTTGCAGGATTTATCTCTAAATTAATATTTTCATCGAACACGCTCACGATACACACTACATAATCTTTAAATTACAGGAAAACGCTGGAAGGAGGTTCTGCAAGTGACTGGCTGAAGTCATGCTTGAGATTTATGAATCTCTCAAGTTCACATTTGTGACTGACCTGCAGCCCACCAGGGCTGCTATTTCCTTTTCCTGATTCATGATAAGTGCAGCTGCCTCCCAGCCA